>JAUCMS010000055.1:489531-504403 GCA_032357445.1 Enteromius radiatus | reverse complement strand
CAATTTATGAACACCTATACTGCAGTTTACATGCTGTACACACTGCATACTGCACACTACATACTACATTCTACACATCATTTATATACTGCATTCGACATGCTGTTTACAATGCATACACTACATACTACAGAGTGCATTCTACACACAATTTATGAACACCTATACTGCAGTTTACATGCTGTACACACTGCATACTGCACACTACATACTACATTCTACACACCATTTATGAACACCTATACTGCAGTCTGCATGCTGTACACACTGCATACTGCACACTACATACTACATTATACACGTCATTTATGAACACCCATACTTCAGTTTACATGCTGTACACACTGCATACAGCACACTACATACTACATTCTACACGTCATTTATGAACACATATAATGCAGTCTACATGCTGTACACACTGCATACTGCACACTACATACTACATTCTAGACATAATTTACGAACACCTATACTGCAATACTGCACACTACATATTACTTTGTGGTACATGCTTCACAACATTTATGAACACTTAAACTAGTATGCTGTACACTAATACATTCTACCTATACAGCAGTGTACATGCTGTACTCATTGCATATTGCACACTACATAGTACATTTTACACACCATTTATGAATACTTATTCTGCAGTATGCTGTATACACCGCATGCAGTACATACTGCACACTACATGCTGCATACTAGAGACCATTTATAAACCCCTATTCTACAGTGTACAAGCTGTTCACACTGCATACACTACATTCTGCATATCCTTTATGAACACTAACTTATTCTGTAATTTACAAGCATTTCTTCCAGCATTCTGTAGTTAATTCAGCCTGAAAAACACGTTTTCGAAACAAATAAACATTTACTTGCCTTTGTTAATTGCAGCACTGATTACCTGACTGATGCTTTTTGAGGAACTACACTGAAATGTGAATTATATTATTATTTTTTTTTCTATTGCATGTGCAAATTGCTTCTTAATGACTTTTTAATTAGTTTGTTTCTATTTGTTTACCACTAAAAGTATCAAACAAAAACAACTAGATAAATTTACTAGCAATAAGCTATTGAAATGAGAGTGTTTTGTCTTACCGCACTGGCACTTTCTTATTTATTTATTTAGTTTGAATGCTTTAATGTGTTTATAATAAAAACTAGTTGGGATCTTATGCAGTGTTACTTCAAGGAAATGTGTCTAGATATTTTAATAAAACAACACAGCAGTACTCGTTACAAATACGTTTTTGGCAGTTTTCAGTTCATTTGCATACTCGCTGGCATTTATTGGCAGGTTGCATGCAGGATGTCATGTAGCTTTTCAAGACCGACTGACAGCATTTTTGTTTTTGTGCAGCGTCTTGCAGTGTTTAGATGTCTGCGCTGGAAAACAAGACAGAAAATACGGCATGCATTGAATGTATGCAGGGGTGCATGCTAATGTAAATGCCAAGGCTGTCTCATCCAGGGATTACTATGGTAACACTCATTGGTAATTAGAGGAAGCTGCTAAAGGAATAATTACGAGACTTGTTCTTGGGGCCGCTGTTAGTTAAAGTGAGTTTGACAGGGTTAGCGGGACAGATGGAAATGTTCAGCTCTAATGAGCAGGACGCTTCCTCTTATTGCCACAATATGCGTAATATATTACTGCTGATTCAGGCTGGTGTGGGGCCAGTGTGTGGCCCCGAGCGCCGATCTAATGGAGAGATGAATCGCTCGATGCCGGATTGCTGACAGGAGAGTGTCAGGATCCGGAGAAGAAGCTCGCAAGCTGTAAAGCGGCTGAAAAATTAACCGTCAGCTGCTAAACAAACACGCTAGTGCTAGAAAAACAAACTGTGAGGTGCTAAAACTGTCTCTCTCTTAGTGTGTGTGTGTGTGTGTGTGTGAGAGACTTGGATATTTTCATTTAAAACTACTTTTTACTCCAAATTAGATTTTTCTGTCTGGCCGAGACGTGATGCAACTTTCAGAAAGCTTTGCGAATAAATAATTCACTTTGAGACTTGATGTTTTCTTGATGATTCGCTGATAACTGAACCAACCGAATCTTTCCTGAAACCATTGAAGCATCTGAAAGACAGGCAAACTTGGTTTCTGATGGCGAGTGCAGAAATGGGAACGCAGATGTGAAGATTACGGGCTGTGAATGATTTAGAAATCAAAATGTCCTTGATCTCATCGGGTTCGGTGTACTATGAACTACTATGATAGCAGCAGAGAGAGAGAGAGGATGGTCCTGGAGTTTAAGATGACGTCAATTAACCTGATTACAGATGATTGAGTGACTGCTAGTCTCAGCCTCAGACGTCACGCCCACCGAACGCTAGCTAAACGTCTGATGCATACGGTACACTTAACTGGAAACCCTTCAGGAATGTCGAAGTCGTCATCTGATTGGTTGAATTTGCGTTTATTTTCGGTCCGCCGGGAAACTAAGCGCAGACGTGTGATTGCGGAAGAAAAACTGCTGTGTTTACATGAGTGACAATGAGCATTTATCAAGATCAGCTAAACGCTGGATTCTCAAAAGCATGCGAGGTTCACGGCACAGACTCTTTAAGAGATGTCCAGGAGTTTTCTATTATGGAAGATTAAGCGAAGTACCTAAGTTAACTGGGAAGGGGATATCCGCCGCGTTCGCGGGCAAACATGAAACAACAGACGCTGACATTGCAGCTGGCCGATTCAGTATTGTGTTCGCTTCTCCAGAACTGCTTGAGGGTGTTAAAAAGTGGAGAGATATGCTTCAGACAGATGTTTACCGTGAACGTCTCATCGGGATTTTCTCTGCTGACAATTCTCCCACATAATTTACTGTAAAGATTTTTTTTTTTTATATATATATTATAAAACATTTTTTAATCCAAAATAGCTATGTAAAGCTTATTTCGCAATAATTTACAGTATGTTCCAAAACAAAAACCTTTATTTTGCATGCGATTAATCGCACTAAAATACAGAAATAAATAAAGTGAGTTTATATTTAAAACCAGATCAAATACCTGTCTTCCAATAGGCTTAATTCAAAGGGAAAACAAGACTCTTGTTCTTGTTTTACGCATAAAGGTACTTAATAAAAAACATATTTAAATTTAAATGCTTTGAAAAATTTTGTGAGTGTTTATTAATTAAAAATAATTTGAATTCAAAAGGGACACAAGTTTTTCTGAACCCATTTGGAGGTATTAGTTCTTTAAAAAAATCACTTCATTTTGATCTTTTATGTTAATGTAATTTATCTCCTTAAAAATATATCTCGAATAAAGAATACTTAAAGAATATTCTGGAATTTACATAAATACTAACTTAGTTTGTACTAATATATATAAATTAGTGCGTTTATACAATGAATATAAATACAAACACATGCATGTATATATATTTAATAAAAATATGTTTATATATAATATCAAATATAAGAAAATAAAAATATAAATGCATATACATGTAAATATATGTTGGCAGATATATTTTTACAATTGATGTAATTTTGATTTAAAAAAATAAAAAATATCTGATGTAATTTTGCCGTAATTGTTTCCTGATTTATGAATGCTTAGATATTTGTGCTGGAAAACAAGACAGATAACTGACTAATAATCAAATCTCCTGCCTATGCTCCCTAAGTAGGGTGCAAACAGAGTGTTCAGAAGCGTAGTTAAAATGCTCCACACATGTGTAATGATCAGACCCGGTCTGTGTAAGTGTTACTGACACCGTCTTTAACTTTAGTCGCCTTTAATCACTTTAAACAGACCCTCGAAAGCCGTGAAACCTTCCTCTTCACTCGCAGGAGTGAAATCACCTCCGTGACAGACGCTGAAGGGCGCGATTAAGCATTCAGAGCGGCTTCCCCAACATCTGAATCAATCTCACGGTCTGAAAGAGAGCCAGAGACAAAGAAAGATGTTCCCTACTGTCATCTGATCCCGCAGGTGAAGGGAAATAATGGAAATTTCCTCGCAGGTCATGAATAACGCCGCTGTAATGATGTCGGCCTCTTCATGAAACCAAAACAGCGCTTCTGAGGATCGATTGCTGTTGAGGAAAATACCGAGCCGCGTGTTCTGACGGGTCGGTTGAACCTGGAGCTCGTCTCGTCGTTAGCACAGACGCTTTAATCAGCAGAAATTACAGGTTGTGGGGAGGATTAGTTAAATGGTGATAATTATCACGTCTGGATCAGTGAAGGTCGTGCCGATATGAGCAGAAAGTGTGTATTTCCGGGGGTTACTGCTGTTAACTAACTAATCAAAAACAGTTTTAGTAAAAGGCATGGAGCTAACATAATATATAAATATTTGAGAGAAAAAATTAGATTTCTTTCTCTGTGTTCTTCTGTTTTCTGTAGGTTTGTTGTTCTCTATCGTATCTCTCCACCAGAATACATACATATGGGGAACTACATATGTGACGTGGATTATCTGTAAGACTTTGATTATGCCCATGCGCAGATCATACTCACCTGTGTATATCATAGGGCATTGCTTCCTCTTTTGATTCGTTACAGTGCATGTGGCTACTAATTTCTGGTAATCTTACCGTGTTTTCTACATTCTCTGTTTATTTATTCAGTGCTGTTAGCTGATTGATCTCGGTTGTTGCAGGCACCGGTGTGAAATCTTCGATCCATAAAGGACAAGAGCTTGTTTGTTGCACCTCTTCTGGAGGACTGTTGCTTGTATAGAGAACTTCATATATTCATCCATCTGGCAGGTATACTGTATCACACCGAGGCCGGCTCTACGCAGGGGCAAGAGAGGGCAGCGCCCCCTCAAATAAATGTCTTGCCCCCTCAAATCAAAATTTTAAGAGTATTTCAAGCGAGAATGTAGTTGTTTAAAACACAAATCTGTGGTTTATTAAAAAAGAGAGCGCCTATTTAATAGTATGCTTCACTGATTTCGGAGCCGTGAGCTCCATGCGGACACCGGGTGTTCAGCGCTCATGTATCCGCCGAGGGCAGCATCACCGCGGCTAGTAATTCAGACACCTGCCGCTGCCTCCTGATGTCTCTGTAGTGGTTAAACAGGAGGTAAAATTAATTTTGGGCAAATAGGCAAACTTTGGTTTAATGAATCCATTATTTATTTCCTTTTTATTATTGTTTCTATGAAAGTACGAAGATGTATCGTACAGCGACGATGATTTTTTCCTCCATAGTTTCGGAATTCTGCCTCCGCTTGCTAGTAATCGCGTCACTACTAGAGCAAGCTCCTGATTGGTTAACTCGGCACGAATTTTCACCAAAGTTCAGATTTTTCAACTTGTGCCAATCGCGTCATTCACGCCACTTAATTTGCGTGAATCACGCTGCAAGACGTCTAATCGCGTCTTTGCATTGACTTAACATGTAAATCACTCGTGCTTAATTATAAGAAACCTTTCAGTTTTGTAAATATTTTAGTTATAGTGTGTTACTTTACGTTAAACGTTTTTGAGAATTAGACCATCCAGCTAAGATACTGTAAATGTTATGTCATTGATTGATAAATTCTGGATTAAGCTGTAGTTCAGTTTTGCGTCTAGTGTTCTAGATCACTAACATGGGCGACTTTAGGTGGGTGTTAAGTCATCTTCTGCGTAAGATCATCAGAAGTACAATACCGTATTGCACAGCTTGTACTAATGCGGACCTTGCTTCCCGCCTAGAGGGTTCAAACTCAGCAGCTGCAACAGTGCAACATGATAATCCCTACTCTAGCCCAAGATTATCAGCACCAGAAATGAGTATTGTACTGCTTTACCGATGTGCTAGAGGTTAATGCCCCCCTAGACTATTCTTTCTAATCCGAGACTGTATCTGAACAAGGTGTTGATCAGTTAGGGTATAAATAAGTCAAGCCCCAGTCAGACAGCCCAGTTTCTGGGGATGAACCTGGACTCTCTGAACATGAAAGTTTCTTTGACGAAAGAGCGCCATCAGACTCTTGTGGTCTGTCTCTTTCTTTTTCAGTCTGGTCAGAATGGAGGACCTGCCTCAGAGTACTAGGTCTGATGGCTGCAGCTGCTCAGATAATCCCTTTGGGGCTTAGGGTTAGGACTTTTTATGCATCCAGTTCAGAGGTGTCTGCTAAATTCTGGCCACTGTCAACAGACAGATTTGGTGCATGAGATACCTGTCACAAGAAGACTTCTGAGAGCCCTTCACTGGTGGAACGAGTCCCTGAATACCATGAGAGGTTCTCGACTGGGAACTGTTCTGCGGGGGCAGCTGATCTAAACAGTTGCCTCCACGAGAGGTTGGGGAGCAGTGCTCAATGGTACATGGGTCAAAGGCCTTTGGGAACCACCCTGTTTTTTCTCACTAGAGAAGAGCTAGGCATCTCTGGCACGATGTCTTGGCACAAGAGTGGCCTCAGGGTCTCCTGTATGCTTTTCCCTCCTTTACTGCCGAGGATACAGGCGGAGTTAGTGGAAGTGATTCTTGTTGGCCCCACATGCCCTGGTTCTCAGACATTGAGAAGCTCCCCTGAAGCTTCCACACAGTCGAGATCTTCTGTTACAGGCTCAGGGAACACTGCTCCACCCATTTCCTCAGGGCCTGAAGCTGTTAACTTTGGGACTCTCAGCGCCTGTAGTGCACACCTTGCAAAGTGCCAGGGCACCATCAACAAGGACACTGTATTCTTATAGATGGCGTGTATTTTCTTCCTGGTATTCTTCTCATCATTTTGACCCAATGGCATGCACAATTCCTGACATTCTGGAGTTTCTACAGGAACATTTGGATTCAGGAAAATCACCCACTACTCTTAGAGGATTCATTGCAGCTATTCCTGCAGCTCAGAGTAGGTTGAGTCTTTCTCTCTTGAGGCACGAAGGTCTGAATCATTGGGATTTGGATGCTGTTCTCAGGGCTCAGGTTTTGGCTCCATTTGAACTCCTGGCTTCAGTAGACGTGAAGTGGCTGTCAATGAAAACTGCATCCCTAATAGCTATTGCGTCAGCTAAAAGGATTAGTGAGCTGCATGCCTAATCCCGCATTTTGTCCCCTCTTCATTTAAACCAAGTTACTGAATTGCATTCTTTCCAGGGAGCGGATCAAAAGGAAGGGACTTCACCCTTGCTTTGCCCTGTGAGAACATTAGGTGCACAAGTCAAATTAGATGTACGGACCAATTGTATGTGTGCTTTAAGACAGAGAAACTCGGTCACCCTCTGGCAAAGGCTAGGCTTTCTCATTGGATAGTTGATAAAATACGGCAGGCGTATGAAGCCTGCTCCCTCCCACGTTCATGCACACTCTACACACAGTGTTTCCACATCATGGGCTCGGTTTAGGAGGGGTGATATTTGCGCAGCAGCCTCATGGATGGCTCTGTACTCCTTTACATGATACTACAGGGTAAATGACAGCCATGACAGCATTTGTCAATTTATTTAAGATGGGTAAGCATTTTCTCAATGATCTGTTCAATACTCTTTTTTTGGTTCCACATAAATATATGTTGATGTAGGAATTGATTTAATAAAGTTATGCACCTCCTCTTCCCGACGTGTCTCACAGTGTCCCATACCTATGTATTTTGGTTGGTCTCGATATGTTAGAGAACGTGGGGTTAGTTCTCTGAGTCAGATGAATATTTGTTTTTTTGTGAAAGTGCAATAATTCTATAACATATTCAATCAAAATGGTTATTAATTGTGTTTAAAAATGTGTTGGGCAAAATAATCTTGATTATTAGTTTAATCTTAGATTCCTAATTGAATTAGCTTTTTTTAAGGTAAGTATAACTGCAAAAAATAAATATTTTGGCTACATTTAAATAAACACATTTATTTGACTTAGTTTCAGAATTTTGTAAATGTAGCTAAAATAAATATTTTGCAATCGTCGCACTACTCTTACTTGTTTAATAGTTTAATCTTTGCTGTTTCAGGTCGTCTCCTGCGTCTGAAGATGTTTCGTGAGGACCACGGCTCATGGATGACCATGTTTTTCAGCACGATTCTCTCGCTCTTCATCTTCTCTCACATCTATAACCTCATTCTGCTCATGAGCGGACGGATGGGGTAAGAGATAGCCCGTCTTTAATTAGAAAAAAAAAAATGTTTCCTTCATTCCCTCCTCCCAGCTTTCTCTCATTAGGGATGGCCATTGTAAGGAGTTTAACGATTTCTGGCTCTTTAATTCCATTAATGATTCTTTCATTCTTTTTAGAAAGTCCCAGCAATTGGTCGTAACTATTAGATGATAGTTAATGAGTCTAAAACCGCTGATTGATTCAGATCTCTGAGAGTGTTTGGGGCTGAATCCTGATGCTTTGTGAGTGATTCAGTTGAACGAACCAACTCATTTGTTTATAATTCATCTTGCGTAACAACCAATTGATTTAGTTTATTGAATCACATTACTTTGAACATTCTGTATGTTCATTGTTGTGTGCAGAAATGCAACAAAAATAAGTTTATTTATTGTCTTTATACATTTCCTTAACCGCTGATTGATTCAAATGGACTCATTTAGTGTATTGGAGGCAGATCCATGATTCATTTTGAGTGATTGTGATAAATGAACAAGCTTATGAGCTCTGTTTGTTCATAAATCAGACTACATAATAACCGACTGATTTGTGAGTTTTGAATAATTCATTCAAAGGAAGCAGCTAACGAAATCATTACTGAATCAGCCTACGCTTTTCGTTCTGTGTGCAAAAATGCAACAGAAAGACACTTATTAACCGTCGTTTGTATGATTTTACTCAAAATTTGGATTAAAACATTTTTCACTGCAATTCTGAATAGGATCGCGTGTCTATTCCCAAGCCTGTTTATTATTCCTCATCCTAGATGTCTTAAATCAGAAACTTTTAAAGGTTGTTCTTTCCTTGGCTCCTCCCAGGTATGATTAGGGATGGCAGTAGTAAGGAATTGAATGATTTCTGGCTCTTTAATTCCATTAGTGATTCTTTTCTGCACTTTAGGAATTGCCCAATAATTGGTTGTAATTGAGTAAATGAGTCCCGGACCGCTGAATGATTCAGCTAGCTAAGTAAGAGTGTGTTTGAATTAGTTTGTTGTCGCGTGCAGAAATGCTACCGAAAGATTTATTATTGTTGTTGTACGATTCATTAGATGAGTCTAGTACTGCTGATTGATTTAAACAGATGACTCAGGGATTCAAATCTTATTTGAGTCTGATTTATGACTCTTTTTGAGTGATTCAGTTAAACAAACCAGCTCTTGAGATGTTTTTTTTTTTCTTTTTCTACATAGAGTTTAAGACTTTTGAAAGATTCATTAAAAAGAAGCAGCTAATGAATTAGACTACATTGATTGTTCGTCATGTTTGTTTTCCCGTGCAGAAATGCAACAGAAAGATGTTTATCCATCTATCCATTTATGACTCTTTTTGAATGATTCAGGTAAACGAACCAACTCATGAGATGTATTTGGATGTACTTGTTAACCAAGACTATTAAAAGCTTCATCAAAATAAGCATCATAACCAAATCAGACTGCATTGATTGTTCTGTTGTCGTGCCCAGAAGTGCAACAGAAAGATGTTCTTTGTAAGAGAATTTTTGTATGATTTTACTCAAAAATGTCATTGCACTGTAATTCTGCACAAGAATGGCTCTCTATCCGCTACTCTGGGATTGATTTGAGCATCCATGCATGAATCCTATAAGCTTTAAGTGCGTTTAAGCACTGACCCGAGAACCAGCGTTTACATTATCTGAGGACGTATGATCTCAGATCAGCTCATGTGCAGACAGTCAACCGTGGGCCGTTTGAAAACGTGGCGCTGCTTCAATTTTGCGCTATAAGATGGATGCCTCACTTACGGCTGGATTCGCCAGCTAATGTTGAGCCCAGCGCACAGCCCATGCTTTCACATCACACCGCACTGTTTGGAGAATGGCTGCACCATTTTTCAGCAAGATTGAGTGTTGAGCGATCGTACGGCCATACTTCTTCTCAAGGTTAAACGCGGTCAGTGGCTGTCCCGCCACAGAAGCGCCATCAGAATGAATGTTTGCGAGCGCAGCTTGGACTGATCAAAGGCTAGTTTGATACATTTGTGAGCGCGAGGAACCTTTGTTGTTTTATTAAATCATCAGAACTTTGATGAACAGAGATATGAAAAGCTCAGATGGACATTATTCTCAGGCCTTTCTTTCAGTAATAATGACTGAAGTGACTTGAAACGTCTCCCAGCAACTTTTTTAGCAATATCTTCTAACCAGACCATAAAAGATTTCATCCAAAGCTGCGTAATCTGGGTTTTCATGAGCAGAATGCTAAACCTTCACCCGAACAGACACTAAATGTCTAATCTGATGCTCTCTCTTCCGAAACCAAGAGAGCTGCTTTGGTGTCTACCCTACATAGGCTGCTGTTTTCAGAGACAGAATTATAGATATTTACGCTCACAATTCACTTACAATATGTGTATATATTGTTTCTATCTATCTATATGTATATGTATATATGTACTATTTATATCATTTTATTTTAAATTATTAAAAATATTGTGTATTAAAGCTATTAAATATAGATTTTGTAAATATATAAAACAAAAAATGTTGTTAAACCTAATTATTTATTTACTGTATTTTTGTGTAAATAAATGTAAGTATTTGTAATTATTACAAATTATTAATTGAATTTTTTTAATACTATACACACATCTATATATAATATAAAATATCAGATTTAATAATTCAGTGCCATTTTAACCCTCATTGATTTACATTATTTGTGTTGTTTGTAAATGTATGTATATTTATATTTTTGCTTTACATTATTAAAAATATTAAATATTAAAAATGTAGCTTCTGTAAATCTCTGAACCTATTTGAAAAATATGCAGTTTGGTGCCGATAATGATATTTATGGTCAGAAATTAAAATGAATATCTGCTGCTTGTAATGTAAATCACGAAGATCTTCGGAACAGTAGAGCAGATACTTACATGAAATGATCTGCAAATCAGTCATCGTTCTGTATCTCTAATGTCTCAGTAAGATGAGATGGAAATGATCCAAACATATAATGCAGTGCTGATGGAGAAATAAAGGCTCCTCAGAAGATGTGAGGTGTTTTGGAGGCTTGTGTAGATCATTGCTCCGCTGAGGAACAGTGAAAGTAAAGCTCCTCAAAAGATCCTGATGATCAAATTCTTCTAGAAACTGATTGATGGAGAATCGAGTAAAGCTGAGCTGCTTCAGTCCAATAAGAGTTCTATGACCAGAGTTATTCTGATGAAAATCAGTGCAGATCTCACAGCAGAAGCACATGATTAGAAGCTTAAAAACTCTGAACTATCAATCAGAGACAGATAGCTTTATAGAGTTAATAGTCAGTAAATGTATGTATTTTTGTGATCTCGTGTCTGTCATAGAGCCGTCTGATGCTGAGATTACACTAAAAGAGCTCTTACTGGATATAAGCTATAAGGAGGTCAGTGATGTTTGTGGATAGGTGGCGCTGTTGTACAGCTCTTTAGCGTGTGTCTGTTTCCAGCTCTGTCAGGAGAAATGATTGTTTACACCTGCGAGGAGAGGTCATTATGTTCTCACTGTCGCTCTCAGAATAAATGTCAGATTAACGCTAGAAGAAGATCAGTGTCTGGAGACGTTTGCAGCCGCTGTCCCTCAGTGCTTTACCATGGTAAAGTGGTAATGCAGTTACTACTGTATGTTTATTGTAATCTTGGTCGAGTGAAGATCAGTTTTTAATAACCTGACGTGTGTAGAGTTTGTCCTGCTGTCTTTTATGTGTTTGTGTTGAAATGTTACATGTAAGCCAAATCAAAAGAAGCCTATTTTAGGAAGAAGGAAGTTGTTTTGTGTTCATCTCTACACCTTTCTATTCTCATCTTTGTAGAGCTGTAGTGAAATCAATCTGTCACTCGAGCTTGTTTCTGTCAAATCAGCTGCCTCATGCATACAGTAGGCTAATTATTCTTTTAATAAAATATAAATAAACGTAAAGTTTGCAGTTGTGGTGATGTACTATATACTAATAATATACTAATTTCATATACTTTGTATTCTTACATATACTTTATTTATGGATTATTTATTAATGCATATATGTTTCATGCTTTTGTGTGTGTATGTGTGTGTGTGTGTGTGTGTATAGGTACATATGGATAAACTAAGAAAATATCTCTCAGCATCTGTTGCCTCCCATCTTTCTCATTGATATTCTTTTATTCTCTGCGACA
This sequence comes from Enteromius radiatus, assembly GCA_032357445.1. Lineage (NCBI taxonomy): Eukaryota > Metazoa > Chordata > Actinopteri > Cypriniformes > Cyprinidae > Enteromius > Enteromius radiatus. The sequence continues at coordinate 492,204 of JAUCMS010000055.1, read as the reverse complement.
CACACACACACACACACAATAACACCCGCTCAAACCCCCACATCACACACTCCTAACAACCAGTTCTACTTCCTCCCCCTTCACACACACACACACACACACACACACTGAACAGCTCTCCGGCGGCCGCTCAATGCGCTCGTGATGGAAATGAACATCATAAACACTCACATTCTCTCTCTGCAGGTTATAAAAACATTGATAGTCTGACGGATTTCATAGCCAATGAAACAGCATTTTTTATAAATGACATCATCGCTCCTTTATGACATCATGTTCGCCTTTCCCAAAAAATGAAAACGACATCATCACTGCACTCAGATGATGATCTTCGTCCTCTGCTCAGCGTGTGATGCAGGGGCGGGGCTGTGAGAGGGGGTGGAGTCAGCGTTCAGAGCCGGAGGCGTCTGTTCCAGGCATACATCACGAGCTAATTAAGCAGCGTTATTTAATTAAGACTGCAGTGCGCATGCAGATCGCATTACTCACAGCCAATTAGGAGGCAGTCTGATCGACACAGCTGCACGCGCTCAGACACACACTCACTATCATTTCCAAAGCAGCACTGCAGACAGTCCCACAATGCACTGCAGCAACAGTCATCCCAGTTTCACTGCAAACACTTCATTAACCCTTGTGTGACCTTTTGGATATCTTTGCCCTCTTCAGTTTTGTTTTTTATCATTTTTGCCGGTGTTATTAGCAGCTGCATACATTTTGGCTCAGGTGTGTATTTTTATTGTAATTTTAGATTTCCTTTAATAAATCCATTTTACACTAAATAGTTCCTCTCAGTAGTTATTATATGTGCAAGCATATATATTTAAGTTTTATATATAAATACAGTTGTTTATATTGTTTATTTGTAATGATGTATTTATTTGAGTGTGTACCTGTAAAAATGCAGCGTTTTATTTTCCAAATTGGTATTTAGTGTCATATTGGCACAAATAGATTTAAGCTTTACTCTGTTATTCCTCCAGTGTTACCGACAGCAGCTAATGAACCACAATTTGTTCTTTAGCGTTGTAGAAAAAGACAAGCTGGATGCGTTCATTGGCGTATAAAAGTACATTTCTGTTTTCTCTGTCTACATTTATATGTTTGTGTTTCAATCCAGCACTTGTAGACGGAGTAACCGGGCTGTAACAGAGCTGCGGTCGTGTGTAATTGAAAACAGCACACACACACACACACACAGAGTTTGGCTCCCTGGATAAATGTTGAGGTCCTGAAGGTGATGTTTGTGAGCTGACACCTCACCACATAATCAATATCTGCCCCATAGACCCACGGCACACAGAATATCTCATTTTGAGACACATATTTGAAGGTCATGGGCTCCCGGATACAATGACTGCGACCTTTGACCTTCACAAAATGAAGAACAGGTTAGAGGACAGGATGGCTTCACCGGCAGAAGAACATTAAATTTAATTTTAATCAATATCCTGTGTTTCAGACCAAACCTAATAAATCAGTCGCGCTCGCAGATAATTGTTGCGATAAATCAAAAATGAGTGTCTAGGTAACGGCTTTTCATATACAATTATTAGACTATGTAAATCTGAGTTATATTAATATGTCAGGATGACACATGACACGTTATTTAATATTGATAAATATGTGTGATTTATCTAAAGGAGTCTTTCACAGGTTTTGTCGTTTCTGGAGCTTCACTGCTCTATTTGCTCCACGACAAAAACTATAAGCATAATTCATATTTAACATTGTACACGCCATGGTACATGTCTAAAATAAACATGGTCATACTATGGTACATATGTAAAAATATGTTTTTTCCAATGGTACATTGAAAAACCATTGTGTATGTAAAAAAAAAATAAAAATAGGTTAAACTCTGGTGTATTAAAATAGGAAATGTTCAAAATATGTATATTAGGATGAAACACCATACAACATGTTATAAAAACATGGTATTTTAATGATACAGGTCTATAAAAACATCACAAAACAGCTTGATATTGAGATTAGAAGCATTCAAAAAGCATGATAGCATTATGAAACATGTCCCAAAAACATAGTACTGACATGTTTCATAGTGCATAGTGTCCCAAAAAATCTACAGTGAATGTGCATATACACATGGTAATACTATGGTGCATGTTGAAAACACTCAACGGCACTCAACGGGTGAGCAGATGATGACGGAGTTTATTTTAGGGTAAACAAAATGCTTTAAACTGGGTCAAGTGTTTTTATGAATTTGAAGCCGTGAAGCAGAGAATCAATTCGGGGGAAGAGAAGCAGACTATGTAGGCCAGGGGGCGGGGCCTGGGCTGAAATGGGTGGAGCTAGTGATCTCTCACAGGTCAACCCAGCTGGTGATGATCCGCTTCCGTTGTTACCATGACAACTGCGAAACTCCCCTGGGATTCACAGATGCACATATAGGCCGAATCGTACATCAGGAAGTGACACGTCATTTAAGTATGTGTGTGTGACTTGATGATATGATCATCATGTTAAATGTTGCTTTACAAGTTGCCTGTGCCATAAATCAAGCGTTTTCTGCCATAGCAGCTGTCTAACCTAACACTCACTGTCACTTAGAAAACTTTAGCAAATCTTGCCTTGTGTTTCCCTCAGGAGATCCGCAGAATCTGCATAATTTACATTTGCATTTGTGTGTGAGGAACATCTCCTAATTCC
>JAUCMS010000055.1:460270-477961 GCA_032357445.1 Enteromius radiatus | reverse complement strand
CCAGGCCAAGTGATTAGCACACCTGATTCTGATCATTTGAATGGGTGAGCGAAAACTTTTGGTAATATAGTGTATGTGTGTGTATATTCTCTACAACTACACATTCATCTGTCACATGCGCTCAGTTGAGTTGCAACAAAATACCTTAATAAAAAACATCTAAAATCCATGAAACAAGTTTAATACACTTCATTAAGAGCTAAAACATAAAGTAAAACATGTAAAAATGGGCCAGAGACAAAAAATACTAATTAAAAACTCATTAAAATATTATTCTTTTTGCAGTTCCAGTAGTTTAAACTCATATTATATTAATATAGTATGTTTGTTTTATTATTAATAGAATGTTTAATTTGCCATAAATTTTGTGGTAAATGAATATCGAATTTGAATTTGTATTGAATTATTTAAATAAGGCATATTAGCTATATTTTAAATTTTTTATGCATTTTTTATAATTTAACTGATTAATTTACAAGATGTAATTTCAACTGCAAATGAAAATTAGTTTTGTTTAGAAAAAACATTGCGCTGATGAATCATTCACGTGACAGCTTTATGAAATGAGCAATATTATTAAAGAAAGAAACGTTTTGAAGAATTATTGTGAAGAACAAACTAATTAAAAACAAGTGGAAAAAAGATGAAAAACACTAATTAAAAGACATTAAAATGTTTTGTTTTTTTTACATTTTACATGTTATCATATCTTTAATTAAATTTAGTGGAAGATGACTTTCACATTTTTTTTAAATAAAAACATTTATATATATATATATATATATATAGTTTAAAGCTGCAGTTGGTAATTTGCCTCTTTATATAAAATACAAAAGCAAACAAAGTACAAAGTGCTTAATAAAAAAAATAATAAAATAAATAAAAGATAGATAGATTGCATTGTCAGTAGTTTATATTCATATTATATTCATATAAATTATTAATAGACTTTTTGTGAATTTTAAGTGTATTAAAGGTTATTTTATTGCATTTTTATATAAAAGAAAAACCCATACATGCAGTACTTTAAACTTGTTTTGTTTAATGCGAGTGTATTTAGTTTTACTGCACTTAAACATGGTAAAAATGGTGCACTAATGAAAAAGTGATTTTGTGACTCAGGATCAGGTCTGATGAATGAGCTCTCAGCTGATCTGGTGTCTGTATTATTCAGTGAATCCATCAGAAGTGCATTAGGCGATATGTTTCATACGCACTCGTTCTTTATTAATGCTCTCTCTGTCAGCGGCTCCATCTATTAGTAAACGACAGAGAGAGCTGCTTCATCTGGAGTAATCACCAGTGCTAATGCTGCTTCTTCTGCATTCATCTCATCCACAATACAGCTAAAGCAGCAGAATGGTCAAATATTATCATCGTTTAAAAAAATTGTTTTCAAAATGTAATTTATTCCTGTGACAAAGCTAATGTCTTTTATTGTTTTGGGTTGCTTGTCAATTCTTTTAATTCATGCATTTCTATTGTATTTTATTTAATGTTTTTCATTTAATTGTGTTTCATTTTCAACCTTTTTTACTTTCCAACCCTCTCTTCTAACATCATTTTAATTTATTTAAACTTTCTTTTCCTCTGTAAAATGTAAATGCATCACGGTTTCTACAGAACAATTGTGCAGCAGGACTGTTTTCAATATTAATAATCAGAAATGTGTTTGAGCTGCTGAAGACTGGAGTAATGATGCTGAAAATTCAGCTGCTCATCACAGAAACAAACGACTCTTTAACACAGCTTCACACAGAAAACAGCTGATTTAAATAATAATAATATTCTAGAATTTGCACTGTGTTTTTGATCAAATGAAAGCAGCCTGTTGATCAGAAGAGACGTGTGTGTGTGTGTGTTTTAGGACAGTGCTGATCTCTCTGACCTCTGTGGTGGTTCTGGTCATCAGTACAGACTGGATCAGCTGGGATAACCTGAACCGGGGCTTTCTGCCGAGTGACGAGGTCTCCAGAGCATTCCTGGCCTCCTTCATCCTGGTCTTTGACCTCCTCATCGTCATGCAGGTACAAACATGAGCTCGCCTGACGCTCCTTCAGTGGCTCTGTGTGTGTGTGTGTGTGTGTGTGTGTGTCCGCTCTTGACTGATTCTTGTTTAATGTCCTCCACATCGCCGCAGGCAGCAAATCACAATGGAGTGTGTCACTGTCTCATGAATATGCTAATAAGTGCTCAACAGCTCCTCTCGCTGTTCGTCCTGTAATAACCTCACACACACACACACACACACACACACTCACACACAATCGCAGGTTCATCTGATGTCTGGAGATTCTGGACAGAGCTTCTTAAAGTGGGTCATTCTCATGTGAACCCGTCTTCATTTCCCTTAAAATCCCTCTTGAATGCATTTATGAGATAAAAAGTAATTGTTTTCTTTCTAAAATGTTCACGTTTTCTTCTTTTCAGATGGCTGTTTGTACTGAAGTTTTACCTTTCAACATCATTTCTAATGTCACTTTGTTTATTTACTTCAAATTTCAGTGTTGAATTTGTTTTTTTTAATCGCATCTCACATTGTTTTATTTATTAGTTTATTTTAACATTAATGTATGTTTTCCCAGAGGTCCTTCTTTCTCTTTTATTTTATTTTCATCTGTTAATTATTCATGCATTTTCTTTTGGATTGTATTTTTATTTTACTTTAATTAATTTTCATCTGTCCCACCTCACATCAATATTTTTTCAAATGAATTTTAAATGTATTTTTTCCCTTGCCATTTTCAAGGCTGTCACTAAGCTAACATCGCAAATTATTTATGTTTTAGTTTCAAATTATTTTTATATATTTTTTCTTAATTAATTTTTCATCTGTCCATCAATTTATTTATTGATTTCAGCTTTTATTTATTTTTTTATTTTTAAAGCCACGTGTTTTTGTTCATATTTACATGGATTTTCAAATGTCACATTCTGCATTATTAATTTTTTGGGGTATTTTTCCATCTCATTACCTACTTTTGAACAATCTCAGTATCAGTTTGCTTGAACTTTATTTATAATATTCTTTCAGAGGTGTCAACCTTGCCTTTATCATCCATCACATCTGCCCTTGTGTTATTTTTCCTCCAGCTTCTCTCGACCAATCAGAATGCTGGCTGAAATCACAGTCTGTCTGCGTCTGATTACAGTGTCTCAATCACTTACCTGTGTTGGCTCAAATATGTTGACATTCTCTGTCTGATTGTAATTATTCCCTCGGTCTCTATCTCCTCATCTCCACACGTGATATTTCACCTCACTTTTGTCCGCATCGCTCCATGTAACAGTTAATCTCTGTGACGTGCCTAATATTTTATTCAGTGGCTAATTAACTCAGAGACCCAGAACGGCCGCGAGCCGGCGGGATTTACAAGCTCTTTCATTTCAACCTCTTCCATTGGTTTCACGCCACCTAATTTAAGCTTCATTTTGTGTAACACAGTTATCATGGACGCCAATGAGGCGAAACGATGAGCTGCGCTGTAATTACGCCGACCCTCGTTAACTCTCCGCCAAGTCACATAGAAATCACAGACTCTCTGTTTTGTAAACACAAGGCCTAATCGCCAAGAAGCGACATTATTCTGTATCTCTGCTGCTTAAATTGGTTTGTTTCTGCGTTTGTCCTGGAGCTGCGGGCCGCGGCATCTGTCTCAGATCCTCTTATGCTTTATCAAAGTGTTATTGATTTGGCTCTGACTGTTGTCGAGAGGAGAGCTGCGGCTGATGTTCGCTGACGCTGGGCTCTCGGCGCAAACTTTAGACGCCGCACAATTCATTTCTGATCTCTTAGAAATGTCGGAGAGAAAAGAACAACAGAGACCGTCAGAAATGAGCCAGACGTCTGAACGCACACAGAAGACACACACACACACACACACACACACACAAACAAACAAACTCACACACTCACACAGACACACACACTCACTAACAAACACACAAAAACATGCATGCACAAACACATACATAAACACTCACACACAAACACACATGCATTAACATACACACAGATATGCACCAACATATGCACAAACATGCATAAACACTCACAAATGCACACACAATCAGACTCAAACACACACACACACACACACAAACAAACGCAGCATGCACAAATATACAGGCAATCAAACACACACAGACACACAAGCACAAACGCACAAACATACACACACATGCTCCAACACACACACACACACACACATAAACAGTTGATAAGGTGTTTTGGGTAGTTTTCAGGATGTTGCCAAACAGAGCTGATAAGGTATTTTGATTCAGTTGCTAGGTTGCTATGCAGTTGCTAGGGTTTTTTTGTGCCTGGACACAGTTATTTACTAATTATAGTTATTTTATGTGTTGCTATGAAGTTGCTAGGTTGTGGATTCTGCATTTCAAACGCAGCACTAGTAATGCTTGCCTTTGTTCACACAAAACAGTTTCTAAAACATCTGTCCTGTACAGTACTTCGTTTTCTGTTTTCTTCAAATAAATAGCTTCGCCCTTCAGACACGCTTCATCCCACCCTCTGAAGTGTGCATTGATGTCATACTCTAACTCCTGAAGGGTTTATTAACCTACACGTTTTTTATTGGATCTTCCTCTTCCAGGACTGGGAATTTCCTCACTTCATGGGTGATCTGGACATGAACCTCCCGGGTCTTTCCACCACGCAGCTGAAGATCAAACTGCCCGTCTGCAAGCGCATCTTTAAGGATGAGTACCACATCCACATCACGGGTACATCCGCACACTTGTGCTTTAAGTAGGGCACGTTAGCAAATACACAGTGAGCACGATTATGCCGGTGAATCAAGCGGTAGTGCTCTAAACTGTCATTTGGGACAGGACGGATGAAATAATTCCTTTCCCACAGGGACGTGCTGTCAGAATATTAGCTCGTTAGATACATCTCTTCATAATGATGTGTTTGAAGGCAGCGTTGGTAATGCATACTAATTAGTATTTGCTCATCTGTAAATGGGCGTTTATATAATGAAGTCCGTAAATCTGACGGAAGTGTGTGAGTGAATTGCTTCCGTTTCTCTTTTTCCATCTCGTTGTGTTTTGCTCACTGTAGCGAGGCTCCTTATGGCCGTCTTGGGGATAGATGATCGCTCCCCAGAGGCTCGGGAAATGGCCTTCCTGCTCAACCGTTCATAAAAGTCTTTAACCTTATTGTTTGGTGCGGTGATTTAGCGTTTGAGAGTAACCCCGCATGACTGCACTAACAACGAAAGCCATTAGAAAGTGACTCCCAACTCAATTATTTCACTTTCTCAAGCAGCCGTCTGACTCGCAGATACTCTGGGATCAATTCCCAACATCCTGGTCCTCTGTTTTCCTTTTCTCTATGTCAGGGAAATGGTTTAATGGCTGCTGTGCAGATGCTGAGGTGTTTTGGGTAGTTGACGCTTGCCAGGGTGTTGCTATGCAGTTGCTGTGGGGTTTTCGGTGGTTGCCAGGGTGTTTCTATGCACTTGCTAGTAGGGCTGCACAATTAAACACACCACTTTTTAATAGGCTAATTTTCCAACTTCCAACTTAATGTGGTGCTGTGGGTTGCCAGGACATTGCTATGCAGTTTCCAGGGTTTTTTGGGTTGCCAGGTTGTTGCTATGCAGTTAATGTGGTGTGGGTTACCAGGACATTGCTATGCAGTTGCTGTGTTTTTTTTTTTTTGGGTTGTCAGGGTGTTGCTATGCTGTTGCTGTGGTGTTTTTGGGTTGCCAGGGTGTTGCTATGCAGTTAATGTGGTGCTGTGGGTTGCCAGGTCATTGCTATGCAGTTTCCAGGTTTTTTTTTGGGGGGGGGGGGGGGGGTTGCCAGGGTGTTACTATGCAGTTAATGTGGTGTTGTGGGTTGCCAGGACATTGCTATGCAGTTGCTGTGGTGTTTTTGGGTTGTCAGGGTGTTGCTATGCAGTTGCTGTGGTGTTGTTGGTTACCAGGACATTTCTATGCAGCTGCTGTGGTGTTTTTGGGTTGCCAGGGTGTTGCTAGGCAGGTGTTGTAGTGTTTTAGGTACTTGCCAGGATGTTGCTATATAAGAGTTGCCAAGCTGTTTTGAGTATGTTGCTATGAAATTGTTAAGGTGTTCTGGGTATTTGGCAGAAAGTTGTTATGTAGCTGTTAAGGTGTTGCTATTGACATTTGTCACCAGGACGTTGCTATGGTGTTTTGATCAAATGCCAGCATGTTGTTGTTTAGTTGCTAGGTTGTTGCTATGCAGTTGCTGTGGTGTTTTGAATACAGTGTTGCCATGCAGTTTCCAGGGTGTTCCTATGCAGTTGCTGTGGTGATTTGAGTAAATTGCAGGGTGTTGCCATGTAGTATGGTGTTTTGGATATTGGCCCAGTTGTTGCTTTACATTAGTTTAGGTCTTCTAATTTAATACCAGGTTGCCATGCAGTTTCCAGGGTGTTGCTATGCAGTTGCTGTGGTGATTTGAGTAGTTGCCATGCAGTTGCTAGAGTTTTTTGGGTCGTTGCCAGGATTTTGCTATAAGTGTTTTAACTATGTCTGAAATACACACACATAAATTCCAAACACTAATCTTTCCTTTCCCCCTCCCTCAGGGAAATGGTTTAATTACGGAATCATCTTCCTGGTCCTCATCCTGGACCTCAACATGTGGAAGAACCAGATTTTCTACAAGCCTTATGAATACGGCCAATATGTAGGTCCAGGAGAGAAGATCTACACTGTGGAGAATCCGGAGACGCTGCGCGACTTCAACCGCAGCACATTAACCTGGGAGTGGCGCTCCACCAACATCGACCCACTCACCAACTGGACGTATGTCCAGAGAGACATGTTCCTTCACAGCCGCTACGTGGGCGCCAGTCTAGACGTCAAATGCCTGGCCTTCATCCCGAGTCTGGCGGCCTTCGTGCTCTTTGGGTTCTTCATCTGGCTGTTTGGACGCTTCCAAGACAGCGAAACCTTCCATGAGAACCAAGACAAGAGCTACGAGCGCATCAAGCGCAAGTCGCCGTCCGATCTGGGAGTCACGCCGGAGGAAGCGCACATCACCATGAGCGAGGCCTTTAAGAGGAGCGGGACGCCCATGCTGCTTCTTGTGGACACTCATCATTTCGGGTCGTCAAACAACTCCATTTCGCCGTGTTCGAATGACGCCCAGGAGACCCAACCGAGTGTAACCGTTGACAGCGGCACCCATGAGGACACAGCTGATGTCAAAAAACTGACCCCATGACCGTAGTCAAATCGACTTTCTGAGACCCTACAGACTCAAAGTAGTTTGGTGCGTTTAAAATCCTCGGAAAACAAATCACAAACTCTACCTTAATTTTTTTTATTTTTATATCAAGCGATCTTGCACTGCGCACCAACTTTCGGAACTTTTTCCACGTTGCTCAAGGACATTGGTCTATGGTGCTGGATGTTTAACTTTTCTATGTCTTTTTTAATGTAGATACTCTTGTGCCTACATGGATGAAATGCTATCCTCACGGTGAACGCATGGCATGATGGTCAGGAAAAATACTCGTAATAAACACCTAAATCTGTGCCTTCATTAAAACAAAGAGAGAAAACAACCTTGAAGGCAGTGCTGGGTAGATTATTTACTTATTGCTGTCTGTTATTCATTCCAAATTACACGACTAAAAATTTAAAAATGGGGTTGTGAGTTTATTGAAAAGCTAATGGTTAATTAAATCATAAAAGTGTAAAATTAAATAACAAAAGCAAAAATAAAACATTGACTAAAACGTACCTGGATATCATGTGACTATAAGCTGATTTCATGCAAAAGTTCATAAAATACAGAGGTCAAATGCTGTCTTGGTGTCAATGACTAAACTGATTGTATATAAGTGGTAGGTTATTTGAAAAGAAACGACTAAAAAGGATCATTTCTGATTTTAAAATGTAATCTACTTTAATTTTTGGAATCTGATTACATAATCCAGAATACATGTAATCCGTTACTACCCAGCACTGATTGGAGGTTGCAGAAGATCGTGTCAAATCATTATCCGTCGAGCTGTTTATCAGTTATTTAGTCACCAAATTGCTGCGCAACCAAATACATTCACACGCATGTATTGGAAAATCTGATTTATCTTAGTATTAGAATATATGCACTTGTTACTACTTTATGCTTCATTTCTGTCTTTTCAGGTTCAGCCAAAGCAAAAACCTTCTTTTATACGTGTGTGGTTTTGAAATCTTTGTTTTCCCATCTTCTGACCTGTGTGTGATTTTTCTGATGAGCAGGTGAACCTCTCTTAAAATGTTTGGATGGTAAATATCAGATTTATTTGCGGCAAACCCTGTTATCAATAAAGACCTTCTTCTGACACGCAGGTACCGTGTTATTTCAGCGCTTGCATGTTATCGTTGGAAATGGTTCTTCTCGTAACGAGATGCTTCCAAAGTGGCGTTACTTTGGTGTGACCTTGTTGCCAAGCAACCCCGAAGGCCGTCCAGCATCCAGATGTCGATCCGGATCTGCAGAAACTAGCCATCAAACCCATTTATAAGAACATTGGGTAAACAGCCATTAGGCACCATTACGGGTCAAAACACAAGCATTTTTCACTGAAGGTGATATATTAAAGCTTTCAGAAATCTACATGCGGCACGTCACCGCTTCACATGTGGCCACTTTTACTGTTTGTTCCCGCAGAGAGGAGCGTGGAAGTTTCTTTAAAGACATTTCGCTTCTTAATAGATCCTATTTTATTGCTTTTGATGTTTGTTGACTGCTCTTTCAAACGCTGTGCTTTGCCATGATTATTCTCGATCTTTTCTGTACAGTAGTTGTAAACCTGAAATTGTCTTGCTGTATTTTGCACGGCTTTCAGTCTCCACACAACACAATTTATTGGCGAGGGAATCTGGACCACGCTTGACGATAGTTTTCTTTCTTTTGCAGATGTGGCACAACGTCCGTGTGTCAAGCTGGTAAATCTGTTCTTCACCTACGACTGTACATCCGTCCCTAAATTTCAGTATCTGTGATCGAGGGGAGAAATCAGCTATCGACAGACATTCAGTGCTGTATTAGCAAAGAAAGACGATAACCTACAGCTGAATAGCATACGTAACAAATATTCAGAATGAAAGAAAACGAAAAATCAATAGACTAAATATGGGAATTAGGCTAATTTGTGTTTCTTGCTGCCTTGATTTCACGTACATAAAAAATGACTGGCTCTAAATATCTATTTTCTTTGTTTGAAGTTGAATTACAGGTGTGTATGGACACTATGTGAAGTACTTTTAAAGCTAAAACAGCGAAAACCTTTATTCGCCGTATGAGTCCCTCTTAAGGTTTAAATGTATTTATTTATTTATTTATTTTTATTAACCTGGAAAAACACAGAGTGTGTACTTTCTTTCTTTTTCCAGTGTTTTGTGTTTGGAACTCGACTGCCTGGTTCTGTAATGTTTAATATATATTAAAAAAATAAAACCTAAATTGAAAAAAAGGCCCTAACTTAATCAAGTGATTTGCGATCTGTACTGTGAAGTCCTGATTTGAATGTAATGACTCACAAAACTGCTCCAAAGTCCATATCTAAGTAAAAAAAAAAAAATCACAATACGCAGTCCGAAGTAACAATCTAACTAAAATGACTCATGATATAAATGTAGAAGTTTGGATCTGAATCAAATGATTGAGGTCTAGATCTGAACCCACTCCAAAGTTTCAGTCCAATGATATGCGCTCCGAAGAATGTTTTGTGATACGAGATCTGCTTGGCATATGGTTTGATTTCATCCCAAGCTCCCATCACTGTTTGAAACGAATGATCAAAGTTCAGAGTTTGAGTTTGAATCAGCAAAAGCATCGCTAAACATGTTTTTGAATTAATTAATGAATGAATTAATAATGCAGCTTGAATTTTATTTAATTTATTATTATTATTATCATTATCCCTCTTTTTAAATTTAGAATAGACCTTAACGGGACTGTGATGGACACCTAAATCTGTTTTAAAGGGCTAGTTCACCCCAAAATGAAAATTGTGTCATTAATTACTCACCTTCGTGTCGGTCCAAATCCATAAGACCTTCATCTTCAGAACGCAAATTACGATAGATAGTCCATAGACTGAAATGAAATGGACTAAAAACCAGTGGATCAACTTCAGTTTTGCGAATATATTTTTTGTGCAAAGAAAACAAAAATAACATGATTTACTCAACCCTTTTTTTCCCATGAGTTCTTCCGCCATTTTGGAGATATGCATGCTTTAACGTATTTGACGTAATCGTGCTCGTTTGCATCCGGGGGAAAGCGTATGCGTTGTGATACTCTCTAAAATGGTGAAAGACGTAACTCAGAGGAGAAGAATTATTAAGTAAATTGTTATTTTTGCGCAAAAAAAGTATGCTCTTGATCGTTTCTATGGAGAGCTCTCTGATTTTATCAAACATATTTGAATGTATGTTCTGAAGATGAATGAAGGTCTTATGGGTTTGGAACGACATGAGGGTGAATAATTAATGCTAGATTTTTTTTCCCTTAGAATGTATGATGTGCAATCATGGTCAATACTGATATCACACTACAAACTTTTAGCAGCTCATCCCAGATTTTCCCACTTCTAGATCCGTCTTGAGATCCCGCAGGCACCTTCAGCTGGTGAATTGAGTCGTGCTCGGTGCTCGGTGTTCCCCGGGCTTCCAGCAGATCTTCTGTCATGTCGGGCCTCTCGCGGGCGTCTGGAGATCACAGTCCGGAGAGTCTGAGCTGCTGACACGAGCTGATAGACACGGAAGCACTCCTCTGAATCTGTCAGGCCTCCGTCACCGGCTCCCGGGAATGTACCGTGTCAGCTGCCGTGTTCCTGGAGGGAGGCAAGCAAGCTTATAAATTGGAATTCCGTCGGTGTCCAGGTCTCGACGGCGGCGACACGGCAAATCCCCGCGCGGAGAAAACCCAGAAGCCTTAATAGCCTCTCCCTCCGTTCGATTGCTTTTCCAGAGATAGAAAAATGTCCATTTTTATCAAGCGTGCTGCAGGGAAAGTCAGGAGAATATCACACCGTCCTTGAGACGCGCGCTAATGAGCGGTTACGCGCTAAAACCCTTAATAGGCAGCGAAAGAAAGAAATAAATAAAGGAGCAGCGCACTGTTTTTCCTCAACAGCTGCAGACGGGAGATAATTTCAGCAGGACGGCGGGAGCTGATAAGATATCACACACTTACTGTTCATTACGAGAAAAAATAAAACAAGTTTCTTTTTTCAGCCATGTGTCAATGTTTTGAGAGACCTTCACGTTGTTGTTTGTTTTTTGGGGGGCTACATGTGTTGGACAAACAGCTGAAGCCTGATGAGACTAGTCTCATAGATTAGTCATCAGGTTTTTAGTTATTTGTATATTTATTTATTTGTGTTTAAATATAACTTTAACCCTTCTGTATCAATTTAAAAAAAAGTTGCTCGGAGAACAAAAATGTCCATGTCAAAACACATAAAATGATGTTTGCAAACAAATGTGAGGAGGAGCTGCACAGGTAATTAATCACGGCTGGCTCCTCCTCCTAATCATCTTATCATCCTGTCATCCTATCAGATACTTCCTATAAATAGTACCAGCCTCCTTCCCCAGGCATCTCCTTCTTAGCATCCCCTTTATTAATTACCAGTAAGTATGAACTCGTGAAATTATTATTATTGTTATTATTGAGAAAAAGGTTCTGTAATATATAACTTGAACCCTTTTAAAAAAGTTAAATCAGAAGACAAAAATGTAAAAATGTTTCTTTGTTTGCTTGTTTATTAATGTATTTTTTGCTTCCTCTGACATAGATCTTTTTACAACACCAGTCTTAACCATATCTTCCAAAATGTATTTATTTTCATGCAAATTTTTATTAATTTTATGCAAAAAAAGGAGAAAAAGATATTGTGTGTGTATATATATACTGTGAAAATTACATGATTTTAATGGTTAAAAAAAACTGTAAAAGCCTGTTAAATGGTTAGTAGTAAATCCCCTGAACTGCATTTCAAATTTAGTTTGAATTTGATGTTTCTTTGAAATAACTGTTCTTCTTAGTTTTTTGTTTTTTTTTCTTATCAGTGATGTTTATTATTATTATTATTATTATATGTTGCCTGTAATGCTGTTTCAGTGTAATGAGTCATCATGATGGTGTTTAGTGTTTGTGTGAATGACTCTTTGGTTCATCATGTGACTTCCTCATCATCACCTGCATTCAGTGTTTATCAGTGTATTTCAAAGCTACAAAACAGATTTCAGTGCTTTAATAGGTTGGTATATTAACATTATATCAGTTAATTAAGTTACGGTATTTAACTGTAAATTTAACCTAATATGTTGTTACCGTTATTTTTTACAGTCGAATTTCTGCAACTACAGCTGGTTTTTTTTTTACCATAAATTTTACAGATTTTTTTGTTAATGTGTGTGTGTGTGTGTGTGTGTGTGTGTATTATTGTACTGTTTTTATTCATTTGTTTTGTATTTTATTTTTATGTGTACATACAAAGAACAATTCTGACTTTGAGTTGAATGGGGCGTGGCTTAGTGCTGTCAACCAATCATAGCTCGCTGAACCCCAGCTGACATCATCACTGAAGATAACGGGAAGAAACGCGGCGGTTAATAGCGAGAAGAAGCAGCACTATCAGCTCCCGCAGGTCGTAGCATCTGTCGCCGAGGGTTTTTCTCTCTGATAGTAAATTGGTCATTTAGGAGCCAGCTGGACTCTGGCCGCTGCACGCTGAGACTCCTCCATCCTGCTGCTGGCCGAGAGCCATGTCCAGCGAGAGGCCGCCGAAGCACGCTGGGCACATATGGCCCCTGTGCCAGATCCGTACCGACACCTTTGTGTTTCTGAGCTCGCTGAGGCCCCACACTCGAGGAGATACAGACACGACCCTGAAGAGTCTTTTACCTGAGCGGGTGGCTTTTCAATGTTTACAGCACACCAAATATGACTCACATCCCATGCCTACATATATATAATTACATATCTATCATTTTTGCTCATGATATTTCATTTCTTTTCAAATATTAAATGGCACATTTTCATTTACTTATTTTTTGCTTATTTTATTGTAATTTATTTTAATTAAATTTGATTTATTTTTCATTTAATTCTTAGATAATTTTTTATGTTTTTCTATTTATTTCTGTATTTACTTGCTTGTTTTTTTCTATTTCTATTCATTTGAATACAATCTTTATTCATGTTTTATTCATTTACATGCTTATTTTGTTCTATTTTTATCTCATTTTTATTCACTTGTCGGTATTGGTTTATTTGAGTTTTTTTTCATTTTCATTTTTAATATTATTTATTTATTTCACAGTTTTTCCCTGGGCCCCCGGTTTAGCTCATAGATCAAGGTATGTTTTTGTGTTTCGGTGCAATTCTGATGAAATCAAATAATTTGTTCACCCAAAATGGTGCATTTTTGCCATTTAAATGGTCCTTTGACTTTCGTTACATGGAAAATAGCAGCGCTAATATTCTCTAATTTGTGTTTCACAGAAGTAGAAATAAGTTAAATGGATTTGGAACGACGCGAGGGTGATTAAATGTTGCATAAATCAGTATTTTGCTCTGAAACGCTCTCTTAAACTGCATCTGATTCCTGGGAGCTGCACACCGTTGCGTTGTGGACTCAAACTCGATCCTGTGCATGAATTCTTGATCAAACGCAGCGGGCGCGGGTAGTGTTTTTCTGGACTCCGTCCCAAACGCTGAGTGCATAATCCACAGAATCGGCCCCATCAGCAGATCTGGGCCGAAAGGGAAACGCTGCGGCCAAGAAATGTGACTTTTTAGAGAGAAACAAGCAGTACATGAATGTAATCCACTGTGGAGAAATGTTTGGAGGAATCGAACGGAATCACATGACAAGCTTTACATCAGCATCATCAAGCATTAAAACTGCATTAGCCAACTTGTTTTCTTGGCAGACTGGTAAACCGTAATTGAATAATCCTATTAAAACCCTCTGTTTCGTTAGGAAGGAAGAAGCTACAAACACACTCAATATTGATGTTCATGTCAGGAAAGTGATATTTAATCTCTATTTACAGTACGCAGTCTCATTTGCGCAACACTTTTATTGTGTTAAATCTGATGTTTGTGACTAAATTGCAGGCAAGTCAAGCTGTATATCTCTGTGTTTGAGCAATGCTTTCCTGCTGGAGGACAGAAGATACATCAGCCCACCTCTCGGATGACCTCTGACCTCCTGAAGATGGTGTCCAGGAGTGATTTTAGCAGGTTCAGTGCTTCTTATATAACACACATAAGTTTATGTGCGTACAGAAGCAGGTAATAAATCCTCTAGCTTTATCATCTCCTTTATTTACTAGTTAGTGAACAGGTTTCTCAGATAATGACTTTTCCCGCAGATTGTGCCCCTAAATATCCATAAACACATAATTAAGACTTGATGTCAACAACAAGAACAGCTAATATTCACACACACGCATGCTGTACACCTATTTATATATAACTCTATATAGTTAAAAATATATGTATACAGCTTTATTTGCACTTAAAAAAAGGTAATGGTTATGAAAGCATTATTCGGAATGTTTCTTTTTTTTTTTTTGTATCATTTTTCAAACATTATGGAAACATTCCGAAACGTGTAACATTTAAAAACATTTCAAACAAACATGCCGTATGCCTGTTTCTGCATGATCCTTGTCCTCTAATAAAACCGAACAATCATATTTAGTGCAGTCTAATGAGACACAACACAGCATCTGTTGAAAATAGGAGGATCTCCAGTCGTTAAAATTACTGTAACTTACTGTAAATTTAAATTTATGTTATTTACAGGAAATAGTTTGTTCAAAGATAAATGAACATTAAACATTAACAAGTCTTTATCTTTAGAGGAAAAATTAAATAAAATAAAGCATTTCTGGGAACCGATACCGGAAAAAAACAGAAAAAGGTTGGTTAGGATTGAGGCTGTTTTTAATAGATACTGTAAAAGACTTGTTCATGTTTAATGTTCATTTATGTTTGAACAAACTGTTGCCAATAAATTTGATAAATATAATCTACGGTAAGTTACTAAGTCTAATTGAGTGACTATATTCAATATATTTACTACTTTCATCATACTATATAACTTCATCTAGATGCATTAGTATGCTAGAGTTTACAACTTTAGGTTGTTTATTGTTGCAAAATGTAAACTATATTATTGCACACGTAGCAATTAATGATATCATCTCCATTCAAACGTGATTAAAATAACCACAGTGTTTCTGAGGAGTTTGACAGCAGAATAATGTTTTTATTAATATCTTAAAACACTTTGTTTTGTGAAACATTTGTTGTCTATTGCTACTGTTTTTGTGCTCCAGGGTCACTCTAAGACAACACACATCTAAGCGTCTCTTTTTGTTTCTCAAATGAAATTCAGTTTCCCACAAACTTTTGTTTTTAATATTTATGAAACAATCGTGAGCGAATATAATGCCGCTTTTAGCCATTAGCGACTGGAGTTTGGGAAACAGAGGTGTCTCTGAAACACTTTCCCTCGACACACACACACACGCGCCTGCTGAATATTCATGAGCTGCTTAATATTCATGATATATTGAAAGCAGACAGGAACAGGAAGTGTTTGAATGGGGCGGAGGAAGTCAGCCGCTGCTGGAGAGACGGGAGATAATGATGATGTTTCAGGTAGAGGAGAAGGTCATAGAAAGCCGTTTAATTAGTGCTCTCGCTGATCACCTCGTACGCTAGCATTAGCAGAGCCACACTGTCTGTGAACGCATGAAAGGTCAACGTGTACATAAAGGGAAATGGAGATATTATATTCACCAGAACAAGCCATATAAAATCCTTTAAAATCTAGACCAGAAAAAAAACATAAAAAACGCGTATCAAAGAAATGTAGAGGAAACTAACAAAATAACACTGGCTTCCAAAACCAGGCAAGAGAGGGAAACAGGATTAATAACTAGCTGGTCATCGTCAGAGAGATTCCTGTTTTATCTGTATGTACTTACCTTTCATCACCTGCTTGTTTATTTGATCGTATCATTGAGTGCCATGCTTGTTATAAGGACTATTATAGTTACTTTGGTTTAGTTCAGTTGCATTTTATTTTATTTTATTTGAATGCCACAGCGACGAAAAACAAAACAAATATATGTAATTAAACTGAATAAATTTCATGCATTTAAATAAATAATAAATAACATTCTTATCAAATAATAGTAATAATACAAAATTATTGCTGTTTTAGTTTTTATTGCATTGCATTACATTTTATATTTGAACACCACATTGAATAAGACTAAATTAATTAGAATTAAACCGAATAAATTACACTTAATAAATTAAATATCAATTTAAAAAGTAATAATAATATATTGATAATATTTACTGTATTATATTATTTTATTATTGCATTTCTATACATTTGTCTACATTTGAATCCCATAATTAATCAGAGTGATTCAATTATAATTACTGAATTATAATAACTGAATAAAAATCATTTTATTTCCTTTGATTTTTATTGCATTACATTTTATTATATTTGAACAGCACATTGAAAAAGACTAAATGAATTACAATTTTTAAATTAAAAAAATATAATTTATAATTTAAAATATTAAATTATAAATTACACTTAATAAATTGAATATACATTTATATATATATATATATATATATATATATATATTATTGCAATGTTATACGTATGCCACAATCATACTGAATAAATTATAATTAAACTAAATAAAAAAATTACACAGAATAACTGATAAATGATATACATTTAAATAATAACACTAATATAAAGGTTATTTATTAAAGTTATTATTATTTTTTATGTATTTGATTTAAACGCCACAACGAATCAGACTTGTCTTAATGCACAGAACAGATCCCATCGGGAGAAGATGTGTTTGTTTACAGTCAGTCCTGTGATTAGAGGATCACACAAACAGACAAAACAAGCTCAAATAAATCCACATACTGAGGAAACATAACACTCCACGGGGAGGAAGAAAGGTCAACACATCCATAAATGGAAATGGAGATATTTTATTCACCATCAGACAAGAACAAGCCATATAATAATTTAAAATCTAGACGGAAAAAACAGACACAAAAAGCTAATCGAAAAAAGTGAGGTGAAAACACCAACGAAAGAGCGTTGACTTCCGTAACCAGGCAAAAGAGAAATACGAGAAGATTTACTTACTAGCTAAAGTTTCTACATCCTGTGATCGTCGAAGAGATAAAAATGATCGACTGTTTTCTTCTTTAAACATCCAGTGTGTCATGCTGGCGTGTGTGCTCGTGTTTGGATGGGTTTATTGTCCTCGTTTGTGCAGAAATGGCCTCCTTGGGGACGCTGGCGTCTGTCTGATATTATACACCATTCATATTTGGCATTATTTGGGGAAGGTTGTGGAGGGTCGGTCGCGTGAGACTGTACAGGAGCTGTTAGCATCTAAAGACACATGGGATCCACTGAGCAACAGATGTGTCCGTTCTGGAGAAACACAATACACCATAATCAATAACGGCAATAACTGTGTGATGGTGATGATGATGGTGTGTGTGTGTGTGTGTGTATGTATGTGTGATAGTGATGATGGTGGACTTGTTTTTATATCCTGGTGGGGACCTATTGTCCCCACAAGGATAGGAAAACCTGAAAATGTTGACCTTGTG
>JAUCMS010000055.1:367288-381782 GCA_032357445.1 Enteromius radiatus | reverse complement strand
TATATAATTATTTTTTTTAATGCATAAAAGTGCATTTTAATTGTGTAAAGCTTATCTTTCTATGAGTTTTGGCAGCACAGTAAAAACCACAAAACTCGTATAAACTCGTTAATATCTCGTGATGTTATTGTTACTATTAAGTTAATTTTCAGTCAAAATGTATTAAAATTAAACTAAATCTGTAATAATAATAATAATTACAGCTGTGTAGTGTTTTCATTTTAGTTAAGCAATAAAAAAAGCAAAAAAAAACATGAAAGATCAAATATGAAGTCAAACAAAGTAAAGCTGATCTTGAGCTGTGTTATGACTAGCGTTCTGACACACTTGAAAACACCAGGATGCATGAGATCCAGCTGGAAGCGTCTGTGTGTCGAGTACAGGCCTAAAATTCACTCCGGTTTGATTCTTTCATCTATTTTTAGACACCTGGGATGATGCTCTGTGTTTATGAGCCTCAGCCAGGTGTGTGTTTGCCTCTGAGGAGCGCTGTGAGATTTACATACAGAGAATCTGGAGGCTTCACTCGGCCCCGGAGCCCGGCTCTTTGTTGTACAGCCTCGGATGTGTCCCGAGGACGAGATTAGAGCCCGACGCCTCCCCGGAGAGACGCCTCCCGCGCTCCAGCATGAGAAGAGCGCTGTTTTAGCTTTCTCAGGATTTTCCTGGAGCAGAGATCGAAAAGCGGCTTTGTCAAATTTCAGGATAAGTGCATTAAATTAACACTCTTGCTGTTTATCCGGTTTTAATGAGTCCGGCGGCGCTCGGCATTTACGTAACGCCCCGTCTGCTCACATCTGCTCCGCTTCTGCTCAGATGGGATGTGTTTCAACTCTGATTGGACAGAACGGGGATCCGCCCTCCAGTGCAGGATGATGTCATCAGTACTCTTCAGGAGAAAAAGCTTTGACTTGTACAAAAAAGGCCGCAAGACACTAATTTTGATATCATGTGGTCTTTAAATCTTAAATTAAAATGTTTTTTTTTTTTTGAAATATTTTTCAGGTTTTGAAATAAAGTCAAAATGTATTTAAATTGAAATTTTTAAACTCAATAAACAATAACAATTATAAAAACACATACTTTTTAATTTTAGTTAAAAGATAGAAGATAAAGTAAAAAAAAAAAAAACTATAAAAACTTCAAAAAAATGATTTTTATTTTTAATTTTTGAAACTAAAAAACATTAAAAAGAAAAGAAAAAAGATATAAAACTGGAGGGTGAAGGTTTTTTTTTTATTTCTTTAGAATTACATGCTCTGATGAGCGATTCACAATAATTACTCAAGAGGAAAAGAAGTAAATGAAGATAAATGAAGGTAAACAGAGTCGTATGTCATGGTGAATTTGAATATCTTCATGTGTTATTTACATGTGTTATTTACAGCATCTCAGTGTGTTCAGTAATCCAGATAGGATGTCGATAGATGTTTGGATCGACAGGAGGCGGGTAATATTCATTCTGGGGGATTTATACTTGGTCTGGGCTTGCGCGAGTGGGTTTTGGTTACAGGTGTTCAAGAGTTCAGCTTGACCCGTACGGCCCTTTTATTCTAGCTGAGATCTCTGAGTGGTATTTGCATCTATTAATCATGAAGCAGAACCTCCTTGAGGAGCGTCTGAGGCTCTGTCACTCGCGTCCGGTCAGGAACCAATCCCAGCGCTCGTCAAGGGCACCTTCAGTCCACCCGGGACGCTCGCTGACCCTCTCTCTGTCTCTCTCTGACAGCTGTGAGTGGCTCGCTGGAGATCTCTTCTCTGAACTGAGCTATTGTGGCAGATGTTCACGCCTCCGACTATTCCTCTCTGTATGGAACAATCGCTCGGTTGTGTCAATTTTAGGAGAAACATCTGAGGAAAGGTTGATACTTTGTATCGCCTTCTTTCATTTCACAAGTTCGCATTTCCTTATGATAAACAATTTAAGCATGTATGGCATGCTGTCCAGTCGGCGAACACAGAGCCCTAGTAGTTTGAACCCTAGCGTCCGGCTCGAACTCCACTTCTCCCCAGTTAGGACACAGAATGAGATGGAGAAGGGGTGGAGGAGGGATGCGTAACGAGATGTAGAAGGGAAGGAAATGGGCTTATTTAAGGGGAAGGCTTACGGATTCGATTGGACGAGACGGAATTGAGCCAATCATGCGTACGTGCTCCTATCGAAATTTGTTTATCAACAGCACTTAGTCACACTTTTCATCATCCAATCAGTTCCATGGATAAAATTAGGCCCTGCCCACGTTTTTTACTCATTAAATATCCTGCTCACCTCACATTATGAACTGTTAACCTTTTTATTTTGTTTCCAAATGTTGTGTTTTCTGGATTGAAATAGTTCATAGTTTAATTGTTAGAAAAGCATGCTCAGAACAGTGAATGAGTTCATTAAATATTTTATTTATTTTGCCAAATGAAAACATATCAGTTTCTTTAAAACATAACATTGCATTATTTATTTATTAAATAAACTGCAGCAAAGCAGATGGCTATTTATTTATTTTTAATCATTTCTGTCTTAATTTGTTCGAGTTAAAGCAAACTTTTATTTTGGCTATTTGTGTATTTGACATTTAAGATTTATTTATTTTTTATTTTTTGCATTCATTGTAAAAACAATTATTTCCTGTGAAATGTGATTTGTTCCCAAACTCTTTTTTTAGGCAGAGAAACAATGCTACATTCCTCCAGATCTGATGAAGAAGCTCATGGATGGCCAGAGTGTGAGTATTATCTCCTTATTTCATTGTGTGGCTGTAAAAACAGCTTTAATCGGTTTAATATTGTTTGCCGTGAGCATCCAGTACACAAGCTCAAACACCCCGCTCAGACTCGTCTGTGGAACCGTTTGTGGTCCAAATCTGATCTCAGACTCGCTCCACCTGCATGAATGCCCTGCTGTCCCAATTAGAAGGGAAAGGTTCAGCCCGCGGCTCTCTGGTTTTATCCTGCTGGTCTCCATGGCCTTCCCACTGTCACTTAGAGCATATCTCAGCACCGCTCCGACAAGAAACACGCCATTTAATGCCTGTAATGATGCCACTATGAACTGTGTGTGTGTGTGTGAAAGAGAGGGAGTTTGAATTGCGTAGGTGTGCACATAAATATCTAATCAACAATAGTGAGAGTATTTATAAATGCATGCATTAAAAAGAAGAAAGTAAAGAGAGAGTGTGTCTGCAGAGAAATAATGAGGAAAAGCCAGCAGATTAATTCACATCATCTGTCTCACATTCACATCTGGCCCAGGGGCACAATGATCTCAGTCTAATGAGCTCAGGTGAGCCCAGATACCTGAAGAAATCCGTGATCAGAACATCTAGAGTCAAGAATGTGAGCTCACATCTGAACTGAACCTGAATTTCTGTGTGACGACACATTTTACTTTTGCAATGTGACATATCAATGAGGAATGAGTGGTTTTATCCACGAGGAACTGATTCGATGGAAAAAAAATCTGAATCTGAAATCAGTGTATATAGAATCAAGAATGTGAATTCAAATCCGAATTGAATGTGAATTAAGTGAATAATGTCTTGAAGTGAAAACATTGGCAGAGCGTTCTGATTGTGTAAATGTGATGCATATCTGAGGGAAGCTTGATATTATCCCTCAGAAACTGATTTAATTTAATTAAAAAAAACTCTAGAATCAAGAATGTGAATTCAGATCTGAATTGAATGTGGATTGTTGTGTGAGAACACAAAGTATTTTGCATCCATGCATGTAATGCATATCTGAGGGAAACCTGATTTTATCCATGAAGAATTCATTAAATCTTAATTTATATCTAGAGTCAAAAATGTCCATTCAGATATGAATTGGATTGTAATCTGAATTACTGTTTGAATCGAAGTGAAAACTTATTTGCAGCACGTTTTACTTCCGTAAACATTCATCCACATAGAGATGATTAAACAGGTTAAGAAACCTAAAATCAGAGGATTTAAATTTCAATCTGAATTAAATGGGAATTGCTGAGTAACTTTCAGTGAAAACATTTTCGCAAGGCACTTGAAGCCTATCTAATGCTTGATTTTATTCTCCTGAAACTCATGAGTTGCTGAAAAGTGAGAACAATCTCAAATCAGGAGATCTAGAGGAAAGTAAATTCAAATCTGAATGTGAATTGCAGTAAATAAAGTAAATAAATAAACTAATCCACAATGCATTTTACTTGTGAGCTTGATTTTATCCGTGAAGAATATTTAGTATTTTAATAAAAACATTAAGTATTATGTAAGCAGATGGAGTCACATTCTGACCGATTTGGGCACTTTGTTTTGGTGTCACTAAAGGTGCAGAAATTAATTCACTAAACATGCTGTTTGACATTTTCTACAGAAAAATATATTTCATGTATTTAAATAAATCATCAAGGCTTTAAACCAGCTGCAAGGTCATTACAAGTAAATTAAAAAATGTGTTGCATAACTGAACACGTATGAGTAAAAAAGGATATTAAACAATACAACATTATTTAATGTAAGATTATTATTTCTATATATATATATATAATAACATTCACCAGGACCAGCAAGTGTGGAAGTGTGATCTCGGTGCACCTAGTGGCAGTAAATGGAACTGCGCTCTGACCAATTTTTGCTCTTTCGATTAGTTCCACTAGCGCTGCATAAATTACACTTGTCACTAAAGAAGCTGAGGTTTTCTGCAGAGAAAGAAAAAGTTTCAATATATTTGAAGGCTTTTAGCAAGCTGCAAGGTCATTATGAGAGAATGAAAACTCTCATTGCATCGCTGCAAATTTAAGCATGTAAAGCAGCTGAATGTTGCACAACAGCACAGTCACCGCGCGCGGCTTTCCTTCAACTTTTATTTCCCTGAACAGCAACTGCAGTGCCAGCACATATCACACACAGCAGAGCTGGCTTTCAGCATCCCAACCTTGCGACTTGTTGCATCAGAACACGCTTCCCAAATAGGTCATTATTTGTCAACAGCAGAATTCGCTGGAGATAAACCGAGCACAGCGCTTTAACACAGATCGCCCAATCGTCTGAGGACTAATCTCATTATGCGACCCATTATACTCCGGCGTCTGTTTCCATAAAGAGCCACGGCCCTTTGTTTCCAGAGAGCCTCTCGATTGTCAGGGGCCCCGTGAGGGTCCATTCATCCCACAGAGACCAGATGCAAGACAAACAGCCGCCGTTAGACACAGTTCAGCACTTGTGCAGCTGTTCAGAGCATATTCAGAGTGGCTGTACGTATTAAATATATCCAATATTACCCTCCAAATCTCTTTCCCTGCTAGAAACTGGCTAAAAACAGCTTCTCGTTATGCTATATACTGTTTTCTCTCAATTAGCACAGGTTGTGTATTTCTTCTTTTGAACTGATCCCAGCTCACGCACCTCTGAACTTTACCAAAATGTTCCACAAATAATGCTTTTCCACTCAAAAAAAATGCAATGCATGAGCTCAGATCATCTAATTACAGGTTTCCAAAAATAAATACAAAACCAGTGCTAATTCAAACAATTAATAACGTTAAGAAGAGAAAGTTACTGTTAAAAGTAATGCATTTAAGCATCACTCTGTAAAAAAATGCATCACTTAGTACTTCTTTATGTAAAGTAATGCATTGCATCACTTTTGCATTATTTCGTTTTTATTTTTATTTTATAGCGAAACCCCCAAAACTTGTATTTTTGGCAACCTTAACATGGGGACAGGAGAGGTATCAGTTAATAAAGTTTCTCACATTGCTTATTCGTAAAAGTAACTCATTTAGTCAAGTAAATGTAAGTAATGTAACTGGAGTTACTTGTAATGTATTTCCCAAACACCACCTACTGTGCCAGCTGTTAAGAAGACTGAATCCAGTAGTCAATCTTTAGTTTCTTCTGCTTATTTCAGTTGAAAACTGTGATGCACGAGCTCTAACAAGCCATTATAAAAAGCACAAAAACACAAAACCTGTGCTAATTGCATTTTGAGCGTGTGCAAGGAAATAAATCCCCAAAAATTACACATTTATCTTTCTTTTTTCCCTTTTTTTGGTGGACAGTTGTTATACCATGTGTGAGCACAGTCAGTAAGCTTTATTCCAACGCGACAGCATTAACGAGCATTTTCAGGAAAAAGAAAACCCTCAGAGCTCAAAAGAGAACAATCAACCGAATATATTCAGCTCCATCACTCATCCCAGTGAATTTAAGAAGAGCATGCGTTTAGCTATAAATACTGGGCATATGTTGATTCTTCATACACACATGTGCACATCCCAGAAAGATCATGTTCCAACCACATTCGCGACACCTTGCATTGTCAGTAATGTAGAATCAGGTTTCTTTCTAGTTTTACCTTGGAAGAGGAACGCTCTGGTGTCATCGTGGAAACCTGGCACCTGTGTGACGCCGGAAAACCCTTCCGCAGGACTGAACTCTTGGAAAACGCTGATCCGGACCGCCGGATCCACTCCAAACGCAGACACTTCAACAAGCACCATTAAAACAAAGAAGATTTCACATCAGTGAGTACATTACAGCAGGGTTCACACACACACACACACACACACACACACCTTCAGACCAAACACTTTCCCAGGCGTTTGCGTTTACTGCATGTTTAAAAAGCATCCTTTTTCACGACTTCCTTGACTCGTCCAGGCCGGGAATTCTACTGTTATATCCAGTTGGATTTATACAGTGATTTATACAATACAGTAGTGTTCTAAAATATCAACAATTCTAAAATAACTTCACTTTTAGCTGTACAACAGCACGGCTATTATAATTCCCATTTTCATTTTTGCATGTATTACAAATGTATATTTAAGAAAATAACAATAATAATTATCATAGGCATCATATGAACAGGGATGGTAGCTCTGCATCTGTGGTTAGTGACTTGGACAGCTGCGTGGAGATGAATGCATGAGCAGCTATTGAGAAACCACTGATAACAGCCACCTGCTCTCATCATCATCGCATCGGACTGATAACTGATGCCGAGATCTCTGCCTACCTGCTGCCGCGCAAAATAATCCAACGAGCAACTGCAATAATCCCATGGTGGATAATACAATTAGTCCATGTTGCGTTAGCTGCTCCGCGAGAAGGCGCACAAATGCGATCACGTCAAAGCGGGCTCGCTCGTCCTCGTTCACGCGCTCCCGCCGGAGGAGAGGAGCATCACCGGAGCTTAACGGAGCCTGGGAGCTGCACAGGTGGTTCTGCTCGGTTATTGCGCAGCGCAGCGCATCAGACCGACTGCAGACCGCGCGAGCCTCCGCCAGCCCGAGAGAGAGAGAGAGAGAGAGAGAGAGAGAGACTCTGAGAGAGAGAGAGAGCGCGCGCGCACGGAGCTCGGGGCCCTCTGCTGGCTCTACTCAGACTAGATATATATATATATATATATAGTGTGGGAGACTGGACCAAAAGGCTAGTGCTACTTCGAGAAATATATTTATTATTATGTAGTTTGACTTTTATTTGTTTGTTTACGAATGAATTACAATAAGTTGAAAAAGTGAAAGTTGTTCGAGTCCGAAACTCTGTTAACCATTTTCTGTTTAAACACAACTCTGTTGAAACTTTTTTAACTTATTAAAAATGCACACACAAGAGGACTTAACATATTGATTTTTATTTATTATTGTTATTATTAGGTTATTTATTTTTTAATTAAATTAATTAAAGCCATTTTCTGTTAAAAAAAAACAAAAGTATATTACATTTTTCCACTAATAATTTTCTGGAATTATCATGATAGATTGATTGATTGATTTTATGAATTAATTAAATGAATTTTGAAGGAATTAAAACCTGGCTTATATGCTGAGTGTTAACGAGAGAGTGGGTGTGGATAATGATGCGCAGGTGTGTGTGATTAAATGGTGTTGTGATGGTGCAATGGTTGCTGGGTAATGTAGTCTGTGGTGATGGGGCAGAGTTCACAAACAAGAGTGTAACAGCTTTTCAACTACTCATTTACTGGAGAAAAAATATGATTCATTATGACTCCATTACCTGCTTTTATTTATTAATTAATTGATTTGTTTTAATTGTTTAAGTAATTAATTAAAAATAAATTATTTTCAGATTAGAAAACATTTATTTCCCCCACAGATATTGATCAAATATATCCAGCATATTTAAAGGGATAGTTCACCCCCAAATGATAATCTGTCATTATTTATGAGTTTCTTGTTATTTTGAAGAATCAAACAGTTATTGGTCCAGAAATACTGCAGACGTTAACAGAGATCAACTGTTTGATTACCAGCAAAGAAATCTTCAAAATATGTTCAACATAAGAACGAAACTCTTACATGATGGTGAGTAAATGATGACACAATTAAAGTTTTAGGTGTACTGTACCTTTAACATATGTTGATTCATTAGCGCATGTCTATCTGATTTTAGTGTCACCCTGGAGGACAGATTCTTCAGTGCTTTAAACACTGAGCTCATGAATCCTCCCAGACAAGCTTTAACTGGGTTCAAAAGTCAAACCCTTTCTGGCTCCTCAAAACACTTCCAGTGAAGATTGAACAGTTTCTTCTGGGTGTGAAGAACACTCTGTGCCGTGTGGAGGATCTTTATGGAACCATAAAGAACCTTTATTTTTAAGAGTGTTCTATAAAGGTGTGACCCAGAAATGTCTGAGGAACACAAAACCTGTTTAATCTTACTCCCAGAGTCCTGAGAGCAGAGTCCCTGGTGTGCTGTTATGCTTATATATAATGAACAGGGTTGTTTTCTCTTTATTAAGAAGCATCCGTTCTCAGAAAGGCTCTGTTTCACCGACTCCGAGGTTCTCTGTGGAAAGTCCGACGGTGAATGTGATGCTGGTTTTATCCGGAGCTGCTGTGGCATCGTTCTGGAGACGCTGTGAATGGATTTTTCTCTCATGTGGTCAGTTTTGAATTGAACAGCCATTAAAGTCAGAGCCGATCTCCAAGCGCTCGCTGTGACAGCTGTACGAGAAACTATATTACACGTGTTTGACCTTTCAGTTACACAGCTCACACACAATCAATCCCCGCAATCATTATGAGTACGCTCTCAGGCAGTTTTTCCAATTTAAAATAGTTTGTAGTAGTATGGTAGTAGTTTATATATATATATATATATACAAGAAAAAGAAAACATAAAACTATGTTGTAAAGCATAAGGTGCCAAGAATGATGGGGGGAAAAGAAGTTAACATTTATGAACTGATTTTTATTTCATTTACAGTAATATTATGAATTTATATTTATTTTATATTTTTATCATTTTTAAAAGATTGTTTTGTATTTATTTTTATAATGAATGTATTGTGTGTATGTATATATATGTATTTTTTTTTTTTTTTTTTTTTATATTATAATTTAGTGGTTGTTGTTTTTTTTTTAATTGAATGATTATTATTATAAACCAGTAATTGATGTTTTATTACAATTGGTAATTTAAATTTGAATTTAGTCAATTTAATAAGTAATTTACTATATATATTTGCATTTATAAATAATTTAATAATATTTATATTATATAGCGCTGTCAAATGTTGTGATTAATTGTATCCAAAATATTTTTTATATATATTAAATATATTTCTATATAATGTAAAATATAAGAATACAAATATGTAAATGTTTATACACGTAAACATTTTCAGAGTATATTTGGCATATGTGTGTGTGTGTGTATACATATATATATAAAATATACACAGAGCCATATATTATGTAATCAAAAACCATTTTTATTTTATGCGATCTCGAATTGTTTGACAGCACTGATACAGCTATCATATGTAAATATCATATAAAATATTCACATAATTTCATTTATTTTATTTACCTTTTTCACCTTATAATAATTTATTTTAGTACATGTTACTGAGTAATTTATCTTTCTTTTTCAGATTGCGGCTCTTCTACAAGGCTTTCAGTTTGAAATCAGGTCATCTTTTCCTGACACCTCTGTGACACTCTTCTTGTACTGAAACGAGTTCGACTAGTCTCTTATTCTTAACAAGACGAGAGCTCTCTTGGAAACTGACCTGGTAAATCAAGCGGTCAAGCTGTGTTTTGGCTCTGAACAGAGGATCTGGCGACCCGTTTGGCGGCGCTGAAAGGCCAGAGCGTCTTATCTGAGAGCCGGCAGCCATCACGGAGTCTGAGGCTCTCCTGCAGCGGAGAAACATGGCTCACGTTCACAGCTAATCCCTGCAGATCCCGTAATAAAGGAGTGAAGGATCAACAACAGCCAAAGTCCCAATAAAGCCTGACAGAGCGGCCCCGTCCCGGCTCTCCGAGGCCTCTGACACTCACATGCATCTCAGAGACAATCTAATATCACCTCGGTGTCAGACAGCTGCGGGTCACAGACAGCCAGCGCATATTTGAATAGAGCTCATAACTCCGACGCTGGAATTTATTGCCTGCTTTTAATATTTTGGGTCAGCTGAGAGAGAGGCGATGTTTCTGATGGGATTGACTGCAATTCAGAGCTTGACATGATGACAGAAAACCTGTCAACAATAACATACGATGACCGCCTCACACCGTCCAGCATGAACACGTCTGCTTATATGATGCTCTGCACACTTCCAAATGTGTTTTTGGTGGTTGCTACGTGGTCGTTCATATTTCGGGTGGTTGCTACATTGTGCTATGTTGTTGCAAATGTTTTGGGTGGTTGCTAGGCAGTTGCTAGGCGGTTGCCAGGCGGTTGCTAGGCGGTTTCAAATATTGTGTGTGGTTACTAGGCAGTTGCCGCATGGTTCTAAATATTTGGGGTAGTTGTTATGTGGTTGCTATGTGGTTTTAAATGTTTTGGGTGGTTGCTAAGCGGTTGCTATATTGTTGTAAATATTTTGGGTGGTTGCTAAGTTGTTACCGATAATTGGGGGGGTTACTAGAGTGTTGATATGTGTTTTCAATGTCATTTATTGTAAATGTTTTGGGTGGTTGCTAGGCAGTTGCTATGTGGTTGTAAATGTTTTGGGTGTTGCTTCAGTTTTTTATACATGTGTTATTGTAATTGTATTTGATTATTGATTTTAATGACTGCAGACTGGATTGTTCTCTGGATCCAAATATGTTTTGAGTGGTTGCCAGGCAGTTGCTTTGTGGTGGCAAGTGTTTTAGGTGGTTGCTCAGCTGTTGCTATGTGGTTGTATATGTTTTGGGTGGTTGCTATGGTATTGCTGTGAGGTTCTAAATGTGTTGTAGGTAGTTGCTAGGCAGTTCCTGTGTGATTTCAAATGTTTTGGGTGGTTGCAAATGTTTGGGTAGTTGCTATGGCGTTGCTATGTGGTTGTAAATGTTTCAGGTGGTTACTAGGCAGTTGTATTGTGATTGTAAGTGTTTTGGGTGGTTGCTAGGCTATTCCTACGTGGTTTCAAATGTGGGCAGATACTAGGCTGTTGCCATGTGGTTGCTAAGCTGTTGTTATGTAGTTGTAAAAATTTAAGGTGGTTACTAGGGTGTTGCTATGTGGTTGTAAATGTGTTTGGGTGGTTGAAATACAGTTGCTATGAGGTTGCAATTGTTGGGGTGGTTGCTAGGCTGTTGCTATGAGGTTCCAAATGTGTTTCAGGTGGTTGTTAAGTTGTTGGTATGTGGTTGCAATTATTTGGGTCATTACAAGGCTGTTTTTATGTTGTTCCAGATGTGTTTTGGGTGGTTGCTAAGCTGTTGCTTAATGAATCCAAATGTGTTTTGGGTGGTTGCTAGGCTGTTTTTATGTGGTTCCAGATGTGTTTTGGGTGGTTGCTAGGCTGTTGCTATGTGAATCCAAATTTGTTTTGGGTGGTTGCTAGGCTGTTTTTATGTGGTTCCAGATGTGTTTTGGGTGGTTGCTAAGCTGTTGCTATGTGAATCCAAATGTGTTTTGGGTGGTTGCTAGGCGGTTTTTATGTGGTTCCAGATGTGTTTTGGGTAGTTGCTAGGCTGTTGCTATGTGGATCCAAATGCATTTTGGGTGGTTGGTATAGTGTGGCTTTGTGGTTCCAAATGCATGGCTGGTTGCCAGGTGTTTTCTTCACTGAACCTGTATATGTTGGCTCAGATTAATGTGACAACCAATTAGGTTAATCTAAATACAACAGAAGTCAACTGGAGATGCACGCACAGTGTGAGAGAGAGTCTGTGTGTGTGTGTGTTTTGTGTCCATCAGTTATTGATGTAGTGGCTGATGGGACTGAAACACAATAATACTCTAGTCTTTGCAGCATGTCATTTTCTAAAGTGCCACCAGGAAAATAAAATCATTCAAACACAATCTGAAGCCTTTTCCAGACAACAGCAGCCACTTGAGACCCTCGAGAAATAACAACAGAGGACACTTAGAAAGGAAAATGAAAAAACTCCAAAAGTGCCCCAGTTTTTGGCTTATTTGTGTTATTGAAAGTGAAAAACTAAAGCTAAGCAACAAGCGTTTGTTCTGTGCTGGAGCAGCATCTGTGTGATGATCTCTGCTCTCCTGCGCAGCGCTGCAGGGCTCGACGGATGCTGTCTGCAGTATTGAACTGTGAGAATGAGTTTCTCAACTACACCCGATTGCTTTCACACGTTCTGAACTGCAGAGATGTTCATCTCTTGGTTTAGCTGAATAAACCACGAAAAAACTCTTTGCATAACCCATAAACATTCACTACTGTAAATGAATCAGTTAATGTGGCTTTTCCTCAAATCTCCCACAAAATATACTTCAGTCAATCCTTTTTATAATTAAGACTTTATAAGGAAAGAAATCTTATGTTATCAGATGGTGAGAGTTTTTTCATGGTGTTAAGATATGTCTAAAACCATGCTAATACCATGCTATTTTTATTAATGAAGCATTATTTCAGTTATGCTGCAGCAGTGCATATGTCATTTATTGTAAAACACTGACCTCTAGTGACACACAACTGACTTCACACTGATCAATAATCACTTAAGTGACAATAAAACAACAAAAATGACGAGCGTGTGTATATAATGTATATATTTTCATGATGTGATCCGGTCTCAGGAGGTTTGTTTTTACTCTAAACTGATAAATGTTTATGTTTGATCTGTAACTATTCATTTGATTTAAGTGAGCTTTCATACTATGGTAAAAAACTGTGAAAATGCCACAGTAAAAACCCGTTAAATGGTTAATGATAAATTCCTGTTCAATTTACAGGTAAACACTGTAAACTAACATTCCCAGAATTCCCTGCATTGCATTTTCAATTTTGTTTAAATTTGATGTTTTTTCTTTGAAATAACTATGTTTTTTTGTATTAGTTATGTTTATTAGGGTTGTGTGTCACACGTAATGTAGTTAAATTAATGTTTATTGTAAATTTAATGTTTAATAATTCTTACCATGATGGTGTTTAGTGTTTGTGTGAATGACTCTGAGCTCCTTCTAGATATGCTCATATTTAAAAGCTGCTTGTGATGGGCTTTGGTTCATCATGTGACTTCCTCATCAGAGTATTTCAGAGCTACAAAACAGATTACATTACTTTAATAGGTATATTAACATTATATCACTTATTATGGTTTATTATTAGAAATTATGGTATTTAACTGTAAATTTAACATATAATCGTGAAACAAAAAATATTGATACCATATTTTTCACGGTTAAATTTTACGAATTTTTTTTACAGTGTATATATATATATATATATATATATATATATACAGTAATAATAACAACATGGAAGTCCATTCTGCTACGGAAGATAAAAAATACAAAAAAAATTGGTAAATCACAGTTATGACATAAAAATATCCTCATTTGTAATAAAATATAAGTATGTAAAACTTAGAATCATATTTTTTTAGCTTGCCGTCCTTATTATAATTTTTTTTTATGTTACAGCTTTTATTTCAGAATTATTACCATATAATAATCTAGATTTTTTAATCTCATCATTCTTACTCAGTGTCTCATAATTCAGACTTTTCCTTATTATGAGCTATATCTCATATTTTTACTTTTTGTCATGATGTAGTCTTTTTTTATTTCGTAATCAGTCAGTATCACAATTTTGAGCTTTTATCTCAGAAGTATGACAGTATGTCACATGTTTTTCACAGTTATTATCTATCTTACTGTAATATCTTAATGTATCATAATTATCAGTTTCTATCTCATAATTTCAAGTTTTTATATCAGGATTATATATGTCAATTTCTTTCCTAATTTAAATTTTATTAATGATTTTTTTATGGCATAATGATTATTTACCAAAGCGTTGTGGAAATGTTGTAATGACAATTTTCATAATTGTGACTTAATATTTATAATTTGTAATAATTTTAATTTATATATTATATTAAATTTTTATTTATGTCATAATGATTAGTCACCAAAGTGTGTTTTGTTTTCTTCTTATATGGCAGTAATGGACCTCCACAGACTGTTGTGATTTCCAGGTGAAGATGCTGAAGTGTGTGTGTGTGTGTGTGTGTGTGTGTGTAAATCACACAGAATGAAGTGTTTTGAGAATCTATAAATGTGTGTAGTCTCCTGTAAGGGGTAGGTTTAGGTGTAGG
>JAUCMS010000055.1:364252-365325 GCA_032357445.1 Enteromius radiatus | reverse complement strand
TTCAGGTGCGTTTGATTAGGGTTGGAGCTAAAATTTGCAGGACAGCGGACCTCCAGGACCAGGATTGAGAAGCCCTGTTCTAGTGTATGAGTGTTGCTGATCACCTGCGTCTCTTTCAGACAGAGGTCACTGGCCAGTCGGTTGCGGTCAGTCTTGCTGATGTACTTCTGCTTGCTGAAGGTTTTCTCCAGCTCTCGTCTCTGCTGGTCAGAAAACACGGCTCGTCTCAGGATTCCCGTCCGAGTCCTGGAGGTCAGCGTCGGGCTCCACAGCACCTCTGAGTCCAGACACATGCACTGCAGTTACCAGCTATCAAAACTACTTTAGGATTTTCATATTTTTTTATTTAATGTAAGTTAATGCTTTTAAATGCTTCTATTTATTGGACTGTTTTTAATATGAAATGGGTTAATAAATGTTTAAAAAATGAATAGGAATTAGCACTGCTAAACTTATTTTTATTTTATACTTTTTTTATTTTATAAATTATTTAAAAATATTTAAAAAATAAATTATTTAATTCACTTTATTTTATGTATGTTATTTTTCCTAAGGGTATACAACATGGCCTCTATTTTGGTTATTAGTTTGTTGGTATGTTTTATATTTAATTGTTTAGTTATTGATTTTTATATATTTTATAAAGATTTATGGGATTGTATCATATATTTTTTTAATTTAAAATCATAATTATATACACACACTTAAAAAATGATTCTCCAACACTGTTCAGTTGATTTATAAAATATATTTTCATTTAACACAATTATATTTGGTTTCCTGCATTGTGTTAAACTGACTTGAAACTGTTTTGTTTTGTTTCAACTCAATATTTTCATTTTGAAAGAACATAAATTATTTTACTTGTGTAACTAGGAAGTGGATTTCCCCTTCCCATCATGCATTGCACAGGGCAGGATAGGGATAGTAAATCTTGAAATAAAATGTTATTTTATGCCGTTTTATTAAGATTGTAAAACTGGTAGTCTTGTTAATGTTCAATGCTATTTTATATTTGTATTCAAAAGACCTTCTGCTATGTTAGTGTTTTTGGGGGTCACCAGGTGTAGAGC
>JAUCMS010000055.1:329252-359252 GCA_032357445.1 Enteromius radiatus | reverse complement strand
TTTAAGATACACAAGAGAGAATAAATAAAGACAAAAAGTGATTCTTGCTCTTGAAAACTGTACAAGAAATAGTTGTTTTAATAGTTGAAGCAAAATATATTTATTAAATAAAATAAAAAAGTAAAATACAAAAAAAGAAGTAGATTTACATGTCTGTATAATTAGTCTGATATATGTTTAATTTATGGAATAATTTTACTATTGATATATTTTGTGGAGAGGTGGGGAGCTTGTTTATTATGTAAAAATATGGATAAATATTTCAAATAAAAATTTTAAAAAAATGAAACACATCTAATTGTAAGTATATTTTTACTTATTTTTTTAGTAGTAGCATTTTATTTATTTTACTAGATTGCTAAAATAATTCAAATGAATACTTTATATAAAAATATTGACATGTTTTGGGAAATTAAATATGCATGTATAAAATGAATAATGCATGATTAAACAGTAGTATTTTATGTTTGACCAGATAACTCTATACTATATAAAAAGTATCGACATCGTTTTGGGGAACTTAACGTGCAAATAAATAATGTATAATTAAACATATAATTATAATTGCTTTTTCTTTTTATTATTTGTATCTTATGTGTTTTACTAGATTACTAAACTCAGTCAAACTAACTGTATATGTATCATGCATGCATGCATAAATTAAACATTACTGTATTTTTTAACCCTTTTTTTTAGTATCGTGTATATTTTCTTTGATAATGTTTAGTGATTGTTGAAATATGTGTCTGTGTGGATGGAGTTGATGTGAAAAGCTGTAGAGCAGCTGTGAAAGGTCGCTCTTCTCTTTCACTCCTCGACCTCTTCAGGTCCTCTGAGCTCTTCACACGCTCAGGCCCCGGGCCCCGGGCCCCTGACACATCTGTGAGTCTGGAACGAGGACAAACTCAACCAGGCCTGTTCTCAGATAAACACATGAAGCTGATCAAGACCTGCAGACTGAGACTGGGTCAGGTCTTTATTAATATTACTGATAGCAGTCAGTCACAGCCCATTCAATAACCAGATTAATCTCTCTATATGCGCATCTGTCAAACCAATAATCCTGATCAATCACATTCATCATAAATCTTTTTGTTCATTTTTTTTTTGGTTAAATTTTTGTGTGTACTGTGTATAGTTATGATGTATATATAAATATAAATACATGCATTTATATATTTTTAAAACTCTTCTGTTTATAGTAAATATATTTATATATAATATCAAGTGTAAAAATATCAATATATGTATAAATGTAAAAATGTAATAAATAATACACATACATTCACACCAAAAATTATTTTTAATGCAATTAATCATGATTAACCATTTGAAAGCACTAATATATATATATATATATTTTTTTTTTCTTTTTTATTATTATTATTATTTTTTTTTAAGGTGTCATCTTCTGTCATTTGTTAGTTTATTATTTTTAAACAATTTTCATTTTTTAATTTCATTTTCATTTTCATGTGAGGGAAAACATTTAAAAATTACAATTTATTTAATATTTTTATTATTAAAATTTTTGTATAAATAATTAATAATTGTAATAATCAAAGTAATTAAAGTGACAGTAAATACATATAAAGTGTTACAAACTATTTCTGTTTCAAATAAATGCTGCTCTTTTTTCATTAAAGAATCCTTGAAAATAAAATACATCATCACAGTTTCCAAAAATACTGAGCAAACACGACAATGTTGAGCAGTAAATCAGGATATTATTATGATTTCTGAAGACTGGAGTAATGATGCTGAAAATACAGAAATACATCACACTTTAACACAGATTCACAGAAAACAGATGATTTACAGTGTAATAATATTTCACAGATTTTAATGTATTTATGAATGCAACCTTGGTGAGAAAACGTTCAAAAATGGCATAAATAAGTAATGATGATGATGTGATATTTGTCTCAATATTATTATTATTATTATTAAATTATTTATTTGCCTAAATTTGTATGTTTTCAAATGTTACCATACCTTAATTATAGGCCAAATATGGATGCAAAAACAAACACATTAATATAGTAGAAAGATTTATTATTTACAGCAACAAAACAACGAAAAACAGACATAAATACATTTACATCTGGATATCTTTCTTTACAAAGTACATCTGAATAAAAAATATTATTCTTTACAATTATTTAATCTCTATGTACAACAGTCGGAGTGCATCTCAAGAGCTGTGTGTGTGTGTGTGTGTGTGTCAGAGAGGGAAATACATGCTCAAGTCACATTTCTCTCATATCAAACATATAAATGTGTCTCTGGAGCACAGAGCAGTCATCAGCAGCACAGCTGTGTTTAAAGCAATAGACAACAATGGGTCAACATGATCAGTTTTTCTTTTAAGCCAAAAATCATTAGGATATTTTTTGCTCCTTCAGATTCCAGATTATCTAATAGTTGTATCTCGGATTGCCCATCATTTCAAAAACGACACTCTTTTGTGCTCCATATCTGGATAGTTTGTCATGTCTGCGCCATTATTACAGCTGCAGCTTCAGCATTTGTGGTGCTTCCATTTGCGCGTGGCCGCGGTGATGTGCAGGTCTTTCTTGAGCCACGGGAACAGACTGGACAGCTGGATGGAGCCGGTGGCGCGCATCGTGCCCGTGATGAGGTAGAGCTGTGCGCGGCCGGGGCGGACGAGCGCGAGCGCGCAGCGGAGGTTGATGAGCAGCCAGCGCTGGAGGAGGCTCGCGGTGTCGTAGGGCAGCAGTGGGCCGCGCTGGATGAACTCCACCGGGCCTTCCACCGTCAGCTCCGGCTCCGCGGAGGGCAGGCGGCGCCGAGACAGCTTGGCTTTGACGGCTGCGGAGAGAAAGCACGGTGAGTGTCCCAGAAGTCCCTAAACCGTATCACGTGACCCTGACCTTCAGCAGAAACAGTGATAATCGCTTACCGAAGTCGTTGAGGCACAGCGCGTCCAGCACGGTTTTCAGAGACGGCGCTTCTTCCACAGACGGACAGCTCTGACACACGGGCTGAGGGAAATCTGACCAGAGGAGGACATAGACCGTCAAATCAGCACATTTACCTTTACATTTGAAGTGAAATTGAGATTTGTGCATTGATTAAATAAGCTTGGAATCGATCAGAAAGTGACCTGAAGTGCAGTCAAAAGTGCCATTACATGTTTTGTGCAAACATAATTTTTTTTAGGACATTATAATATTTCACAATATTTTTTATGCAACAAGCATTATTTTTCATGCCATTTTTTAGTTTGATAATTGCAGAAACGAAATGGCTTTCAGTGTCAGTATTTATCTATATTTTATATTATCTTTCAAATTATTTAAAAATGAGTTCATTTGATTGTGTTTATATTTTTACTTTTATGTTAAATATAAAATATTCTTATTTAGTTTCCTCACCTTTGGAGAAGGCGCTGATGTGTTTGGGCAGTGGGGTCAGACAGGTGTCGTCCTGAGCGGGGAATCGGTCGCAGTCCAGGGCCCGGGGCCAGGTGTGTCCATGACAGGCCAGTACAGGAGCACAGCTCTCCCTCACGGCCACACACACACTCCGACACGGCTGGATGAACCTGCACACACACACACACACACAGCTGAGTTACTAAGAGTCCTCTAAACTAAACCACTGCTTATATCTGGCACAAGATATCCAAATGAAGTGTCATCAGTAACCTCATAATCAATAATAACCTGTCGAGGCAGACGGGAGCGACGAGCGAGCAGACGAAGGCCCGGGCCTGCGGGTGACAGCCGCTGTGGAGCAGGGTCCTCCAGTCGTCCGAGCGCGGGACCGCCTCCTCCAGGCTGCTGTGACCCAGCAGGTTCGGCAGACGCATCTCCGAGTACGGCACGTCCTGACACACGCTCATCTGAGGCGGCACGGGGACGCAGCGTGTGGTCTGGGCCAGGTCGAAGGCCCCGGAGCGGGCCCCCAGAGCCAGCAGGAGAAACAGAAGAGACAGAGACATGATCCTGAGTGAGTCTTGCAGGAGACTGATCCCGAGCTCAGCCGGCCCCTGCTTTATATAGAGGAGGGCAGGTGTTATCAACGACACATCAGAGCCACGCAGACAGAGATAACAGCCCAGACGGGGGCGAGGGGGGGGCGTTATAAACACACACACACACACACACTGCTGCTTTTACACAATCAGATCGCTTCACATGAGTAATATCAGTCGAGAGGTTTCCTCAGAAACACTCTCTGAAGGAGTTTTTGGTACATGATTAAGTTATACTTTCAGATCATTTTTGATAAAACTGAACAATAAATAGTAATGTCAGTCGATATGTTGCTTGAAATCTGCGGCGATTTCATCAGAAACACTGAAACAGTTGTGCAAGCATGTTTGCTGCATGATTCATTTATACCTTTCACATGAGTCAAGATGTTGCTTGAAATCTAAAACACACATTTGTGGAAATATGAGATTATTGGTGCATTATGTTCAGATCAAGACTGCTTAAACATTTTGTGCATTTATTATTTCCAGAACATTTCTGTGCATCGTACATCTTTAAAATATTTGTGCAAACATAGTTTTTGTGACATTTTTAGTACGTGATTCAAATGATTGCATTTACCTGTAAATAATGATAATGCCAGTTAATGTTCATTTTCACTCTATTTCTGTGACTTCAAAATATTTCACTCATTTTTATTCGGTTATTAGTCCCCAGAATGGCAATTTTTAGACTCTTAGAAGATGTTTTCTTCATAGTTGAAATTGCAAAAATAAATAAATAAAAAAAAAAATATATATATATATATATATATATATATATATATTATTTTTAGAGCAAGAATTATTTGCATGCATTTTTGAGACAAAAAATAAATAAATAAATATTTAGAGTAACTGAAATATGATTATTTTCGTTTATTAAAAATAATAGGTTTATTTGGTAAATAAAATACACTTTTAATCACTTTTTTTACACTTTTTCTACTTCAAAAATGACAATTTCAGGTTTTATTGGTATTAGATATTAATTTAAATGAATTTTTTAGTGTTTTATACATGGTTTTATACATTATTAGTTAATTCAGTCGCCAGAATGGCGATTTTTAGATTCTTAGAAGATGTTTTATTCATAGTTGAAACTGCAAAAATACATCCAGTGCTAGACTTATACATACATAATGTGCAATTTTGACCAATTATTCAAAATTGCATTTAAATAATAATAATAATAAAAAAAACAATAACAGTGCATGAGCAATTTTAGTATTTTAGAGGGGAAAATAATCATATTCACTATATTTCAGTTACTCTAAATATTTTACTAATATTTATTTATTGTCTCAAAAATGCATGCAAATAATTCCTGCTCTAAAAATAATTTTTTTTTTTTTTTTTGATCAATTGAATATTTGTTTGTAACCAACGTGCGGATGACTAGAAATAACTATATTCATTAGTAATTTCATGACTTCTCAAAAATGGCTAACTCTAGAGATGTTTAATGTGCTCTGTAGGTGTTTAATGCAGTGCACACTTCAGATGAAGAAGTGACGGTCAGCAGATGTGTCATGTCTCAGGTTTCTGCTTCCACCTGATGACATCTGATGCAGAACTCTGATGCAGGAGAGATGTGTTCTCGGTGAACGTCTGGTCTGTGTGGAGACGTCTCTGACAGCTCTCTGTCTCCAGCGTGTCATTTAAGCGTCCTTGGCCAGCGAGAGCGTCTAGCTTTGATCTGACTGCATTCGTATTCAAATCCTCCAGCTCGTGCTGCAGATGTCCCTCTAATGTCTCAGACACTCTGTGGATTATCTCACATTAGTGCTTCTGACATTAGCATTTACAGCCCAGCTCCTGGCTGCGCTTCGGCTCAGGTTCAGCGCTTCTGCACACACCAAGCCTTCACTGAAAATCACTTCACTTTTATCCATTTCAATTGTTATTACTTTTCCTGCCTTAAAATGACCATTTCAGGTTGATTTTTTGTGTTTTATTGGTAGTGGGAATTGATTTTAAACACATCCAGTTTTATGCATGCACTATAAACATCTTGGCCAATTTTTGGTTACAAAAATACATTTAAAATTCAAAACAAATTCAGTATTTTCTCATATTCACAAAATATTTGACTAATGTTTAGTCGTTTTTCAGTCTCAAAAAGATATATTTGTGCACTATAATAGCAGCGTTTCTGCACTTTTGTCCAGTCGTTTATTCAAAATTATAGGTTTATTTGGTAAATAGAATACACTTTTAATCACTTTTACACTTTTTGACTGACTTTTTCTACACAAATATGACAATTTCAGGTTTTATTGGTATTAGAAATGAATTTTAAACACTAGTGCTTTATACATGCACTATACGTTTCTTGTTTTAGCACTTTTTGGCCAAATATTCATTACACAAAAATATTGAAATAACATTTTTTGTTTAGCCATTTCACCATTTTTGATTAGAGAATAAGTATGCAAACGTATTTTGACAATTTCACTATATTTCTGTGACTTTGACTCATTTTTATTACTTCTACAGCCCCCAGAATGACAATATTTAGAGAATGTCTAAATATTTATCATTCCTGCACTTTTTGACCAATTATTCATTTCAAAATTGCATTTAAATAAAACAACAACACATGAACAATTTCACTATTTTAGAGGGTATTTTACTTTAACTATTTTACTAGTTTTTCTCAAAATGCATGCAAATAATATCAGTGTTATATATATATATATATATAAATAGTTTTATTTAAATTTATTTAGTATTGATTTAATGCACTTTTTAACCATTTCATTATTTTAGAGGTAGAAATAGCTATTTTCCTGCTATTGTATTCATTTTTTATTGCATTTCCAGTCCCAGAAATGACTCATTCTAGCCTCTCATCAGATGTTATTGAGATAAAATACTTTTGCAACGTCCTGGCGTGATTTTAAACAGCGTTCTTCCAAGTATGCATGCATTTGCAAAACTCTATTTGTACTTTTTAAACAAAATGCACACTTAAAATAAAGGTAAAACGACGATTTCCCTCATATCTGGACACCGATTTCAGCCGAAATGCATCATGCACTTGTTATATGTCAGCTAGACGGCCCCCAGGAGGGATTACATGAAGTGTGTTTCTCTGCACAGAAGAGAGGAAGAGTTTGCAGACGACGAGAAGCCAGTCTTTATGACTGAAGACGGTCTGGATGCGAGCTGCTTCTTCATCTGAAGTCTCCGGCCCCTGTCTTCAGGGCCACTTTACTGCCCCGGACAGACGGCAGCTACTGAGGGACCTAACTGGGCAATTAGAGACACATACCCATTTAGGAGAACAATAGGGAGCGAGCGTGGGGTTAAGCACTGATTGCCCCCCGCTGCTTGTTATTCTTTCTAACGGCCCTCCTGTGTTTGTGTTAATATGAGAGCGCTAATGGGACTCGTTCAGCGTCTACTTCATCTGTCTCGTACAGGAGCCTCAAACAAATGTCTTAGTTGTCAGTGCTGTCAAACAATAGCCACGTCCAAAATAAAAGGTTTAGTTTATAACGCGTGTGTGTGTGTGTATGCTGTGTACGTAACACACACATGCATGTTCAGAAAAATATGTTGTATAGCCTACATAATTATAGAAGTAGAAATATATGATTAGAAATATTATTATATGCTGTATGTTTGAGTACAGTGCACATACATACTGTATATTAGGTAAACAAAACTTTTATTTTGATTCATTGCGACAGCACTAGTATTTATTAATATGTGGAATTAGCTTTTATTTTATTTATTTTTTTGTAATATTTCTACTTTGCTTTATTTCTTTAGTTTTCATGTTACATCATTTTTTCCATCTATTATTTATGTTTTCATTAGTTATTAATTATTATTTCTTTTTATTGAAATCAGTTCATATAATTAGGTTAACATTATAATAAACTATTATAGAATTATTATTGATATACTGTTGCGTTTTTTTGTGAAATTTAGTTTTATTTTGCTATATTTCAGTGTTAGTTCATTAGGCAATTCGATTTCTGTTTAAGTTTAATAAGTTTAGGTTTTTCATTTAAATGTTTAATTTTTTATTATTTATTTTATTGATTTAGTTTTGTTTTAATTTTATTAATTTAAAAATAGCTTTAGCTGTTGACAACACTGCTGTGATTTGTTGCATTGCTATATTATTATCATTAAAGAGCTATTATGAAATATTTTTAAACAGTGTTTTATATTCTGTTTTCACTTTTGTTGTTTGTAATTTTGTTGTGTTATAGCCTATATGTCTATCCATATTTTTTTAGTTTTATTTAACTTTTAAAATGCACATTGGTTTATTTAGTTCTAGTTATTTTAGTAAATAAACTAAATTTAAATGCTTTATTTCAGATATATTGTATATTTTAGAAAAAGTACAATACAGTGCTCAGAATACATAGTAAGTGTGTGTGTGTGTGTGTGTGTGTCCTGCATCACATCAAACACAGACAGGTTATAAACAGCCTCGATCTGAAATGGGGCGTGCATTCAAATGATAAAATACGCAA
Source organism: Enteromius radiatus (assembly GCA_032357445.1). Classification (NCBI taxonomy): domain Eukaryota; kingdom Metazoa; phylum Chordata; class Actinopteri; order Cypriniformes; family Cyprinidae; genus Enteromius; species Enteromius radiatus. Next base: position 350,753 of record JAUCMS010000055.1, on the reverse strand, counting down.
TTTCGATATGCATGTCTCCAAAATCACATTTTCCTTTGCCAGTGACCTCTGACCTCATTACAGCTTTAATAAACAACACTTGAGAAGAGATTATGAGATATGACTTATGGGACATTGACAGAAAATACTTTGTTTATCATTTCAAGAGCATAGATCCTTCTGTTTATTAAAAATGATGTGACAATAGAAACAGAACGCAACATAATAGTGCAGGAGAAAAGATTTAAAGTTCATATAAAACTGGTGAAAATGCAAATATAAAATGCAGGGTTATTGGTGTTGTTGTGTCGACAGCAGAGGGCAGTAGAGGCTGATAATAGAGTTATATGACCGAGTCTGGACAGCAGGAGGCAGTGTAGAGGTCAGCTCTATTCTGTGTCAGCAGCAGAGGGCAGTGTAGAATTCACTCTCAAATTAGAGACTTAAAGCTTCATTGGCATGTTTAAATGATTTACATTCATGGCCGAAGAATTAATAAACATTTCACATGATTTTAATCAGCCTCCAGAAAATAATAAAGAAACAGTGCGCTCCTCTGATTCTGCGATTATCTGTGATATCCTGCAAGAATACCATGGTACTTTCTGGTACTTTTTTCTTAGCACTTGTGTTAAATTAGGTTAATGATAATTACTACCTCCAGCCCAAATCCCTGCAGTAACCTTTGGACATTTTTAGATTTTAATGAACATTGCACTAAAAACCGTTTTCCTCCCAAAGGTTCCCACAATGCAGGTGATTTCAGCTTTTTATTTCATATATATATATATATATATATATATATATATATATATATATAAGTTAACTGATACTATTAAATATTATTTTTATTAGGCTATTATTATTTACACACAATACCATCATAGTCTCATACATGGAGTTGATGTAAAAAGCTTTCTTCAAAAAAAAAGTATATTTTTAACTAAAACCAAACAACTAGTATTGGTCCACTAAAAGTGGCTAGTACTAAAAAACTTATCAATATATTTATATGAATCAATAAAAGTACTATAATATTACCTCTTGACCTTTTTTCCCTTTTTTCTTGGCAAGGGTAGTTTAGGGTTAAGTAAATAAAAAAAGAGAGAAACTTTGCTCCTTTAACAAATTGTATTTAATTTTACAGTATTGATACATTGTTACCTTCTTGACTTCTTTTTCAGTTTTGTTCAGATTTTGTTCATAAAAAAACACGAAATCTTAATTGCCTCTAAAACAAATGTCGCTTATTTTTAGAATAATGATAATTAAACAACAACTATTACTACTACTACTACTAATAATAATAATAATAAATACATTGTTAACTTTTTTTTTTTTTTTTTTCAGATTTTGTTCGATTCTAAAAAACAAACAAACAGCGTTTTCTGAAGTGTTTGGGACTCGAGCGCGCGCCCGCACACACACACGCGCGTGCCCGTGCGCATGCGCAGTCTCCGCCTGCAGCTCGGTCCGTGGCGGCTGCTGCTGCTGCTGTTTCTGTCCGCCGCACTGAAAATCTCCGTGTTTTTCCGCTGCGTTTTCGCCCGTCGCCGTTTATGCGTCCGAACCCAAGCGCCGGGCCCGTGCTGCTCGGTCCGTGCTCCCGGTAAAAGGCTCGTCTGTCCTCGGCTCCGGGCGTTATGCGCTCAGATGAGGCCTACACGCTGAAGCTGTCCTCTTCCTCCTGTTCCTCCTCCTCCTCCTCCCATGCATGAATCTCACCGTGATGGCTGATGATCAACAACAACAGCCCGGCGCTCCCGGAGCGTCCCTGCAGAGCCCCGAGGCGACGGCGCTGCAGTACAACAAGATCAAGAATTCAATTTGGTAAGAGATCCGATCTTAAAAACACTCCTGCACATCAACACTCATCCTTGCGTGCATATGACGGCTCGCGCTTGTAACGGGGTGTCTGAATTGCTTGCATGCGATCTTTGATTGTTTACATGGGGTGTGTGATGTCAGCAGGCCTGGATTTCAGTGCACGATCTCGTTGCATGGCATATCTGGCTGCAGTGCATGTAAATATGGCTGGTTTATAATTGCATTGCTTGGATATTATTGCATGGACTTTCAGCGAATTCAAATGCAGTGATGTCATTGCATGTGACTGTTTCTATTTCCATTGCATTGGAATGCTTGAATTTATGGCATGGATTTTCTGTTATTGCATTGCATGTCTGATTTCAGTGCATGGGGATGTCTGATTTCTTTGCATGCGGTGTTTGATTGTTTACATGGGATGTGTGATGTCAGATGGACAGCGGGCCTCTATTATAGTGCACGGGGATAGTCTGATGTCTTTCCAGGAATTGTGTGATTTTGTTGCATGTCATATTTAGTTTTAAGTGCATGTGATTCTGGATTTTCTAATGTCACTGAGCTCATGTCTGAATTCTAATTATATTTACATGTCTGATTTTCTAGCATGGTCTGTATGGGAAGCAGTTGCAAAGGATGTCTGACTTCATTTCATTGCATGTCTCCATGCATTAAAGTCATCTATCCAAATGCAGTGACATCAGAATATCCTAGCAAATAAAACAAGACATCCTAATGCAATTAGAAATCAGACTTTATCATATAAGATCAGGCATAAGATATGCCATGCAAAGGCATCAGACATCCTGCATGCAATGACATCAGAAAAACGATGAGACAATAAAATGCATGCAAAAAATCATGGCAGTGAAATGACATACTTGCATTATTTGCACTTTCTATGCATGCACATGATGTCTGATTTCTAAGTGCGTTTTGCGTTGCGTCTGATTGTATTGCATGGATTCATGATGTCATTGCATGCTGATCTCAAGCCTGTTTCTGGATGTCTGATTGCTCAGGGATGATGTCTGATTGAGGTTAAAGTCTTACACCTCGTTTCCTATAAAGATCAGACAGGAAAATGAATTTAGATGATAAAACCTTCGTTTTTCCAGAAACAGCAAACCAGACTAGTATTGTAGAAACACGCCTGCCCTGACTTGACCTTTGACACGGTCGTTAAGAATAACAGAAGAGAAGAACAAGAAGAAGTCAGGCACCTAACAGCACATCTCTCCTTCTCACTGTGTGTTTCTTGTTTTACAGCAAATCTGTACAATCAAAAGTGGAGAGTATATTGGTAAGTCTCTCCTGTTATTACTTCTGAACGCGTAGGAAATGTGCTTCCAGTTTGTGTTTATCCTGATAGGGTCGGTTTCCCGGATAGGAATTAGATTAAGCCAGGACTAGACCTTTGCTAATTTAGGACATTTAATAATTTTTATAAGCATGTCTTACAAAAAAGCATGATCTGTGAGCATTTTAAGACCAAACAATGGCAATGATGTATTTTAAGATATCTCAGTGCAAGCCTTTTCCAGTTTAGACAGCTCTTAACATTTATTTTAATCTAGGACTAGTCTTAAACCCAAAATGTAGATTGCGCATGAGCGATGTGGTTTCAAATACAAAATTGCTCTATATTGGCGTTGCTTGACAAATACATTCGATATATTAAAGTCTTATTGTTATTGCCGCTGTTAATAAAATGAATTAGCGTTAGATAATATTTGGTAGATGTTGCGTTAGAAAGGTCACATTTTAACAATATCTTTTGATGGAAAATGCTTAAATTTACAGTTTGATTTTTAGGAAATGCTGTTAAATGATTAGATACTGTTTTCTGAATTTCTGACAAAAACAGATAGATAACTCAGTTTTTAAAAAAACGTAGCTTTTTTTATCATGTTTTATTGCGTTAGTTGGCACTATTTTGAGTTATTGTTTTAACCTAGTCAGAATAACCCAGCTGCAGTTTGATTAGTTTGTGTGTTTTTGTAAATGAATAATCAGCATCAGTTACTGGTGAACCATCACATTCCTCACACTGAAAATGGAAGGTCGAGCTGATCACATTGCATCATGGGATCATCAGTATTGTCATCAAGTGCTCTAGTTGTATAATGCACACTTAGGATCATAGAAGTGTTATACCTGCCGCAGTGATAGGATGGGTATTGTGGTAGTACTTTATTAAAAACATTACACCAGACGTTTAAAAATGCAGATTCAACATTGTTTTCAGAAGCACGTGTGTGAATGAGCTCATTAGCTTGTGAGTCATATTCACTGAATATCTCTTCATTCAGTTCTGATGCTGTAAAGAATATGTTAGTTACTGTCTGATGGTGTGGATTTATTTTTAGTTCCAGCTCGTGTGTGTGTGTGTGTGTGTGTGTCACCTGAAGACCGCTCACTTTTATCTTTCAGTGGTCATCATAGTTACCTGTAGTTATCTGTCAGCAGAGAGTGTGTCTGTATTATAATGTATTATGATGTTATATAGCTGCATAGTTCTTCCTTAACATGTTTGTAGGACTTACACCAATTTTCAGTCCAAAATAGCTTTGTTTTATTTATCATCATTGAAGCGTGATTCAGATCCCTGTGTATCTGACATGTTTTCAACAGCGCGTTATGTCTGAAATACTAGCGTTTTTAAGCATTTTAAAGTACCAACATGTTTTTAACAAGCTACTTACATATGATTAACATTTAAAAATAGGCTACTAATGCTTTTTTAGTGCTAATATGTTTTTTACATATTACAGTAACTTAACTTTTTTGCCATTTGAAAGTCTTAACATGCTTTTAGTGAAGTAAAACATGTTTTATTTAGTTTTTTTACCATTTTAAAAACGCTTTAACATTTATTTATTTTTATGTTTTAAACAAATGACAATTATTTTCAACAAAATACAATTTTTTTTTTGCTTTTTAAACAAACATGTTTTCAACAAATAACTAACATTTTTTTAACATGTGTGCTAACACATTCCCAACAAAGTACTAGCATTTTAAAATACTAACATGTTTGTTTTTTGTACACGTATTTTTGGATATACTGGACAATATCTAAAAATAGTCTTTTGACAACTAATAGTAAAAGGAAAAAACGTTTTTGTCAGTGATTATTGTAAAGATTCTGGGAGTGAAATAAATGAGGATAAAACCGTATCTATGAGAATGGGGAAAGCAGAAAATTTAACTGATTGTTTTATATTTAAAGAAGAGAATGAAATGAAGATTTTAGGTTTTTAATGGGAAAAATTAGAAAAAAAGTAAGAGATGAAATGTGCGAGAACATGGTTACAGAAATAGAAAGAAGGATACATTTTTAAAAAATACAAAAATGTTTTCTTGATTTTTTTATGGGGAGTTGTAGCCTACAACACAATTATAGGGGTGATTAGGCTTAATGGACATAGAACAAAGAAAGAATGCGATGAGAATAAGTAAGTAAGTAGTTAAAAAATGTCTATACATTTAATATATATGACATTATTTTTGAATTAAAAGACAAGTAGATTCTAAATATTTAATGCAAAAACCCCAACACCAGTGTAACAATAATAAAAAGTGCACTAGTGTAACAGGATATTGTAATTCTAGAAACAGCATTATGTAGAACACTTTTATTCCCTCTGTAGTTTAGCTGTGTCTTGATTAATTGCTTAAGCCACAAGCACAGTTGAACTGAATTACAGAACCCAGCAAGATGAACTTATTAACTTTCTATATTTGTTATATTCATAAATGTAGCTATATCACTTAGCCCTTGTACCGTGGTAATTCTGTGCGTTACTTGGAACGATCGCATAAATGTCATGGTATTTGTGTATGGTCATCATTCAGTATTAGCATAAACTCTACCTATTGTTCAAGAGCTACACTAAATTCGTTTAGATTTTTAGTGCGAAGGAGTCATTCATTGCAGGTGTCTTAGTGCTTATTGAATATTAATGGAGCAATGCAATTCTATATTTATAAGTACAAGTATTTAGGTAAGGGTTAGGCTGGGCTCATATGCAGAAAATAAGGAATGGAGTTTAACAGATTGGAATTGACTAGAATTGAAACTGAATTTGGAATGGAATTGAATGCAGTGTGTAAGATTGGGATTAAATATATATATAAGGAATTGGAATGGAATGTACAGATTGGAGTAGAATTGCATGGATTGGAATGGAATGTTTATTGGCTGATTGAAATATGTGAAAAAAGGTGGGGAAAAAAATCTTTAAATGAAGCACTAAACTACTCAAATTGTGTTTTTTGGTAACACTTTACAATAATGTTTCTTAACATTAGTTAATGTATTAATTAACATGAACAAACAATGACCAATGCATTTATTACAATATTTATTCATCATTGTTAATGTCAATGAAAATATGGTTGTTTATTGTTTTAGTAAATGCTGTTATTAACATTAACTAAAATTAATAAACACTTTAGAAGTATTGTTAATAAGTATTAAATCTTATTGTAAAGTGTTACCGTTTTTGTTGTTTTTTTGCCGTGGTTAATGAGTGAGTGTTTGGGAAAACATAGAGCAGCATATTACTTTTATAAATTGGAAAAGCAATATGATAAAAGACACCAAAACCAGACAATCATAACTCTTTCATAGCTGTTTGTAAAACCAGACAATCAACCGAATGTAGAGTTGTATTATAAATACAGTATTGTGTGGTAGAGTACAATGTGCCATATACAGTATACAGGCAAAAAGAGCATGTTGTGTTTTGATGCTCAGTGATTGGCCAGTAACACCTGTTGCTGCTCTACAGCCAATCAGATGCAAGATATTCTTTACATACATCATATTGCATTAGAATGATGCTCCTTAATAATCGTAGTGATTATTGGAGGAGTTTAGTAGCAAAATAAAGCCTTTAGAGAGTCACGCAGAGTAAGAATAGGGCCGTTTGCTTTGGATGGCTACCTGCTACGTTTAGGAAATAACAGTGAATTGTCTTTTATTTTTTTATTTACTCTCATTGGCTGTCAAGCCTCACCCCATTCATGAGCGCCGGTTTCCCCTAGCAACAAAGAGGCGAATAGAATAGGTCGAGGTGAGAGGAATTCATTCTCACCAGCCAATTAACTGTGAGGTGGGCGGAGCCTGTGCTGAACCGCCGTGTTGCCAGTGTGTCAGCAATGACATGCGTGTTTACTGTCAGGGTTTACATGGCAACCGGCTAAGAGCAGGGCAGGATTGCAGGTTTGCTGCTGGTCATATGCGCAGACACGCTCCGGTACTGTGTGCCTGGCCGTCTCCAGGCGCTCCGGCTCTTCCTGTACAATACACAACCTTGCAGTAATGAATACAGGAGAAGACAATGATGTCATGGCTTCCCAGGGGCCGAAAATCAAAGCCTTTAAGTGAATTTCGGTGTGGGAATTTGATAGTGAGCATCGCAATAATGCATTTTCATATGTTTCGGAGGGGGAAAAAATTAAGTTTCTGCTGCAGAAGAATTTAAGTCATTTCCATCACAACCAAGAATAAAAACGTTTATTTCGGAGAAACTAAGGCTGAACGATTATGGTTATAATAATAATACTAATTAAAAACCTGTAAATCTCGCATACAAATTTTAATGAATGTTGCTCTTGCTAAGTATTTGTTTTTTAGAGTAAAATGTATGTAAATAAACTTAAAAATTAGTGTGACTATATCCAATAAATGAAGCAACTATTAACATAATGCATTACTTTAAATCTGATGATTTAAACAAGGTGACGACTTGCTAAAACAAGCAAAATATGGTTCGCCCATCAAAATAAACTTTTATTGGTTACATGAAATACTTGCACGTGACTGTTAACATGCTTTTGATTGGACTGTGTTGAAATGTCCTCGTCTCCTAATCCTTGCATTGTTCGTTCACACAGCAAGATGTTGAGAAGTTTACAGATATCGAAAAGCTCTACCTCTACCTTAAGTTGCCTTCTGGTCCCAGTAGTGGCAATGACAAAAGGTACTTATTATTTTTTTATTTATCTTATTCCTTTCCATATCCCCCTCCTCTCCTTTTATGATTTCAACACCTCATGAACCATTTGTGATTTTTTTGTGCTTTGCAATATCAAATACACTCATATGTCTGATAATTACGATTGACTCATGTTTACATTCAGTGAAACATGCGTGTATGAAATGCATTTATGAAACAAAATCAAAGCATATGCAGATATCATTATTTTTTGTAATATTGTCTAATTTTGCATTTGTTGTCAGCTCCACATTGATTCATGATTCATTAAAGCTAATCATTTCACCATTCAAATATATTTTGTGTAAATTATGACATTGCAATACCAAGCTTCCTGTGTTTTGTCATTTGTTTCCCCTTATCTGTCCATCATGTCAACCCCTCTTTCCCAACATGATGTCCAATAGAACTGAAAATCAGAGGGGCTCTGCAAGTCCTGCGATATGGTACTACAACTTTAACTACATAAAGGGAAAATAATGTGTTACATGATGTATTATACAGGACCAACAGACTTACACACAGCTTTCTGGTGCAACACCATCCCTGTTTCAAGCCTTTCTTTTCCTCTGTTTTCCCAATAGCGACCAGAACTCCATGTCGTCCAGCCGGACTCAACAGATGTATGCGTTCAACTGGATCCGGAATCACTTGGAAGAGCACCCGGAAACCTCACTGCCAAAACAAGAGGTGTACGACGAATACAAGTGAGTGCTTTAACACTGCAGTAATGGACAGAGCTTGTGTTTGCTTGTACTCATCAGTTTCTAATGCTGTGTTTCAGGAGTTATTGCGACAATCTGGGCTACCATCCTTTAAGTGCAGCTGATTTCGGAAAGATCATGAAAAATGTTTTTCCAAACATGAAGGCACGCCGTTTGGGCATGAGGGGGAAATCAAAATATCCTTTTGTGAAATGTTTTGAATACTGTAGATTGCAGCATTCAATGCACCTAATGCATGAGAGCATTTCCTTTTGACACATTTTGCATGCATTGACAATTGTTGTGAACCTTTACAATGCATTACGTACTGCTACAGCGGGCTGAGAAAAAAAGCATTTGTGCACATGCCGTCACTCCCTAACCTGGACTTGCACAAATCAGGAGATGGGGTCAGTGTCCGGTTCCTGTCAATATCTGAAACAAGAGATTCATATCAGTTTTTTTTTTTTTTAAGTGCCCTAATTACAACAACATTATGTGCGGGTTTGATAAGCAAATGCCCTCTTATCCCTCCTATTCTTTAGTGTGAGTTGTTGGAGTCGACTGGACAGTCTCCTAGTGCCGAGGATGAGATGCGTTCGGCAGCTTGTGGTCTGGTCTGCGAATGGGCTCAGAAGGTTTTGAGTCGCCAGTTTGACAGCGTAGAGGAGCTGGCACGCTTTCTTCTCAACAGTCATTATATAGGCACTAAGTCCATGGCAGCTCTGACTGTTATGACTGGAACCCCAACAGGCAAGAAAAAAAATGCCATTGAATACGAATCTAGATTGACTGTAGCAGCTGCTTGTTTACATTTCTTGCTTCTAACTTGAATCTCTTTGATTAAAAACCAGGTATGAAAACCCCTACGCCTGCCTCTGCCTTTGTGCCAACTGGTGAAGCCAACTCATTCCAGCCCCAAGTGAAGACCCTCCCTTCGCCTTCTGTAGATGCCAAACAGCAGCTGCAGCGGAAGATCCAGAAGAAACAGCAGGAGCAGAAGCTCACCTCTCCTTTGCCCACCGATGCCCAGACCAGAAGGGCGGAGGCGGGCACACCTGGCCCTGGATCCAGCCTGACCTCTGGAAGTCCTGCACTACTGTCCCCTCAGCCAACCATAGGCATTGTGGTTGCTGCTGTTCCAAGTCCAATCACGGTAAGAAAATCTTGGTCAGTAGCAGGGTATGGATGATTTGACATTGCTCAATGGACAAGTGACTTAGATTGTGCTTTTGTTTGCAGGTTCAGAGAAACAGGCAACTAATGACCTCTCCAAGTCCTGTTGGGGCAGCAGAGGGAAAAGTTGTACCTGTTAACTTTCAGGTTGTGACGCAACCTGTTAAGCAGTCTCCAAAAACACCCCAAAATATCCCTGCCAGCCCAGTTGGTGACAGGTTGGCTAGACATCGTTATGCTCAGATATTACCTAAACCATCTGCCACAAGCGCCATTGCCCTTCGCTCACCCCCAACGCTCCTCATCACCAACAGTCCCATCAAGACGGTGATGCCCACGCCCCATGTTAGCTCTGTAAATGTGGTCAAGATGACTGCAATTTCATTAGCGCCTAACAGTAGCAGCAGTAGTAGTACTCCTACCCCGTTGCGACCTGCTTCAGCGGGTGTCAGTAGCACAGCTTCCCTGGAAGAATCTAGCCAAACCCATCAAGGTCAGAATGGGGCATCTCTCCTGTCTCTTCAGTCATCTGGAAAAGCTGGACGTACCTCCACGACCCTAATCCCATCAGCGTCCACTGTTACCAATGAGGTAAAAGTGACGTTTGAAGCTGTGAATGACATTAACTCAGCTATTGCTGTTGACAAACAAAGCACTGCATCAGGGGCAAGTACAGGACTAAAGAACGAAAGAGCCACTAAATTCAGGGCTTCCAGTGAACCCTCTCTTCTTATTAAGGCGTCCCCTGTGCCTGAGAGAGTGACAAGGGCCAAGAGTGACTCTACAACCCCTTCAAGTACAATCATGGGGGCTCTTGCCCCGAGCAGCAATAACACCAACAATCAGCCAGAAAGTACTTTGTATTTAACTGTTACTAGCCAGAATGTAGATGCCGAATTGTCATCCATTTGTGCGGTGGCAACTGCAAGCACTTCCTCTAAAGATGTTGGCCTCTGTTCTAAAAGCCCTCGAAAACGCTCTGCATCTGTTTTGGAAACCCATACAATCCCAGTTAAAAGAGTATTCATTTCCCAGCAACCTTTGGATGTGAGCAGCAATACCAAGCCTGGTATTGTAATAGCAGCTAAGAAGATACAGAGACCTGGCACTCCAGCAAGGCCAGAGAGCGCTCCGTGCAAAGTTACGCTAAAACAAAGTAGCTCTCTTCCGACTCAAATCTTGGCTCTTTCTGACACCCCCATTGGAGCCCTGGACCCCTCTCAGACTGTTAATCCTCAGAGCTCTTCACAAATGGAGAATGAAGTTGCCAATATTACCCTGAATGAAACTGCTTCTGGTAATAGCACAGCTTTACTGCAGCAAATCCCAAGTCACCAACAAATCAGCAGTGATGTTTCTCAGGAGGTATCTGCTGTAAGTGAGCTCAAGAGTTCGCTGCAAGACTACTCGCAACAGATGCAAGCAGGACACAAACAGATCGCAGCTAATCCGTTACCGTTGATGGCCCAGGCAACTGAGACCACCGGTCAGCTCACTCTTCAGCAGGACATTGTTGATTTTGCAGGAGCCCAAGCAAGCATAGACTATTTCCCCTTCAATGATGATGATATGACCCAGGACAGTATTGTAGAAGAGCTTGTACAGATGGAGGAACAGATGAAGCTGAATAGCAGCTTGCAATCCTACCTGAGTTGTGTTGATATATCCCTACAAGGTCAAGCCACAGTTGGTCAAGGAACAATCTTGTCGCCCCACCAAACAGGTACACAGTTCTATCATTCCTCCCACAGTAGCGCCACTCCAATCCACACACCTACTCCAACGCCCACTCCGACACCAACACCTACTCCAACTCCTACCTCCGAGATGCTACCAGGAGGCCATAGTTTGACCAGAGAAAGCCCTTGTTCTCGAATGGCACCTGTTACCCCAGTGGATAGCATCTTAGGTGGCCGCCATACACCCATCAGCACTCCACTGTCAAACTGCAGCAGCAGTGTTCCTCCAAGTCCCATTGAATGCCGCAATCCCTTTGCATTTACTCCTATAAACTCCAGTATAACTGGATATCACGATGGTAGCGTTGTGTCCAGCAGTCCAGTGAAACCCATGCAAAGGCCAATGGCCACCCATCCAGATAAAGCCAAGCTGGAGTGGATCAACAACAGGTACAACAGCACCGCAGGATCTCCCGTTATCTCCACCAGCTCCACCATTGGCATCCTGCCCAGTTACCAGGATCTGGTCGAGGACCACTTCCGTAAACCACACGCTTTTGCCATCCCAGGTCAGTCCCTCCAGTCTCAGTCAAGGCATCCAGATGGAAACTTGGGAAGATTGACAACTGTTTCCCCAGTGCAACAAGGACAGCAAACCACCCTTAGTAGTAAGCAAGAAAGCTTTGCCGTCCCAGCTCCGTTGGACAGCAAAGGGGCTGGAAGCACATCTGCATCTGGAGGGGGAACCTTCAGGTGTCGCAGCGTTAGCCCGGCAGTTCGTCAGCGTAACCTTAGTGGCACCACTGCACAAACAGTCACCACTCCACGGTCTGTCGTTTCTCCCTTTAATTGCCCCCTGACATCTGAGGTCCTGAACATTTTGTCCAACAACCAGTCTGTTGTCAGTGCTAGCAGCTTGGCCCAGAGGAGCCAGTCAGTTCCACTGAACATCATGATGCAGTCTGAGCTGCTGCCCGTCAGTCACCAGGCGCAGCAAAGCAATAGTGCTAAGATCACCACTGTGCTCCTTAGCAAGATGGACACGGATGGAGATGATGCAGTGCGAGGGCTAGGCGTAAACAACCTGCCTGCCAATTACACAGCACGGATGAACTTAACCCAAATCCTGGAGACAACACAGGGCTTCTCCGGAGGCCCCAACTCTCAGAACCAGCAGCTGCCTCTGGACTCAAGCCCTTCGCCCTTTGACTTCCAGAAGACAGGTTACCTCATAAGCACCGGGGAGGATGAAGTCACCTTCTCCAGTGGTGACAGTCAAGCACAATCAGCCTCTGGACTGCAACAGCCGGAAGAGCAGCTTCAGCTCCAAGAACCACAATTGGAACTGCAAAACCAACAGCTACAGCTACAGAATCAACAGCTGGAACTTCCAGATCAGCAATTACAACTCCAAGACCAACAGCTGCAACTTCAAGATCCACAGTTGCAGCTCCAGGACCAACAGTTGCATTTGCCGGACCAACAACCGCTACAGGATGACCCAGATCTCAGCCAGCAGCACTTGTTGCCCCAAACCTCTCAGCAGGTTGTGGATCAGGAGCAGCAAGAGCAGCTGGACTTCAACACTACCGTCAAGGATCTCTTGGGGGAGGACAGCCTCAACCCCAGTTCGCAACTCGTTGGACAAGTGGCGTCAGAACTTAGTGCTGTCGCCTCTGACTTTTCCAGCGATATCCGGTTGACTTCTGACCTTTCGAGTAGCATTACCGACTTGAACACTTTGGACCCCAACTTGCTGTTTGACCCCAGTCAGCAGCAGGACCAATATGAAGACGCCACACTGGAAGAACTGAAGAACGATCCTCTGTTTCAGCAGATTTGCAGCGATACTGTGAATTCTGCTGGTTTCGATTGGCTGGAGAATAAAGACCAGCCGACCGTGGAAATGTTGGGATAATATTATTTCCTGTTCTTTTACTGTAGATGTTGCTGTTGTCGTCGTCGTTGTTTATATTTATGGTTTCTGTTCCCGTTTTGTTTTTTTTTGTATTGCAACGTTTTGTGTATCCTTTATGTACAAAAGTATTGAATAATGTGTCTGTGCAGCAAAAATCTGGACGCATTGGACTGTCCAGTTTAAAGTGCCAGCCTGACGTAAATCTCTTACAGGCATGTGCTATATCTGATTTTTTTACAGTTGTTTTGTTTGTATTCTTGTTGTATGATTTCATGGGTCATTCCAGTCATTTCTCACCCTTCAGAAGTCATTTATAGTGTAGTGTCAGATATGTCCTCTGGTTCCAGCTGGTAGTGAATTCCGTTCAGTATAATGAGACATCACCTGGTGCACAAGCATATCCCTCTTTTATATATTCCCTTCCTCTAAAACCATAGTGGATATTGATAACCTGAATGCAAAATTTGCTCTTGTATTTCAACGAAATGCAATATTCCAAGTGACGAATCTTTGGGGAAACACCCTTTCTAGACAGTTGTCCTACAGTGTGGCTTTGCGAGTTTGATAGGAGACCAAAAGATTTCAAAAGAGGGCCCCCAAATATCACAAGTACAGCTGAGGTGAAATAACATCTACATATCGTCAATCAGTCAGTTCAATGAACTGCAATGATCTTAGGTGCTACTTGGTGCTGACTTAAGAATCGCATTTACTGTACTTTTCATCAGCTGTCATTTGTTTTTTCAAAGTGATTTTACACATTTTTGGGGAAAAAGGTATTTAAGGCCATATTACTTGTACTGTTAAATCCAAACTGTTGGGGCGAGAAGAGACTTATGGTTTGTTCCAGAAAAATGGGAAGATAAGACTCGTCTGCCTTATTTCTAGAGTCTAAGGCCTTATTCCATCTCCTTAAAGGCTTCTGAATTCAAGAATTTCTCAAAAGAACGGACTTGGTGCACTTGTCGTGAATTAGCAGTCCTCCATGTTCAGATAGTTGCTAGTCATTTCGTAGGCTTTTTAGCACGTCATTGATGATGGTATGGTGATGGCTAGATATTCTTACCAACTCGAGATCAACAGGCCAACCTGTGTAGTTTCTCCAGCCTTAACTCCATACCAAAGAGCAGCTGAGGAAGAACAAGAGATTGCAATTCGTTGAGGTTTCCATCTTCAATCGCCCGTCATCTAAAAGGGAATTTTCGACTGTTTTAGTTCGTTTTGACAGTTGGTGAATTCGCATTTGTGTAAATTATGTATATGGCGGATGTATAGATGGGGAGCATGTTGTACAAGTTCACGAAGGCTACGTTTCTAGGCTAGTAGTGCGACATTTGTAAAAAGGACATAGGTGTCATCATGAGATTTCCATTTTGTCAAGATGCTAATGGTGATGATTTGTAGGTAGATTCGAGTACCCTTAAGAAGAAAACGCTGATCATAACGAGTCCATAGCCAGCACGATATTTCGCTTGTTACGTTTCTGGCTTCCTGTGATGTGCTAGTAAATGTTGGGTCTGTAGCTTGCTAATGTACCATTTTTCTTAGGAGTTTATCGGTTCCTGCGTATGCAGATGTGATGTGTAAATGAAGAGAGGATATAATAGCATGGATTTATCAAGAAAAAAAAAAAAGAAATTAGAAAAGTTAACTTAAATATGAAGTTAATTTAATCGTGACATAGCTAAATGTTGTGTGCAGAGACGAATCAATGGAGCAGACACTGGAAATGGTTTGAAAACGTTCATCGTATTGCACTAAAAGTTGCGTTTCTTTTTCTGTCGGCGAACAACAATTGGTGCCCGTGTTGATTTTCTTCTAATGACGATAAATAGGGGACAATGAATAATTGCCTTGTGTAGCAATGAGCTCTAATCTCAATGAGATCCGCGTTTTATGACTTCTTGTACCTGAGAAGAAAATACGAGATTTAAAAATTACAGCGAGTTTAAAAAAAAAACAAACAAACAAAAAAAAAAAAGAAAGCCAACATGCTTTACCATGTTATAAAATGACTGTATGTGCGCATGTATGTTAAACTATCTATGGTAGTATTTGTTGTGACCACTCCTTTAGCCAATCAAAACAGGACGAGAGGGGACAAAAGTAGTTCTTCAGAAGCTATATGCATTTTACGATGTTTACTAAGTTAAAATAAGTCTGTTTCTTTTTATGAATGTTGTACTTGTTTTTCGTTTTGAATATATCTTAATTTTTTCTTTTTATATATACATTTATATATATATATATATATATAAATATATAGATAGATAGATATAAAAAATGCCTATGTGAAGAAAGCTGTAAATATTTTTTATGTTCTGGCGTTTATTAAGGCACTGATTATTTACCGTTTTTTTTTTTTATTTTAGCAGTAAGACTCCAGTCCTCTTTTGATACACAGGGTTTGACGCCGCAGATGTCGTTCGTCAGGTCGGTCATGTTCATTCTGTCTGTCCATTTGGATCTGTAGATTTGAGCCTCTGATGTGCTGGTTTATCTGCTCTATGTGGACAGTAGCTTGTTAATATTGCAGAAGCGTTTCAGCGATGTTTTGTTCAATTTTTTTTTTTTTTTCCAATGGAAAGTACTCACAGGTGAGATTTTTTTAAGTGGTTTTAAAAGCCAATAAACATTTTTTAAACAACACTTGTGCTGTCTGCAGTGTGTTTGTCCAGTTCAAGCATAACAGCGCCCTCTGTTACTTGATAGTGACACTGCAGCAAAAGACCACCACCATAAGGTCATGAGGTCATATCATGACTGCAATGCATGCTGGGACCTCACCAACCCTTTAAAATTTCAGTATAAAACCTATGAAATATAAAATTAACATTTTAGACATGGAATTTTTATACTTTAAAAAAAAGAAAAGTTATTTTTTGTTTGATTTTGTCTTTTTTTGTGTTAAATTTTTAAGATTGATTTTTATTAATGTGGGGTTTAATCTAAAATTATAATAATATAATAATTCCTTATATTTATATAGTGGTTTTCTGGGAACTCAAAGTGCTTTACATAGTAATAAAGTTAAATAAGTAAATATATTATTTGTTTAAATTTAGTATTGTTAAAAAATATTGTTGACTTACCCAGTGTCTTCATATATATTCATCATAAATGCTGCATAAAATATGTAGTTTTGTTGTATATATGATATGATTCAGCAAAGCACCTAACAATTTGTTGATGGTATTAATCGTAATAACTTGATATGCACATGCATGAAACATATGCTTCAAATATTACAACAGAAAATAATAAAATTATAATAATTATTATATTTAAATAGTTTCAGCATTTATATAATTAGGCTATTAATATCTATATATATATATATATATTGTTTTGAGAAGGTCAGCAATTGTTTTTACAGTTTATGGATTTGACCTATCTAAGACAACTCATAAAACCCATCATCATTTTCTCCTTATTTAAGAAACAAGTAAAAATAAAAAAGCTATTTGCTAAAGAAACATTTCAAATTTTTTGTTGTATTATTTTTTAATGTAGTTCTACAAGTAAAATTGATAAAAAATTGACATTTTAAAAACTCAATACGTGACAAACGCAAAATGATTTTAGACAAAAAAAGTACTTTTTTTTTTTTTTTTTTTTTTTTATTACTAAAAGAACTATTTTTATTGCTTTGTTGTTCAAATCACTAACAGCAACACAGATTCCTGACGGATCAAACCGCACTGATAATAAATGCTCTTCTGCATATTCGATCATATGTGCTTTCGGAGGGGATAGAGGTCATTCTACCCAAGCCAGGGGTCAAAGGTCAGAGGTGGTGGAGATGGGGGTTCACCCTGGCCGTGGCTCTGACCAATGAGAGCTGCTGCACCTCTTTCCCATGACCCCACACACATTCACACAATGCTAATGACTTCAGGCCTATTGATCCTCGGCCTGCTGTCGAGCGACACAAATATGATATCCCAGCATAACGTGTGTGTTATTGTGCCGAGACAGTGAGAGGAGCCGTGATCAATCAGTGATCGTCACTGATCAATAACTGATTAAACTGAGCACACAAACACACACGTGCTGAGATTTGTGTTCATGTCACAGAGATTTACAAGAACGCATAAATATTGAAGTAAAGCAGCACTATTATTACTGCTGATTCTATACCTAGAAACTAAACTAAAACCATAGCATTTTTTGTTGTTGTTGTTGCTTTTGTTTTCAAAACCCTAACCCTAACCAATATAAACTCAGATATTTACAATATTCAAGTCTACATTTCTCATTTTCATTGCAATAAAAATGAGGGAAAACTGTATATAAATATAAAAAAGTGACCAAAAATAAAATTACAAATAAAAAAGTACATAAAATATTCATAGTATTTTTTTTATTAGGCCTTTATATAAAAAAACAAATTTTGTATTTTATTTTACATTAGTTGCCAGAGGAACATTTTCACATTTTCATTTAGTTTAACTTAATTTACTAAAATAACTCAAAATTAAGTAAAATGTTTAATATATAATAATAATAGTAAATAGCAAAAATACTCAAATGTAAATTACAATTCATGAATATTGGAAAATATAGTAATAATAATAATAATTATATATATATATATTTATATTTACATATTAATAATACAACTATTTTGTCATTAATAAAATAATTTAAAAAAAAGAAAGAAAAAAAGATGTCATTTCAGTTACCAAGGCAACATTTAACATTTCCATTCAGTTAAACAAATAAATAAATAAAATAAAGTATTAACTTAAATAATGAAAAAATAAAAATTAAAAATACCCTAACCCTAAAAATAACAAAGTTGATAAACGCTGTAGTTCAGGAACGGCGTTCATCTTGTATTCTGATCTAATAGTAGTGTATGTAAAGAGAAAGAGAAAGCCTGCTCACAGGATCAATAATAAACACACGCCCGCATGCATTTAAACAAATAATATTTCATTACCTTTCAGAAAAGTACATGTACGGAAAAGTTAGAAAAGAGGAACCTTTCTTTAGAATATATTTTGTGTTTTTGTGCTACAGTATACAATTATATATATATATATACAAACACACATAAACACATATATCAGTTTATTAGTTTGCTAACTGTACATCAGTTAAGTTGTGTAAACAATAAATAGGTATAGGGAAATAAATAAAGCAATAAATGACTTGCTGCATCACAAACTATATTTATAGTTATTTATTCATGCTTGTTTTTCTATATGTAGCTACTGCTGTTTGGGTGTGCAGTGCACATTTAACAGATACAAATTCGTTAAACAAGTTTTATGTATCCTAAGACTTTCACGAATCAGCTGGAACTACTCTACTCAGAGATGCTGATGATATTACAGAGGGACATGACGAGAAGTCATAACGTAATGAGATGTGAATATGTAATGAGGGCGGGGCGTGAGTAACGCGTGACGTGAGCAGCGTGAGCAGCGCGAGCTTCAGTTTCAGTCAGTGATCGGATCTCCGGAGGGTCGTGACGCGCTCCGGACGCGCGCGGATTTTACGCACGGAATGACCGGGAATCGTCGATAAATGGGGTCCGTGAAATGGAAAACACATCAGCGGCTGCTGATTTTACTCTGGGTTTTGTCGTTTTCAGGTAAGACGTGTAGTTTGACTGGAATCTCGTGCGTAAAGGCTGGAGGTGTCCAGGGTCAGACCGAGAGAACCTGATCGTTTACTATCGATTAAACCTCAGATTCATCCAGATGGGCTTATTAGAGTGCATGAAGTTATTGTTAGATTATTTGGATGGGAATTGAACTGCTGAATTAATATATTGTCAGAATCAGTGTTTGAGTTTGGATGCAAGTAAGTGTTGTCATTATATATAGACTGATATATATTGAGAAAGAGAGAGAGATAGCGGTGTAGAAAGCTGATTTAGCTTTATGCTGCAATATTTATCCGGTTAAATATGCAACTTTTAATTTTTAAAAAAAAAAAATATATATCTTTATATATATTTTTTTTTTTTTTTTGGTGAGAGTACTCTGAATGATTCAAATATTATTAATATTTTTTAATTTTTATTTTTGTGTAGGTACTTGAATAATAATAGTAATAATAATAACACGTTTTAAGTGGTTTAGCCAGTATTTTTATTTTATTTTTGAATTATTCAAATATTATTATTATTATTTTTATTCTATTTTGTTTTTCTGTTTTTCACTTAAAATGACTGAATCAACCTGACTACATTATAAGATATAAGAACAGAATCCATTTCAGGGGTCAGATCAGGTATAAACAGCTCCCTAACACAGCGACACACGGCCCATTTCACTTCTGATTGTATGAAAGCAGTCAAAGTCATGAGGATGAGAATGAAACTGCAGCAGTGTCCAGCAGAAGCGCGATTCTTCTCTCTCAGTTGAGCGTGGCTAAATAGATGAGCTCTGTTCAGACCAGTGCACTGCATTGTTTGCTGAAGCAGAGTATGGTTTGAGTAATGTCCGTTTCTGCTCTTCTGCAGGTGTTCTTAGCTTCAGCGAGCTGTCGTTCACCGTCGAGCCCGAGGACGTGTCTGCGTCTGCCGGTCAGAGAGTTCTTCTGGACTGTCAGGCTCAGGGCGAGTCGTCCATCGGCGTGCGCTGGAGGAAGAACGGCGTCCAGCTTCAGGAGAGCGGCCGGGTGCGAGTGTTGTCCAACGGCTCGCTCTGTATCTCCAGCTCAGCTCAATCAGACCAGGGCTTCTATCAGTGCCTCGCTCACAACAGATACGGAGCCGTCCTGAGCCGAAGATCCCGGCTCACCGTCTCAGGTACCACAAAACTGATCAAAACAGACCAAATTCCGACTGAAACAAGCCCAAAACCAAAAGGAAAAATTCACATATTATATTAAGATTCAAAAACATGAGGCCTATTTTGCGTTGACACATTATTTTAATTAAAAAAAAATGTAGCACACCAAATTTTCAGTTACAAAGAACCGGCAAGTAACAGTGAATTAAAAGTGAACATTTTTTTGCTCCAAAAATCTGTGTTTAGCTTTGAAAAGTCATATTTTACCAAGTTTTAAATCCCTAATTGCTGATTTCTTGAAAAAGCGATGTAGAAAATGTGGAAAAAGTGCCTTATAAGGGGGCAAAATATTAAACAGTATTCATAAAGACCCAGATTATGCTCTGACTGGGGCACAGTATTGAAAGATAATTCATTGTGATTTAATAAAATCACATCAAATAAAACCTTTACATTTTTAAATCTTAAATTCTGCAGATTTTCCTCTTAAAACCAACGTGGAAATGTTGAAAAAGGCCACATACGAGCCACCTTTGAAATAGAAATGAATTGCGCTGAGGATTGAACTATTGTTATCTTATGTTTCTTTCAGTATCTGTGTAAGTAGAAAGTCTTAAGGGGGTTAATACTGAAGGAGCTGAAGATGCTGGAGTTTGAGCTGATTCACTGGCAGAGGGATTGTTTCCTGGTCACTTACTCACAGGAATCTGTTAAAGGCTATAGCTGGCGTCTTTTGTCCCGCTGGCCCCGGCTGACCTCTGCTGTGGGCCGTTTGTTCAGCCATGAACCTGTGGACAGAGAAACAGCTGTGCCTATTGAACCGGCTCAGACCTGACCTTCACAAAGAGACCAGAGCTAAACACTGCTCCATACACTCCTAGAGATATCCAGGGTCACTGACTAATAGTTCAATACAACTAAAACCATACAAATATTTATTGTAATTAAATAATAATAATAATATAAATACTATTTACAAATATAAAACAAAATAATTTTAGAAAAATTTAAAAATATATACAAAAAAATATATAAAATAAAATATAAATAATATTTAAATAATTTTTAAACTAATTTTATTTCATCTGGTTGCCAAGGCAGCATTTCAAATTTTCATTTAGTTTGACTTGGTGTACTAAAATAACTATAACTAAAAATAAATTTAAAATAAAAATAAATTTAAAAATATAAACGTATTACTATATGGTGTAAAAAAAAACAAACATATATATATAATATATATAAATAATATATATATATATATATATATATAAAAATGATTAAATTAAAAAAATACTAAAACTTACGAAAATTAAATAAAACTAAATTAATACAATATATATATTTTAAAATAAAAACAGAAAATACAAAAATAGATATATATTATATTATAATATATATATATATATATATATATATATATATTATAATCAATAAAATATAATTTCAGTCTGATAGTACTACTGG
>JAUCMS010000055.1:284427-299982 GCA_032357445.1 Enteromius radiatus | reverse complement strand
TTGGGAGAACCAGGCTTAGTTGGGTCCAGTTCTCCTCTGGCCGGACGCCCAGCACCTAATTTCCAGTTCAATTTTAAACAGAACTGTCTAGAGCTCAGACTAATAACAAGGACCCAGTGGAAATAACATCATATGTTTTTCAAGACCTATAAAGTGATCAGTAATCCTTCTTAGTGTCAGAATGAGAAGAGTGAGAAACATGACTAATCAACACTCTTCTGTAATCTTTCTCAGAAATGAACCATCTTCTTGAGAAGCTTCGACATCATCCTTGAAGATGACTGGTTTAGAGAGCCCCTCCACAGCCAACCATGTCTGCAAAGAGTAAGAATGAGAAAGAAAGATGCTTTTGATCAGTTCAGATCTTTTAAATTAAATAGAACTCTTTTTAATTGAATTTGTTTTGACCGTTTAACTGTTAAAGGAATAGAATACAATAGAATAAATGAAAATTCTGTCATCATTCATCTTTGTTCTGCTGAACACAAAGACCTTTTGAAGAAAGTTTTTAACCAGGCTGTTTTGGGTCACCATTAACTAAAAATAATATGGAAACCAATGGTGACCAAACAGCCTAGTTACAAACTTTCCTTAAAATGTTCGACAGATTAAAGAAATTCATCCAGGAAAATGAGCTGAATTTTAGCTTGACTGTAGTGTCTAATCAGAAGCGTTTAGATGACTGACTGAAGTCATTCCTTTCACTTGTGTTCAAACTTTAAATGTATCTCACATTTTAAAACATCGTTGACACTCATTTATCTTGAGTTGACTGAAGATGAACATTATGAAGCCTTGCTGCAGCATTTCTGTGTTGATTGACATGTTGTCCAGGTGTGTGAGAGTGAGCTGATGGTCCTGTCTGAGGAACACAGAGAGTTTCAGGTGTTACTGCCACTATTTATCCATTTAATGCACCATTGCTGAAGGGAACGTCCTTGTTGCTACACAAAGTGCAAATTATTGACCATAAGAATATATGTATAATTTTATAAAACGATCAATTATAACTACATCAGAACATGACGTATATAGTATAGATAATGATGGATAAATCAGTCCTCTAGGGGGCACCAGTATAGCTCTGCCTGATTTCTGTCCTGTCCTGGAGGACCAGCATCCTGCACAGTTCATCTCCAGCCTGGAAGTCTGGAGTTATCCTGAAGACCTCGATCAGCTGCTGGGGCTGGAGCTCAACTCTCCATCAGGACTAGCTGGCAAACAATACTTGAAAGAAGGTAAACATTATGTCAATGGTTTCAAACTAACGTTAAAGAGAGCTGTTCAATGTTCACTTTTTTGATGGTAAGTTGCATGAACCTTGATGTTCAAGCTTGTGATTTCTCAGAAAACACAAAGGAAAATAAATATATTATTGATTATCGATGATTGTTTGCTAAGGCTTGAGCTTGGTTCTGGTTGAAGCCTGCAGTGTTTGAGTCTCTCCAGCAGATGTCAGCGTTTGTCTTTCACTCAGATATGATTCAGTTCATTCCTCAGGCTTTAAACAGGAAGAGTTGCTGGATTCGGAAAGGTGTCCGAGCATCTGAAGCTGTTTGCTGGTGCTGTGGAGGTTATTTCATGTGTTTGTGTTCATCACTGACTGCTTTGATTCGTTATTCAGAAGGTCTTTGTGTTTTAAATGAAACTGCTCATTAATAATGAGGTCATAATGAGCTTCACTGATCAGACTAACTCTAGTGTGTTGCGTCACACAGATCTCATTAATAAAATCATCATCTTTAGTGACCTCTAGACGGCGTGATGATGTCACACGAGCGAAGAGCGCAGCTGTCGAGTCTGTGAGGTTAAAGCTAGAATAGACCAATAGTTTTTGGTGCAATTTTCTACATTTCTTCGCTTCACAGTATCATGAAGGACTGAGTTTACAGTTCAGGTCACATTTATAGTTTCCAACAGCAGGATCTGTCACTTTAATGTGTGTGTGTGTGTGTGTGTGTGTGTGTTTTTCTCTTGACATTTTCCTCATGCAACTTGCATAAAGAAAACGTTTCCCCTTCATAATCTGTAGTGAATTTTCTCGTTTTTCCAGCTATTTATTTTTTCCATCCTCTCTTTGACCCTTATAGACTCGAAAAATACTCAAATATGAATCAGATGTTTATAGATATAATAATGTTCACTAATCAGTCATTCACAAGAACAGCAGACGCCTGAATGACCTTCAGTGATAATAGTAATTGGTACTGTTAATCACATAATGAATGAGTAAATGAATAAATAAAAAAAAATAATTAAGTGAATTAAAAAAAGATTAATAAATAGTGAATGAATAGAAATATGTAACAAATCATGTAAATTAAGTGAATGAATACATTACTGTAAATGAAACAAAGTAAAATATATTAATAAAATGAAACTAATTAATAATAAAAATCAATACATTACAAAAAATAACAAAGTAAAATAAATATTAAAGTGGAGTGAATAAATGTGTTTAATTAATAATAATGAATTTAAGATATTAAAATTAAATAAAGTTAAATAAAAATAATATTAATGTGAATAAATTAAGTGATCAAATAAATAAAATTAATAAACAATTAAGTACATAAATAAATTAATTATGAAATCACTGAGTAAAATCAATCCATAAATAATAACTTTAATAAATAAGCACAATGTATTAATGAAAATAAAAAATATTTTAAAATAAATTAAATACAGTTAATATAAAGTAAATAACATGTAAAAAGTAAAAATAAATAACTTGAAAAATTATGAAATTAACTGAATAAATGAATTTGATTAAAAATAAGTAAAATATATTAATAAAAAATAATAATAACAAATTACTAAAGTAAAATAAATGATTAAAGGAATTAATAAATTCAATAACTACCTAAAAAAATGAACAAAATGAGTAATGAAGTAAATAAATTAATTTAATAAAAATTAATAAAGTCAAATAATTTGAGTAAATTATTGTTAATTTTATTGTTAATGATTTCATAGAAAATACATAAAAAAATCGAATAAGAATAAGTGAATAAATAAATGTAATGAAAACTAATAAAGGTGTGTTTGAGAGGCGGGAAACGGGTGTGCTGTGTTTGTGTCGAAGCGAGATCTGATGTTCTGACAGTCGTTAAACTGAAGCAGTCATCAATAATTAATCTCACATGTTTCAGCAAAGATGGTTTTATAGGCTCGTAACGGGCTCGATTAGCCCCTCGTTTATGTGCCGTCCAGCACTCATCTGAAGAAGGAGCAATATTAGTGAAGAAGCTTTCAGTGCGCTCTGAAGTTAAGAAAACATGCACAGAAACAGCCTTATTTATTCAGAAACCTTCAAAACTTCTCACATTACAAGTGTATTTGCTATAGTTTGACATGAACTCAGTTAAACTGTGTCTGAAAAAATTAATCTTGATAATGTCAGATAACTTAGAAAGGCATGTAAACATCTAATGTTACTGACAGGCCACTGTATTGGGTACAAAATGATGTAATTATATATATATATATATATATATATATATATATATATATATATATGTAGATCAATTAGTGTCCTGCACCCGCTAGTAAAAAATAAATCAAATCAAATGATATCTGGTGTCTGGATAATTTGAACAGTATTTCTTTAATGATCTATTTCTTTGTTTTCTGTTCTGATCTGATGCTCTCGGTCTTCTTCCTCGCCTGCTTTGTCTTCATGGAACCAAAGTGCACTTTTTTTCATCTAATGGAGGCCCAGCAGTGATATTTTCTGCTGTTATTGTGCTTTTATCGTGTCATTAGGCCTCTCTTTATGACCACGGACTCGTCAGATCCATAAACTACAGCCGCGTCAGCAAAACTTCGGTCATTAAGAGACATTTAAAGGTAATTATTTATTGATGGCTCTTATGATTTACTCTGCGGGTGAGTTTTAATGCGGCACGAGATTGGAGACGTGTCTTTACGGCCGTTTAAAGACCACAGCGTTCGAGAGATTAGCATGCTAGCATCTGCTCTCAGCGCCGCCGGAGATAAAACACAACGAAAGAGCTTTTAGCGCAAATGCTTCATCTTTAGTCAAATCATCAGATACTACATTTTTAAAGGGACAGTTCAAAAAAAGAGATAGTAGTCACTATTGGACCATTCAAGCAAATGAATGGAAGTGAATGGGTGCCGTCAGAATGAGAGTCTGATAAACACATCAGAATAATCCACAGCACTCCAGTCACAAGATCAAACTAATCCAGCATTAAGATGATTTTAACTCAAACCATTCCTTATCATGAATGATAATAGAGACCATAACTCATAAAAATACATTTAAAGTGAATATATGAACAAATAAATAATTAACAAGTAATTAAAAAGAAAAAGTGAATAGTTGCATGTTTTTAAAAACATTTTGTTTTATTCATAAACTTACTGTTATTGTTTTAATAAATATATTTGTTTATCTACTTCATTATTTATTTTATTTATTATTTAACTTTTTAAAATAATTATAATAAATAAAAAAATAATTATTTTTTTCAATTTATTGTTTAATTTTGTTTACAATAATCTCTATCTATATTTATTTTAGGCTGTTAGATGGTTGTTAAGCTTAAATATCACTTTGTTTGAAAGAATATCTTATGTTGCATTTGCTAAATTAATGTACATAATCTTGGCGCATATAAAATCATGACAAATATTCTCTATTAAATGCTCTGTATTTTAGAGGTTTTATTAAACAGAGCATAAAAACTTCTTCTCTTTAAAATATGCCACATTATGTTCTTCAGCACACTCATAAAGCAGGATCTGTGTGTGTGCGACGCTCTCAGATGAAGCTGTTATTTAAGAGTCTGTAATTAGATTGAAGTTGCAGTGTAAAGCACTCTATATCAAATTAATTGCAGCCATTAAGGCACAATTTCATGCAAAGTGAGGCTTTATTGTGCGTTTCACACGTGTGTGTTTGACTCAAGTCCCTGCACTAACATTCGCCGGAGCATTTCGCTAGTTTATTACATCTTTCACGGTTTATAGCATCTGTTTGAGTGCTCGTCTGATATTATCTGGCCCTGATTATTCTCACGGTTTATTCAGGCTTCATACAGAAATCACTAAAGCAGAAATTCATTAGCTAATGTTCTCAGAACGTTCTGGCAAACATTCTCTCAACGTTACGAACAAACGTTCTCCCGGGAACATCAGTAGAATGTTTATTCAGAGTTACCCTTTCAGTCGAATCACTTCAACGTTACGTATGGGAACTCGCATTAGAGCTTTAAGAAAACGCCAATGAACATCGGCGTGCACAGATTGCATCCAGGTGCACCTCATCACTGCGTGAGTATAAGCAAGGAGGTTAGGGTTAGGGTCTCCATTCTCTCCTTCAAGGAACGTGGGTTACCTTTGGAACCTAGACGTTATCTGGTCTTTAATAATTTACTATTGAATTTTTTACAAAACGTACAAATTCATGCAATTTTCCACAAATTGTACAAATTTGCCTGATTTTCCCAAAAGCAAAAAATTATACAAATTTGTTTGATATTCTACAAAACGTACAAATTCATGTCATTTTCCACAAAACGTACAAACATGTACAATTTTCAACAGAACAAATTCATAGTTTTCCACAAAATTTACAAATTCGCCTGATCCCCCCCCCCCCAAAAAAAACTATCAAATTTGTTAGATTTTCTACAAACTTACAAATTCATATCATTTTCCAAAAAACGTACAAATTTGCCTGATTTTCTACAATATGTGCAATTTCGTGTCATTTTCCACAAAACTTACAAATTTGTACAATTTTCCACAGTATGTACAATTTGCCTGATTTCCCCCCCAAAAAATTACAAATTTGTTTGATTTTCTACAAAAACATAAAAATTCCACAAAAAGTAGAAATTGGTACATGCCACATCGTACACATTCATATGAATTAGCCACATCGAACACTATGTACGAATTGTCTTAAGATTTGTCAAGGTTTACTCAAAGCTATGAGCAAACATTCAGCATGTAGCTTATCTGGTCATGAAATGTTCTCAGAATATTAGCTCAAAAAGCATTATTTATAACATCTTGCAGGATGTTTAGAGAACATTTAAATATAAAGTTTCCAAAATGTAAATCTGAGCTGTTTCAGCTGAAAGAAACATTGTTTTGGTGCTGTTGTTTTCTTAAGATGCACTGTGATGCTTTTTTAAGGCATGTTTATAAAAAATACAAAATAAATCCATGAATTATGTAGTATTTATCTATTTTTGATTACACTCTAAATCACATATTTCACCTTCAATTGTGTTGCTTTCAATATAGTATGCCTTTAATTTAAGTATAAAAACCTGATAAACAAGTCATTTCAGCTTAAATGATATTAAACCGTCTTAAAAATGACATGTAAATATATACTGTATGTGTGTGTATTTGCATATTCATAATACAGTGCCCTCCGCTAATATTGGCACCCTTGGTGAATCTGAGCAAAGCTGGCTGTGAAAATAAATCTGCATTCTTTATCCTTTTGACCTTTCATTCAAAAAATATTCACAAACTTCTAACCTATCATTGAAGTAAAACAACTGAAATTGGGGAGAAAAACTCATGATGAAATAAATGCTTTTCTCCGATACATGTTGGACACAATTATTGGCACCCAATTATTGCTACGTCCTTTCCTCAAGATAACAGTAACTCCTGAAGAGTTTGGAGAACACCTGATAAGAGAGAAGAGAGCATGCAGATTTACTTTCACAGCCATCTTTGCTCAGATTTACCAAGAGTGCCAATATTAGTGGAGGACACTATGTGTATATACACATAACGCACATATTATGCAAATGGTTTTTCCGTTCATGATAAAAGAGTTGATGCATCAAGCAGCTTGTCATAATTACAGAATAAAGTACAGTTTTGTTTACAGTCCATACAGAGACTCTGCTTCAGATCTTCTACACTTTCGCTTTCACTTTTTTGGTCACGCTAAAACTTTCGCAGGAATCGTGAACACAGACCCAAATATCTGCTTAAGTTATGAGTTTCATTGTGAAGGGTTTCCATAGCGACCTTCAGACGGATACGGGAGGAAAAGAAGAGATGGAGAATCTCATAAGATGTGGATATAATTGCTTGGGGTTGCCATGGCAGGACAGCGAGACTGGACGGCTTCCTCGTGTTTTCATGCATGTTTGATATGAGAGGAGGTTATGAGTTCACCTCGACACGTCTGCTTCATGAGTTTCTTGATTATTTTTCAGAAGAGCAGATCAAAATAAACAAAGCTATGACTTTATGCCCCATCATCACACTCTTCAAGTCTCTTGTTTCAGAGGATAATGCTGTGTTTTTGTAATACTGGAGGCTGATTGGCTGTTCAGGTGCCAGTCAACGGCCTGGCCCCGCCCCCTCATAAATAATGCATGGCGGCTTACAAACAAGCATTCTGTGGAAACCCTGCTTGAGACCTGGAAACAAACACATAAATGATTTGTCTTTCTATTTCAACATTCCCCAGTTTAATGTGTTACTTGCTCATGTGCTAATTAATATGAAGTTAATCTTTAATGCTTTGTCTCTCTCAGCACAAGAAAACTCAGCAGTTTTTCCACATTATGCTTCCTGTTGTATGAATAAAATATGGCAAGACATGTTAATGAACCATAAAGAAGCATTGAGATCCTTCATCTTCATCTTCAGTCACTGGACCTGCAGCGGGAATCAAAATAGCCCGTCATACTTCAGTATCTTTGATATACTATTAGAGTTCTTGCTAATATTTTGAGTTAAATTATATTTTTATTTAGAGTGAGTTTTATTTATTTAATACTTTTTTTTATTAACAATAGTAACCCTGTTTTGTACGTAAGAAGTTAAAGCACTTTATTAAGATTTTCATCTGTTTTTGTTGACTTGTTTTAGATTGTTTAATTTTTAGTAACTTAATAAAACACTTGTAGCAGCAGTAGTGTTTGGACTCTGTCTGACAGATGAGATCAGATCTCATGTCCTCACTGAAACAGGAAGTCACCTCTGTAGGGAGCGTCACTCACTTCCTGCACAGGCTCAGATAATCAGATCACACGCAGATCTGAGCTGATGTCACTGATATCATCCCAGCACATCTCGTGATGTTGAACTAATTGAAGTTAATCAGAGGATGTGGCTGCGTGTGACGAGTGGCTTTAGTTCGTTTAGAACTCTTCCACATTTTCTAATTAGCTATTAGCGGACGGGACTCTGTGTGTGACAGCTCATTAGCAGCACTTCATTACTGTGATTCATCACTCTTCAAACCTGAACCTGAAGCCTGGGAATCAGGATCACTATTAATACTGATCCACTGGAAAACTGAGCAGTCCTAAATCAATCTCCTTTACTGGATACATTTTCTTCTCTTTCTCTGTTCTGCTAAATACTCCATTCTACTCCATTCTACTCAGCTGCACCTCATTATAGCATGTTCTACTCAATTCCACAGTTTTACCCTTAAATACAGCAACCTGTTCAACTCTATTATACTGTTTCTTATATTCTACTCTGATACACTTGTCATGTAACACCCATTACATACATCAGCGCTACTATATATTCTATTCTATTCTGTCCTATTCTATTCTATTCGGTCCTATCCTATTCTGTTCTATTATGTCCTGTTCTGTCCTATTCTATTCTATTCTATTCTGTCCTGTTCTATTCTATTCTATTCTATTCTGTCCTATTCTATTCTGTCCTGTCCTATTCTATTCTGTCCTGTCCTGTTCTGTCCTATTCTATTCTGTCCTGTTCTATTCTATTCTATTCTGTCCTGTCCTGTTCTATTCTATTATATTCTATTCTCTCCTATTATATTCTAATCTGTCCTATTCTATTCTATTCTGTCCTATTCTATTCTGTTCTGTCCTGTCCTATTCTATTCTGTCCTGTTCTATTCTATTCTATTCGGTCCTATCCTATTCTGTTCTATTCTGTTCTGTCCTGTTCTATTCTGTTCTGTCCTGTCCTATTCTATTCTGTCCTGTCCTGTTCTGTTCTATTCTATTCTATTCTGTCCTGTTCTATTCTATTCTATTCTGTCCTATTCTATTCTGTCCTATTCTATTCTATTCTATTCTATTCTATTTGTTTTATGTTCCATTATTCTCTTTTCTTTTGGAGTTCTTGTTTATTCTATTCAACTCTAATATACTCAGTTCTACTGTATTCTGCCATTTTATACTTCATTCTCATTATTCAGTTCTATACTACATACTTTTCTATTCTACATTACTCTGGCCTTTTTTCCTCTCCCTTTAACTCTACTCTTCTCTTTTCTTTTATTTCATTCTCTGTCCTATTCTATTTCATTCTAATGTTTTACATTCTACTAAAACCTACCATTTTATACTCCATTCTACTCTGTTCTACTATTTTTACGCTACTCAATTATACTCCTTTTTATAATTCTACTATATTCTGTTCTTTTATGCTACTGTAATATAGTCCATTTCACTATTCTCCTCTCTCTGCTGCCCTGTATACTCCACTTTACTCTAGTCAACACTAATATACTCTATTCTGCTCTGTTCAACAATAATATACTCCATTTCAATAATTCTACTTTTATACTTTATTCTATGTTCTACTGTTTTATGCTACTCTATTATACTCTGTTTTACTAAATTCTACTTTATTCTACACTTTTATACTGTACTTCATTCTAATATGTGCTACTCTAATATATATTTACTCTACTCTACTCTCTGCTAATCTGAATACACCATTCTACTTTATTCAACCTATTCTACTAAACACTATTCTGCTCTTTTATACTTATATTCTACTCTCTACTACTGTAATATACTCCATTCTACTAAATTCTACCCTTTTATGCTCTATTCTACTGCATTAAATTCTAATGTGCCCTGGTCTTTTTTACGGCACTGTATTTTAACTCTAAAATACTACTTTCTCTATTCTACTAGATTCTACCCTTTTATATTCTTCTGTTTTTCTTGTTTATACTTTGTTCTACTCTTTTAGGCTACTCTAGTACACTCCATTTCAATATGCTCTGCTCTATTCAACCCTTCTATAATCTATTCAACTCTAATGTACTCTATTCATCTCTAATTTACCCTAATATAATCCATAAACTCTACTCTGTTCTGCACATTTATACTACATTCTTTTCCTTTGGTCTCTATTTTACTCTATTCATCTTTAATATCTTCCACTATACTGAATTCTAAACAAAAGAAAAATACAGAGTAATCATTGCAGTGCAGTTTCATTGTGAAAACCTTGCTTTGTTCTGGAAGTTGATGAAAGATGTGCTAATATAATTAAGTCTTTAATACACATGACTGTTAAAAGTTGGACTCATCTGGTTTTATCTGTATTGGATATATCATAGGTGATAACGCAAGGTTTAGTGTAATGGTGTGTTATGACGTCTTTATGCTTTATTAATCAACATCTCAGCAGGTTTGCAGGTCAGTAGTTTTAGAGCTGATCTGGTCTAATTGTGCGAGGAGCTTGTTGAACAGCAGCTGGAGATGACAGATACTCTCTGGGCTCGGTGTGAGCGTGTCATATTGATTCCCGAGCCGATAAACCGGTGTCTGACCTCTGCCAGCGCACCGAGCTCTTATCAGCCATCGCTCCAGACGGAGAAACACTGCGCTCGGCTCTCGTCTTATCGCTCCGGCCGTCAGCGGACAGCATCCGGTGTCTGAGCTGATGAACGGCTCTGGCCTCGTCCAGCAGATAAACCCACAGCTGGGCTTGGGCTCCTGCAGCAGGACGGATTAGCCATCGATCTTAACAATCCTGAAATTGAGTTATTATTTTTCCCAAAGTCATTACATCAGGATGATGGAGACTGTGATTCCCAGCGGAGCGCCTCTCTCTTTAAAAATTCAAGAAAAGAGCTGGCGAGAGTTCAGGTTTAGAAACATGTTTGGTTCCTCAATGACCGATTCTTAAAAGAAGAAGCTCTTTTTTTGTTTTAATATCCTTTTCTACTTTTAAGAACTTTGGGAAGATTCCACAGATGTTCTTCATGGAGCCCTCAACGCTGATGAACTAACTTCACTCTCATGTCATTTAAACCTGTATGAATTAAAATTCAGCACAGATTTGGACCACATATTCAACCTGACCTCATTTGAACAGGTCACACCAATTTATAGCCCAACTGATGGCCATAGGCAGCGGTGAGCGACTCCAGGGTAGACGAATATTAAACTAATGTTAGTGACACACACACATCATAACACAAACATAAAACCAGGTCATTTATATCCTACATCTGTGAGTTTATATCTCATAGCTAATTCAGATTTTTATTTGTGAGTTGTAAAGAACAATGCTCAGAAAAAATAGAGTCCATGATTGGTTATAACACACAATACTGTAAAAATGCATCATTAGATGCTGCAATAATTTATTTGTGACATGCTTAATAGATTAAGGATTGAACAGAATTAGTTGAATTGTACAGGGGTATATTTGTCCAGTCTGATGGCATGATTAGATCAGTCGAGCAGTTGTTGGGTGTTTCTCAGCTCGTTGCTGCTGAAGCTGATTCATGTTCATGTGTTGAGTCAGTCTCGGTCTCCTCAGAGCGATCTCTGGAGGACAAGCCTTTCACATTAGCGTAATGCTACAGGCCGTGACTCTGAGAGATCCTCAGTCTATATAAGTGTCTGTCTTCATGTGCTCAGTACTAACACGTGTGGCGTGAGATATGATTCATGAGTATTGCAGCTGTCGGTCACGCTCTCGTGCTTGTTTAGAGACGGCGTCTCGATGCACTGAAGTGATAATTCAGCGTTTGCTCATTGATTTACTGTTAACTGTGATTATGGTGACATTTAATGATTTAACACGCATTGATTTTACTCCTTATCAGCTGTAATCAGAGACACAAATTCAATGACAGGACTGAAGTGGTTTAATGAAAACATTGCGACAATATTGGCGTGGTTTATTGTCTGTGTAATTCATGATTCATGTGTAATATTTTTGAATTCGTGCTTGTTCTGTTTGTGAAGTGAAGGAAGCTGTTGCTATAAAAAAAGGAGAAAATCGCAGCAACAGTAAGAAAACGATGTTTGTTGTGAGTAAATGTAATGTTTGCACCCCAGCAGCTCATGTTTAGCTGTGCAATTATTTATGTACAATCATTTCCTAAATGTTTATAGGGGTAAAACATTTATCATCACAGAGACTTCTGCAGTTGTATGCCAATGGGGATTTAATGCCTATTACAAAATGGGCTTTCCCTCCAAGGTTTGTTTGCATGTGACTCAAGAAGTATTAAACATATATTAATATTATTTTAGAATATGCTTTTTAGCAAATATTTCTTGGGGTATCCAAAATGTTCATTTGCACCTGACTGTAGCTGTATATGTTCGACATCAAATCGTTGAAACCACTCTGTGGGTCACTGCAGCTCATACTGATTGATTTAAAGAGGAATGTGTGAAGAACAAATAAAGCTGAAACTAGAAATCTAACTGCACTGAACGCACCGAGCGACGCCAGAAACACTCCTTCTCCAGCGTTTGCATGCATATAACTCAAGACATATTAAAGACATCTTATCCTGATTCTGGTAGATTGTGTTCTTTTCACAGATACGAGGATCTCACAGCGGCTTCATGTGCAAATTTAGTTTTGCTGATAAATAACATTGAAACTGTAAATCTATTTTATTTCCCCTCTTTCAGCCAAACAATTGCAAAATCATACCTGTCAAAGTAATGCCAAAAACACTCTTTGATCCAAAGTTTGCACGCTTGAGACGTTTTATATTCTCAGTATATTTTTCTTTAATGACAAAAATCATTAGGATATTAAGTAAAGATCATGTTCCATGAAGATATTTAGTACATTTCCTATCATAAATATATCAAAACATTTCTGATTAGTAATTAGTAGTGATTTGTTTGCTCCCTCAGATTCCAGATTTTCAAATAGTTTTATTTCAGACAAATATTGTCCTCTCGTCACAAACCACACATCAGTTCTACAAGAAAAAATCAAATTGATGATTTTGTGATTACAGTTGATCCTTATGCTTCATAAATGCTTATTGTTTTAATCTGATCAAGGAAAATACGCATGCTTTTCAGAGTCTGTAGTCTATAAATCCTGATGTGTGTGTCACTTCTAACAGGATCTGACCGTGTGTGTGTTCTCTTTAGTCAGTGTGTGTTACACAGATGAGTCCTGTGTAATCCAGCTAAGATCTCTCATCTGAGTTTGCTCCGAGAGCTGCAGGAATACACCCGGAGTGATTGATGGGGATTTAACACTTGATTCTGATGAGAGTCCGTCAGTTATCAGAGGATCTGTGTGTTTGTGCTGACGGCCTGGATTTAACCAGTCAAATTTATTCATCTTTAGCTCAGTCGCATACGCATGCATAATTTACATAATCACATGACGTATGGCTACGCATGAACAGATACATATTTCAGATGTAAAATATAGCAGGCGTGTAGATGATCCCAGACTGGGCTTTGTGAATAATTAATCAAATAATTAATAACATGTGTAAATCATTTAATATAATATTATAGATTATGATGCATTATAAATAAATATCAAGCTGAAATATATCATTTATATAATTCTAATTATAATAACACATAATATATTATGAATAAATGTCATGTTAAAATATATTAATAATTTAATATTAAATAATTTTATTCTATTAAAATGTTAATAATTTTGTATATTTTAATAAATGTTAAATGAAAATAAATATATAATAAAATGTAAATATTACGATATAAATAGCTACTTAATATCATAATTTTATAATTTTATATATATATATATATATAACTACAAAAATAATATGTATATAAAAAAAAATAAAAAAAAAACATTTGCTAAATGCATATTGTACAGTTAAAAATGGAAACAATGCAAATAAAGAATTTTATTTGTTTTCATGTCATGTGAGCAGAAAGCCCAAATGTGTGCAGGGTCACAGGGGTCATGACTGGATTTCATTTATAATGTAGCTGAGTGTTTTCCTTCCAGGCCTTAACTAGTATAATTTGTCAGTCAGGGGTTAATAGGATTGGTAGTTGACATGTCTATTAACCAGCCTGGCCTTGATCTGACGGGAATATTAACCAGCTCTGGTGAACATGACTGATGCGATCTCCCAGAAAACAGCTTTACTGTGAGAGTCTATATGATCTGCTCCACAACAGCTTTAGAAGATGATTCAGGATCAGAACCGAGAGAAAAACATAATGATCCTTCATCAAACTGAGAATATTACCAGCAAATTAATACATATTCAATATTTCAGGAACAAATGACTTTCACATTTTTATTTTAAAAAGCTTATTTTGCGTTATAGCCTAACTTTTATAAGAAACAATTCTTACCATAAAACAAAATGACTGTAATAAATAGAATCACCAGTGTGAATAATAAGCTAAATAAAATTGTTAATAAATACTTAAAATGCATTATGGTAATGAGGATTTGGAGCTAAATTTTGCAGAATTAATTCTATTTAAATAATTTAAATATTTGTGTCTAAGTATCTTTAACATATTTATTAATAAAATAAAGGTTTTAAAATAAAAGTATTATATTAAAGTAGTAAAATTATTAAATTAACATAAAATAAAAACTAATATTTATGTATAAATGCCTTTCAAATATTTACTGGGAACATGAAGCACTTTTTTTGGACCCCTATGTACAGTATATAAATAAATATACATAATACATATTTATTTATAAATGTCTTTAGCAATCATAACATGTTTATTCAACATGAATTTTTTAACTAATGTTTCGGTGAGAATCACTGGTATGACGTACAAAATGCAACTAAATGAAAAATGTGCAGTTATATGATTTGTTAATAAATGCAAGATGAATTAGATGATTTGATTCTGCTCTCGATTGCGTCAGTGTGTGAATGTTGTAGAGATACAGGTCTTTGTTGGGCGTCTGTTCTGTTAAACTGAACTGAATCTGCTCATGAATTCATGTCTGACTCTACAGAAGCGTGTTTGATGAAGGACCTGCTGTTAAGAGCTTCTCCACCTTCCTGAAGGTCCCGATCTGACCTCTGAACACTCATCACTGAGCAGAGTAATGTGTGTCGAGAGCAGACGGGACATCACACACTCCACCTCCGGGTTTAGTGCCACGGACTCCATTAAAGAGTCAAATACAAGTGTGCTGAAAATCTGCTCATCCAACATAGCATTAGTGCTTCAGCAATGGAAGTGAATGGGTGCCGTCAGAATGAGAGTCTTATAAAAACACAGTCGGGGTAAAATCTTTGCGTGGCAGGGGCAGCTGCCACAAAGACCCGCCACCGCTATGCGCGCCTGCCACTCGACCCGTCACCGCTAAACCAGTAAACCAGAAAGCTTGCTCTGAGGATGTAGACTGTGTCTGATGGCAGCAGCCAATTTATGCCATGGCTTTATGATAATGTAAGTACCAATTATGATTTTAATATTTAATTCTGATTACATTTATTTGGATACCCAACTGTCACATTAAAATAACTGTCACCAAAAGGAGATATTGAAATACACAACATATATTTGAATACAC
>JAUCMS010000055.1:262874-274951 GCA_032357445.1 Enteromius radiatus | reverse complement strand
TTTGCGCGTCGGTGTGCACACTCACATTGGCGCCCTTTGTTTAGTCACGGCGCGTTAAACGTCGGCGATATTCGTCCCGGTGTGAACAGGTCTTTAGGCTGTGTTTTTACATCCCTGGCCGCCTCAGCCAAGGCCGTCTTCCCCTTTCCCCCAATTTTATTGTCTGCATTGCTCATTTCTTTTATTTCACCACACTGACTCATGTTTCTGTTCTACTGACAGCTCGCAGGTTCTCCATTCCAGCCCGGCAACCTCCACTGTTATCAAACTAATGCGTGGACCACCCAAATACCCTCTCCACTCGTCCAGCACCCTCTCCCACGCGTTCTTTGGGGGACGCCGAACTCCGTCCTCGCTAGGGTTCAAATCACTAGGGCTCGGTCCACCCGGCTACGCAAACATTTCATGATTAAATGAGGAAGCGCGAACTCTTGAAACTAAACGAAAATGAAAAATGTTAATATTTATTTTATTCAGGTAACCAAGTTTTTTTGTTGTTATAGTTTTAGTTAACCCTAATAACCTTGTTATCATATAATAACCAAATGTGATCCTAATAGGAGCTGATCTGAGGAGTCAACATGAATTAAAAACCTTTTTTAATGCAGTGACCTCACTGGCAGCTCATCCAATATATTTTTTAACCAATTTATTCACCATCAAGTCCAGCTCACAGTTGTTCTCATTAAATATCCAGTTTCTCTAAAACGCATCCCGTTCCTGAAGCGTAATAGCCTGTGAATGCTGTCTCGTGTTGACAGTGAAACGAAACTCAGAGTAAACAGTCAATATCACAGCCTTTCTGACGAATGCATGTGATTTGGTCTAGACATATTTGAGGAAATTCACCGTCTCTCATAGATCTTAAAGTTTCTCAGTCGTGTTAAGAAGAAAGTCTGGCTGGATCATTTCCCCCTCGGCCGTAAGCACAGCTCTAAGCACGTCGTTTGAGAAACAAATGTAGGTGTCAGGATTTTATGGAACGGCGTCCATGAACATACAGCGTTTTATGAGTCAATCCTGTCGGCTGGGCTACAAAACAGCCTTGTAAAATTGTTTCACCTCGGAGGTCAGAAGAAACACACCTGCTGCTGAAACCAATCAGCAGAGACATCGAGCCCATGGTCACACGCTTTCACTTTCTGAGCTCCCATGTCGGAAAATAACAGCTTTCCTCATCAGAAGCAGACTGGGCCGTAGATTACTTTGGATAAAAGCATCCTCTAAATGCATGAATGTGTAAATGTAAATATTATTCTGCATGGGAAGATCGGTTATGTTGGTATTTGTTGTATTGAAGATTTAAATGTCAAAAGCTCTATTGCTGTATTATTAATCATATTTGAGGCAAGACACCCCAGGTGAATAGGGTAAAAAATGAACTAAAATATATCACTATACTTTCCAAGTAGATTGATTACATAAAAAAATCGCTTTTTTGTATTGTGAAATGTCATTTTTAAAATAATTCTTTTTTTTTTTTTTCATTTTGTTGACATATTAGTGTTAATGGTCTTTACTGAGGGGATTTTGGAGTTCTCTTTTTATTGATCCATAAATAAGAAAATACTGTCAGCACATTTCACCATGAAGTGAAATATCATATAAACCAGCGTGAATGATATATGAACAAACCTTCAGAGTATAGAGAGGAACAAAACTCTAAGTATTGGTGTGTCTATGTGCTCCTGAAGTGGAGAAACACACTCATTTGGAGAAAAAAGCCCTTAAAGATGTGTAATGTAACAGGCGCTAAAAGATAAAGTGTAATAATAAAACCAGTGTGAACGATATGAACAAACCCCACAGTAAAAACCTTCAGAAAATACAGAAGAATAAAACTCTAAGTGTGTGTAAGTGCTGTTGAAGTTTTAAAGATATGGATTGGTACTGAATCCAGAGACACAAATAGAAATAATGCAGTGAAATGAACACGTTCATTCTTATTTTGGATGTTTTCTTTCCCCTGGTTTGAAATGGCATGTTATGAAAAGCCAGATCACCAGGAGGAGGAGGATGGGAGCTGTGATTAGCTGAAGTTCATCATTCATAACACACATCTCAGATTAAACACTTAACCAGCATCCGTGGCCTGAACTCCTCACAGAGCTCCTTCACTTCAGCCTTTGACTTCATCTTCAAACCAGTTCATCTGAATCCTTGACCTGAACCATTTGAACATCAGAGTTCAGCGTGTTTCTTCAGCTCGCAGCTGGACCGAGTCTTTAAGGGTTTTTCTCAGACAGACGTCTGAGACTTCAGCTCAGAGCTCAGAGCTCAGAGAAATGAGTTTCCTCTCACGCATGTTCACACTGGCACCGGTTTGAGGAGGAGAAGCAGATTAACTCCATGTTCTTCTGAGTGTTTTAATCTGTTTTGTGTTTCTCTTCACAGAACTGAGACTTTATTTCCACACTTCAACAGTCAGACGTTCTTCATGATCGCGCTTTACATTTACCAGAGGGACATTCGAGGGAGGTTTGGTCAAAATACCATTTGATGCCGAAAAATGTAAGCCTAGATTTCTGATTTATGTATTTGATTTATATTTCCATTCATTTATATTAGATTTCTGCACTTAACAAAATCATGGTATATTTTATTTCTAACTGTTTGCATGATTTGATCAAAATTATATTTAAAAAATGCATTTATTCAAGTTGCTTAGAATCAGGATAAATCTGTTTATTTTGAAAACAATTTAATTTATTCAGTATAACATTTTTTATTTATTAATGGCTAGCTGTGGAACTATCAATAATCAGTTAGTTCAAATGTATGAGACTGAAACAAACAGGATTTATTGATATGAAATATATAAACCTGGTAACCTTCAGTTTATTTATACTCTTACAGAAATCTGACTGGTTTATGAATGACAAACATGCATTACATCAAGTGTATTAAACTGTGTAATCTAACTAGATTTGATGTGAAATTAAAATAAGTCTTTAATTTGTACCCAAGAATCTTTAAGCACTGAACAATGTTTGTTAGCAGCACTGGAAAAAAAGACAACAGAATAGAGATCTGATCAGTTTTAGGAGAGGTATATTTGTCATAAAAATGTGAAATGACACATAAATAAACAGCGCGCTCTCTTTATTAGCATCTTGACATTCACATCTTTGTTTTTGTTTAGTTGTGAATAATTCATGTTCTCGTACATGTGTCTCTGAAATTGTTGCTCTGCAAATATTTTGAAACGATGAACTTTTGAGGAACTTCAGCGTCTGGAGCGATGCGCGGCTCGGAGGGGTTTATTTATTCATGTCCTCCTTCAGCAGCCTCTGAATCTAAACCTCACAGTGTGTACAAGAAACTTTCCTGATAGTGTAATAAACAGGGACAAAAGTCAGAGGTTCAGCTGTAAACCACGACCAGACCACAGAACATACCCTTCAGTTCTTCACTAGCTTTACTGGACTGCGTGAAGCCTAGAGATGCTGATGCTGTTAGGGTTCGTCTAATTCTGGACTTTTTCAATGTTTAGACAAAATATGTCTTAAGCACCCTTTGCACATTTATTTATTTATTTATATTTTGAGAGTCATATTTGATCAGGCTTTGTGGCAAGTGAAAATAGAAAAAAATGGTTAAACTTCATTCAAACAATTTCTATGATGAGCTTCTGATGATGCTTGCAGTGTAAATAAATGACATCTTTATAGACCTGATACCGACAATCGCCACTCTATATCTTAGGATCCAAACAGTGCTGACTGAGAGCTGAAGAATTAAAGACTCCTCAGAAGAGCGACGAGGAACAGAAAAACAGAAAAAGTAAAGCTCCTCAAAAGATCCCGATGATCAGATTTAAGACACACTGATCAAAATCAGTCCAGATCTGACAGCAGATAGACATGATTAGAGCTGGGACGTCTGTACAGTTACACTAAAAGAGC
The DNA here is from genome assembly GCA_032357445.1 of Enteromius radiatus. NCBI lineage: Eukaryota > Metazoa > Chordata > Actinopteri > Cypriniformes > Cyprinidae > Enteromius > Enteromius radiatus. The sequence goes on along the minus strand of JAUCMS010000055.1, from coordinate 271,046 downwards.
TCTTACTGGATAAGAAATGAGATGGAGGAGACTGAGTGTTTAACAGCATCATGTTGATCAGTTAGAGCCTTAATAAAGTGCGTATCAAATATTATATTTGATGATTGCTGTTCCAGACCGGCTGGTTTATGAACATTACTGCTGCTCAACCAGATAAGGGCCGACTCAAGCTGTATCGGTCAGAAGGGCTGTTATCAAACTAAAGCAGCTCAGAGTCGGACTATCTGTGTCCAGCAGCTGGGAGTGAATGTGTGGGATGTGAAAGCGCTGACCGTCCGACCCAAACAGCCCATTAGGAAGCACAAACCCCTCGGGCTGAGCGTGGAGAGCCAGGTCCAGACGTTAGCACACACCGACAGCGCTGTAATTAAACCAGATACACTGGAAAACATTCCCTGTCTGTCTCAGTGGGTTTGTGGGTAATTTGTGTCGCTTGGTGAGACTCAGTCAGAGGTTGATTCATTGAGCACCGTTAGCTATTAGCCATTAGCGCTCGCAGCAGTAAAGCCATCCGCTCTGTGTGTGTGCGTGTGTGTGTGTGTGAGAGTGAGTCTGTGTGTGTGTGTGTGTGTGTGTGTGAGTCTGTGTGTGTGTGTGTGTGCGTGTGTGTGAGTCTGTGTGTGTGTGTGTGTGTGTGTGTATCACCCGCTGGTCTGACGTGATGCTGAACAGCGGGTGATAATGTGTGTCTGGTTGCTCGAGTCTTTCCTGAGTGACTGATTGATTGATTTACTTTCAATTTTCATCTCGGTTAAAACCTGAAAACACACGTCTGTGAGTTAGTTTTGACCTAACAGCTCTGTTGGCTGGGATTGACGTCTGAATCCAGCAAACATTCACTCACTCAGTCCTCCCAGCTGCATTCAGAGAGCAGAAGTGGTTCCCTCGTTCAAAATACAACTCAGAAAATAAGCTGTGATCAGCAGACATTTATTGTTACTTTAACCCTTGATGACATGTAACAATCATTTTTACAGGTCTGAGTGTTTTAAGGCGGGCAGGACAGAGTGTTGTGTGAAGGAAATGGTAAGGAAATTGAGCCTGACAGTAAATTTCCTTCATCACTACTGAAGCAATTATAAATAAGTTTAGCAACAAAGCAAAGGTTTATGAACTATGTTTTGACATGCTCTTTCAAATAAAAAAGGTTTAATTTATAAAATAAAAAAAGGTCATTTTAGGTAGAAACACACACCTACAACACCATCAGTTCATTTTTAATAACATTGTTTAATTAAATATTCATTCAACTTTCTATTTAATCAAATACATTTATGGTGTTGCTATGGCACACTAAAGACAATAGTGTCAGTTTACTGTTAAAAATAAAATGATTTAAGCTGAAATGACCTGTTTTGTTCTCTTTTAGCCCATTGTACCTGAATGTTGAGAAGAAGGTACCTGCTTGTACTATAACTCTCATCATTTTAAAACTGTTACACTTTTTCAAAATTAAAACATAAACATGTGTGAGAGACCCACGCTGATTTTTAAGCATACCATTAGATCTCATGCATAGCTAATTTGATGGGATTATAAGTCAAGCCTGTTTAAAGAGGGATCCCCAGTAAAAATCTGGGGATAAAATACACATTTTTGGCAGGGTTCAGTTCACATTTTATGGTCACTTCAACCCGCGTAAACAGTGAAAAGTAGCCCAATATCTACAGGTTAACCTTGGTAACACTGGGTAAGTCAATGATTCACTGATTCAATCATAAAAACAGTTTCTTAGCCTGCATCCCAGTCTGCATATCCACCCTAAATCCTAAATTCAACACTATTTCGGGCTGATAGGGTGGATAGTATGCACACAGGGTGAGTCAATAGTTTTGAAAGAATCTATAGAAAATGACTCATTGACTAATTTATTAAGACACACTTGCCGCCACCTTCTGGTAATATTAGTGTTATGCTGAATGTAGCATTAGGCTTCTGTTTCTGTCAATTCATTCCTATCCCAGCTTTTATATTTAAAACATTATTTTCGTAGCATTAATTATGCGAGTGCAGTGTAGTACAGGTGCTAGAATACAGGCTACAGAGCTGTTTAATGTCTCTGGTAACAGAAGTGTCGAACAGTGTCTTCTCTCACATCTATATTCAGACTCAGAAAGTGCTTTTGTTCGCGGTTTTCCGCCGCGCGTGACGTCAGACGCGTTTGCCGCTCGCGCCTCCTCTGAACAGGAGCTGTTGATGTTTGTAGGTCACAGATCGTCCTCTGTGGCAGTTTTACAGATGTTAGCTGATGTTGGTCTCATTAGGACTCAGGTTTAGTCTCTGTTCTCAAACACACGTCAGCAGGTGCGATGTAAACAAGCTCTCCAGCGCGAGCTGTTTATGAGAACATACATACGATTTTAATTGACATATACCATTTTATTACCCAGTCTAGTGTTTATTATCCTATAATAATGCGTTGAACGCTTGTTTGCATGCAATTAATCACACATATGTAGTATTGATTGATTGGTTGTTTTTATTGATGTAATGAACTCAAGGGACATGTGCTTCAGGTCAGAATCTGTACCCGTATGTAAGTGAGCAAGACTTGTCATTATCTTCCAAAACTTTGATTTGTGGGCTTAGAATTAGGTTATAGTATTCAATTAGCTATATAAAAAAACTATGAAGTATTCATGAAATCTCCCCATTTAGATAATGCAAGCAAAAGTGTGTGTTTAAAGAAATATACCAGGTTATATTACCAGTTTTGACAATCATTTTGACTTGTACTTCAGTTTTAGAATGAAGCTTGTCTTCAGTAACACACTTACCGTGGACATCTGTAAAGAAGAAGAAGAATTTAAAACAAAGTAAGTGAAGCTTGTATTAAAGCACTTGCTTTAGCAAAATATATGTATTATTTGATCTGTGAATGTGGGACTAGTTTAATATGATTTGGACTCGTCGCGTCTCTTTCTCGTCTTCTTACACAGAGAAGATTACAGATTTGGTTCAGCACACACAGACAGAGCTGGTAAGTGTCTGACTTTAATTCATGTTTTTGAAGTCCATTGGTGTTTTTAAATCTTATCTGAAAACACTTTGTGATATGTATGTTTGCTTATTATTTATGTGTGTAACACTTGTTGAAAATGGTTTATTAGTATTATTATTATTAATATTATTTCTGACCTCAAGGCGCTGTGTTGTATGGTGTGTGTGTGTGTGTGTAGGTGTGTGGTTTTGTCCTCAGGGAGTCTGAGTAAAATTAAAGCCAGCAAATCCGATTATTTTCTCCCAGAGGGAATTGACTGATCGTCAGCTGATGAGAGCTCGTTTGTGTGTGTGTGTGTGTGTGATGGTAGGCTCCAGGGCCAATTACAGAACAATTACAGCTGTTTAATTTTGTAGCGTCTCTTGTCAGCGTGTCGTGAGTCTGGTCTGATTGTGAGAGCCACACGATCACTCCTGCTGTGATGGACATCATGTTCTTCAGCTCAGCGCTTGGACGTTTCATTAAGGCGAGACGATACTACACTAGAACTTTTTTTTTTTCACTGAAAACCATAGTTTTACATGGTAATACCATGTATATTTGCACATTTACCATTGTTTGCATTGGTTTCTCATGGCAGTAGTTTAATTTAGAGATTTACCAAGGTTTACAATGTTATTTATGGACATTTATTGTAGTTCTACAATAGTTTCATGGTAATACCATGTATTGTTGAACATGTCACTGTACAATGACACTTACTGAGCTGTTATATTTTGTTCCCATGATAGCATGTTTTTTGTACATGGTTAGGTTATCAGCTGGACATCGTGAAGTCTGAGTTTACTTGTATAGCTTACAAATAGTAAAGATTTATGATATTTAATTTACTAAAATTATGTGCCTGGATCATACTCATATTTCATAGATAGTTTTTTTTTATGTATGTATGGTTGTGTGTGTGTGTGTGTGTGTGTGTGTGTGTGAAGTCCCTAAGGTTTGCTTGGTTTGTTGGTGACCTACTTTGCTTTATGCACATTATGTAGAAAAAGCTCTAATCAATTCCACCGTGAGCTGTATCTCCCCAACCAGCAATAACAGTGTAAGAATAAAAACCACTTAAAATCTCCACCACAGCACACACACACACACACTCTGACCAGTGCTGACTCTCTGTGTGTGTGTGATGTCAGTGTTACTGACACAAAAGAGCCTCATTGTTTGAGCACTGATGCTCTCTGACTCCTCCCACTGATGTAAACACACCCCTCTCATCATTATTCATAGGCTGAGCTGCTGAAGGGGGCGTGTCTGTGTGTGTGTGTGAGAGCGAGCTGGTCTCTCACACACCGTCGGATGCCAGCGGCTGCGGTTGTGCGTGCAGGTCTGTGTGTGTGACACACGGATGAGAGCCGCTGTGTGTGTGTGTGTGTGTGTGAGAGTCGTTCTGGAGGGAGAGCGAGACGGCTGCTGTATCTCTGAGCACGAGGATGGGCTGCAATCTGTGTAGCTTACAGAAGAGAGAGGAGCACTACAAACTACTGTACGAGATCTCACAGGTGAGACGCCACTTACCTGCCTGCTTTCAGGAGTTTCTCATCTGTCAGGCACTGTGGTAATACCATGCTTGCTCTTAGGCATGCTACCATACGTGTTTATTGGAAGCAGCATTGTTTTTGGGACATGTACAGTGGTTCAACAATGGCTTTTTATGACAATACCTTCCTGCTGTGTTTTCACATAATACCATATCTTATTGCTATGTGTTTTCATAGTTATATTGTGTATTTACGACACAATACCTGTGTAGTATAGTTTTTCAATATGTATTTTTCACATAGTGTCAGAGTTTTTAGACATTTACCATGGTTTTACACTGTTTTTTTTTGTGGTAATCCTTGATTGTTGTATTTTTGTGTTATTTTCTTATCCTACATTATACATATTTTTGGACATGTACCATGGTTTTACTTCTTTGGGACTTTGGAGGTGTGCTTTACAGTAAAACCATGTATCTTTTTGACTTAATACCATAGTTTTCAGACATGTACCATGGTAGTTTCACAGTATTCTTTGGAGTGCCATTTAAATACCACGAAACATGTGCAGTATATGGTAATCATTCAGCACTATTGGCACTGGAAATATCAAAGTACCAGAGTAAAACCTCCACTGTACCAGAGTAAAACCATAGTAGTGCTTGCAGAATGAGTTCTGTTATGTGCAGTAAGCTCAAGTATGAGCAAATACACAAGCACGGAGCAGATGAGTTGTACGTGATTTCTCTGATTATAAACAGTCAAGCAGTGAGTTTATAACCACAGCGATCAGTGCTGGTTCCCACCGAGCTGAAGGCCTGTAATGTTGAAGATGATTGCTGATTGATTCTCTGCAGCGTGTTTCATTAACTCTTATGACGCTGAAGAGCTTTAATAGCCTCTGGATCACACTCACACACACGCGCTCGTCATGTTCACAGTGCTCTCATTAGTGCTCACAGAAAACCATTCTGGATCCTAATAAAACGTGAAATGTTCCTCTGAGTGTATGACGGGAGATTCACTCGGTTAATTGCTGCCGTTTTTCTGTAACGAGGAGTTTTGACGAATCTCCTCCGGATGGATGGTATTAGTCAGGCCGATGAAGATCACGCGGGTCTGATGAGCTTCTGACTCAAGCATCACCCAAACCACAGAATCAGGCAATTAATCATATAGAAATAGTCCATCGTTTGAGGATCTGTTGGAAACCCAACCAATTATGTGCTGTCTGAGAACCTCCATGCTTAACATCGTTAATCCCAGCGTGTTTACAGATACAAGGACACAGCGGTGTAAGAGCATGAGATGGTGTAAACGACTGCTCATCTCTCCTTCACTCGTATCAGAGACTCTGAGCAGTTAGCAGGAATTCATTCAGGCTTTATAAAGGTCTGTCCAGCTCTCTGTAGGTCTTCATGACTTTTGCTGCTGTTCTTTTAAGACTTGATTGTGGAGCTCCCAATGGGAATGCTAATGGATAGAGATGCCAGGCATCTTTACCTCCTTGATTTTTGTTCTTTACTTCATAAACCACATTCCAATGCATTCTGGGATGGACCTGCAATAGGTACCGTACAAACTGAAACAAGGCTTCCTCATGATTTTCAGTATGTATATACACATATAATTTTTTTTCACATAATCATAGTTCTTTGACAAATACCATGTTTTTGCACACAATACTTGATTTTGTTACATAATATCATAGTTTTGGGACAAAAAAACACAATGTTGCTTTCATCACAAATACCAGATTTTATACACAATACCCTAGTTTTTGGACAAATACCATGGTTTTACATGATAATACCATAGTTTTTAGGTATGGCAGTTTCAAGGTATTATACGGAGTGCCATTCGCATGGTCCACATATACTGTATGTTAATCATTTAGCACTATTGGCACTGAATATATCAAAGTACCACAGTAAAACCACCGCTGTACCACGGTACTGCAATAGTAGCTCTTGTACTGTGGGTTTTGTTGTGCTAGTAAAATACAGTGAATAAGTGTGAGCACATAAGAGAAGGACTGTATAGATAGATAGTGAAGTTGAGGAGTGTTGTTGTGGTGGTGGTGAGCCGTGAGAGTCAGACTCAGCGGTGTGTGTCGTTCTCTGGGCTAATTAGTCTTTCTACAGATGCGCGTGAAACACGTCGCTGCACAGGAAGTGACATTTCCACCCGCTCTGGTGTTTGTGTGCGTACGCTGGGCTCTTTAATTGTCTGCTGATGGTCTATAAGCCCTGTAATGTGTGCTGGTCTCCAGAGACTCGAGGTTAAAGAGGAGCTCAGTGTATTCTGCAGTGAGGGATGAAGAGCGCCACCTACAGACAGCTTTGAGTGCTTGGACCGAGCTGCTTCTCACATGATCAGCTGAGCTCCAGGAATCCTGGGATACTGGAGGGAGGTTTTCTTAGTTCCTCTCAGGTTAGGGATGTTTACAGCTGCTTCAGTCACTAGTTTGTTAAGTTTTATTTATTTGTGGTTCATGCTAGCTGTTGAGTCATTTGTATATATCTGTACAACCGTTCAAAAAGTATTGGGTTTTTTTGTGGGAACCGTGCTACATTTTATTTTTTAACCTTCACAGATGAATAGAAAGTTATAAAGAACAGCATTTATTTGAAATAATTAAATCATAATCTTGGAAATCCAGTGTTGGTCAGGAGTGCAATGAACAGTGACGTTTGGAGCTCTACGGTGACTTCATGAACATGTGTGTTTGATAAATGAGTTTCATCACTGCTAGGACGAGTGTGTGTGTGTGTGTGAGCTACGGCCTGAGGCCCCGGGGCCCATGTGACCCCCTCCTCACCGGACTGTATGCTACAAATGTCCCAATCCATCTCTCTGTCCGGCCGCCTCTCGCTGACTGATGGTCCTCAAACCTCACAGCTGGAACCAGGAACAAAAGACCAGAAAAATGAGCCATTTGATTGATCTAGTGTCCACAGCCGAGAGATTACCTGCAGAAACACAGAGAGAGAGAGAGAGAGGGAGAGGGAGGCATGCTTTCCATGAGCATCTGGCTCAGTGATGTGGAAAACACAGAATCCAGTCATAACAATGGAATTTCTGTGGAATTTGGCAAATTTATGAGGAATAAATCAAAATGCAGTGCATGGAATCAAACTGCAATATGAACTAGTGTCTGTAAATATTATAAAGTTTTAACATTGTAAATAAGTAGATTTTATGAAAAAAAAAATTGAAAGTTTCATAAAACACTAAAATAAAAAAAGATTAGATTGTAAAATTTTTATAAATTCAATTGATTGGGCATCTTTTTGATTATTAGAATTTAATGAAAGGTTTAAAATATACAAATGAAATATAATTTAAATTGACAAACTATAAATAAAGAAAGAGTGAAAGCAGGGTTGAGAGTGCTCTAATGTAAATCAGTGACGGGACTGAAAGTGTTGGGCTTCAGCGGGAATGAGCCTCCGGCTGCTGACTCCCTCGTTTTTCCAGATCATTCCGAGCAGGGATAGGAAAAGGGAATATTTACAGACTGAAGAATCACGGCAGCGTTACATAATCACACGTCTATTAATAATGCATGTGTGAATGTGAGTGAGTGTGTGTTTTAGTGTGTGTATGTGTGTGTGAGAGAGTGTGGACTTGTTTTTAGATCCTGGTGGGGACCTATTGTCCCCACAAAGATAGGAATACCAGTAATTTTGA
>JAUCMS010000055.1:235020-249236 GCA_032357445.1 Enteromius radiatus | reverse complement strand
ATGGAGGTGTGTGTGTCTGATGGAGGTGTGTGTGTGTGTGTGATGGAGGTGTGTGTATCTGATGGAGGTGTGTGTGTGTGTCTGATGGAGGTGTGTGTGTGTGTGTGTCTGCAGGAGGTGTGTGTATCTGATGGAGGTGTGTGTGTGTCTGCAGGAGGTGTGTGTATCTGATGGAGGTGTGTGTGTCTGATGGAGGTGTGTGTATCTGATGGAGATGTGTGTGTCTGATGGAGGTGTGTGTATCTGATGGAGGTGTGTGTGTGTCTGCAGGAGGTGGAGCTGTGTCGTCTGAGTGTTCAGGAGAAGCTGGGACTCACGCTGTGTTACAGGACAGACGAGGAGGAGGACCTCGCCATCTACATCAGTGAGGTACATCACTCTCCTCAGATCAGTATCAAACCTAGTCACAGCTTGTGTCCCATAGAGGAATTAAAAATGATTGGCTATAAACCTTCATTAGAGTGATGTAAACACCCAAACATAACATTCAGACGTAGCTTTAATCATAAAGTCTGATATTTGATCATAAAACCAATTAAAGCATCTTTAAAACTGAATTAATTTACTGTGCAGGAGACACCGGGGCTAGTTGTCACACTTCTGTTGATTGACATGAACTTTGAAGTCTTCACTATTAGAAAATCTAGCTTTTGAATAGTTATATTGGTATTGAAAAGATTTAAAGATCTTAACACACTTTGCTCTCTACAGCAGGGCATGAGGATATTGACTCTGTGACAACTTTGAATCCTGAAAAAATGAAATGTTCCAGTTTCCACAAACATACTGAGCAGCTAAGCTGTTTTGAACATTGCTAATAATCAGAAATGTTTGTTGAGCAGTAAATACACAGAGATACAGAGAGTAATGCCTGGTGTTTGTGTGTTCTGGGCTTCATTAGAAGTCCTCTCAGATTCACCGGCTCTCTGCGGAGCGAGGGAATACAGATCCGTCAGCGCTTACAGCCTTATTAAAATCTCCACTCCATAAAATTGAAGAGCAGAGAGCGTGATATCAGTGATATTACAGCGCTGCCGTGATAAACGGCCCGTTATACCAGACAGAAAGAGAAAGATGAAGCGCACTCTTCATTCATTACTCTGATGTTCTCTACTTTACTCTGATTGGACGGGTCAGACAGTCATTGATTGGCTGTTGAAGGATGCATCTCTATAAAGCACAGCAGATGGTTCTGGGAGTTATCTATTCTTTATTATTATTATCTCCATAGGAGTCTTTAAAAAAGACCTAGAGGTTGTGGTATAAGTACCCATTAAAGCCATCAGTTGTTTCGAAAGAATTGTGTTTAACAGCAGAAACCCTAGTGAAAAACTACATTACCCATGATTCTGTGAAAGAATTCCACCAATCAGAGACTGTTACGTATACTGGCACTACAAAAACAGGATATTATAATATTAATATCGAAACAATTTTAAATCAAGATACATCTACTTGAGAAGCAAAATGACTTCAGATGTTAAGAATCTGACCCAAATGAAGCGAGTTCATATTTAAACCAAGAACGAATATCTGCCGGTGGACTCTGAAAAATAAATGTGAGCTCATTGGCAGATGTTTGTTCTTGTTTTAATCAGAGTTATTATAGTTAACTTAAACTAAAACAACTAAAATTAAAACTATAAAAAAAAATACTAAAGTAACTTTAACGGAAATAAAATAACAGTAAAAACATTTTATTTCAGCTAGTTGCAAAATTGCAAACTAAAATAACTTAAACTAATATTTAAATATATATATATATATATAGATATAGATATAAAAAAATACAAAAATAAATTGGCAGAAACATAACATTACTATAACTTTATCTAAAATTCAAATGAAAAGAATATTAATAAAAATATGAATTAAAAAATAAAAATATCAATACTTACTATAGCTTAGTGATAAAACAATAATTAATATGGTGAATTTATATATATATATAGTATATATATATAAAATGTCATAATATACCTTTCAGAATCTGCTAAATTGTCATTATTTTACGAAAATAAAAAGCATGTTGTTTATTTAGTACTAACCTGGATAAGATATTTCGCCAAAAATATAGTCCACAAGAGAAAATAATTAAATGTATAAAAAAATACCCTGTGCAAAAGTTTACACCCCCCTGATTCTTAATACTGTATTGTGAGCTGAATGATCCACAGCTGTGTTTTTTTGCTTAGTGATAGTTGTTGATGAGTCCCTTGTTTGTGCTCAACAATTAAACTGCCTTCTATTCTTCAGAAAAATCCTTTGTGTCCTACAAGTTATTGGGTTTTCACCCTTTCCAGCAATGACTACATGATTCTGAGATGCATCTTTTCTCACTGAGGATACCTGAGGGACTCATATGCAGTTATTACAGAAGGGTCAAACACTCACCAGTGCTCCAGAAGGACACATGATGCATTAAGAGCTGGGGCGTGAAAACTTTTGAATTTGACAAAATGAATTGACAAATTTTTATTTTGTCTTCTGGGAAACATGTTACTGTCTTCTGTAGACTCTGAAGGGCAGTAATAAATGAAAAAAATATGATATTAAGGAAAAACATCTACGTACACATCTACATAAGTTTTCACCCCCCTGCTCTTTTTTTTTTCTGGATCAAATCTGAACTGTTCTGCCTTGATTTTCAGATCGAGCCGAACAGCATCGCTGCGAGAGACGGTCGAATCCGAGAAGGAGACCGTATTTTACAGGTAACTTCACTCATTAACTCTGTGTTGATGTTGTGTTTGCGCCGAGCGGCTCATTAAGTTCAGCAGCAGCACATTACACCGTCAGCTACAGGACCTGAGGGAGAGCAGGGGTCCTGTCAGGATCAGTGTATTTTTAGATGCGGTCTGACACTCAGGAAAACATCCCAAGGTGCTTCTGAGACATCATCTGTGATCTCACACGCCTCAGGATCATGTGCTGAATCTGCAGAAACAAATCCAACTGAAAACACAGATGCTGTTGATGATTTCCATCCGCAGTATTTCTGTCGTGTTTCCAGTACAGTAAAGTAAATGTACTTAGAGTTTACCATTCACTGCAAATATGTGTTTTCTTTCTCTTGTTTTCCAGTACAAATATCTACACATTAAAAGAAGAAATAAGTATCTACCAGCGGGGTCGATCAATATTATCTTGATTTTTATAATTTTTTTTTTTCTTAGAAAACAAGTAAACGTGTATTTATATAGGAATGTTTAGATATTTTTACTGGAAAACAAGACAGAAATACTGAGTAAGAATGTCATGTCTTGCAGTGTAGTAATGTAACGCTGCGTCTCATTGTCTGATGGGTGTGATTGACAGATAAATGGGCGGGATGTTCAGGACAGACAGGAAGCAGTGGCTGTTCTCTCGAATGAAGAATGCCGGAATATTGTGCTGCTGGTCGCAAGACCGGAAATACAGGTACACACACAAACACACACATGCAAAACTTTTTCCCACAATGTTTTTCTGACCTAAACGTGTTCACTGACCGTATAGAGCCAGTTACGTCTGTCGCAGTGCATCATGGGAGTGAACAGACACTGTTGAGTCAGATTCTTGTTACCATGGTAACACTGACAGATCACTGGATTGGGCTTCAGTTTAAACGAATCATGCAATTCTTTACTAAACCTGTCATTTGTGTTTGATGTTTGTTGAAACTTCACTATGTCACCGTGAACCGTCATTAAAGGTCAAAACAGCTTCATCTTCTGTGTGCATCATGTGCAGGAGGAGCCGTGGCTGGATGATGAGCACAGCGAGTTCTTAGAGGAGCTGAAGATGGAGATGCTGGAGGAGCAGAGGAGAGAGGAGGAGGAGGAAGAGATGAAGAGAGCGGCTCGAGAGGAAGACGAGAAGGTCAGAGGAACCGGCATCTACCGCAAACCAGCATCACTACTGAAACTTTCAACTTTGGTTTCTTTTCAAATTTTTAACTTATTTTAGCTAGCTGCCAAGGCAACATTTCTCCTTTTTGTTTAGTTTAACTAAGAACTAAACTGATAAATATAAAGGAAAAAATATAGACAAATTGAAATAAAAAATAAAATGACAAAAATACAAAACTTAAACTTAATGTAAAAATAAAGTGAAAACAGAAAATATATCAATAAACTCCTGTTTAAAATATGAATATAAACTACAATATTTTGAATTAGACATTTTGGTTTGTTTTCTTCTTCTTTCTCAAAGTTTAAGTAATGTTTGTGTTTTTTGTCTTTTTTGAGTATTTTTTTTCTCCATAAAATGACTACGTAGTTATTATATATTTTTTATTTCAGTAGCTTGAGTAGCTTATTTTTTTAAGTTAATATTTATTTCTTTGTCGAAAACATTTTTCATCTATGTGACCCTGGACCACAAAACTAGTCATAAGGGTCACTGGTGAATTTCTTCGCAATGCATTTTACTAATCAGAAAATGAAGTTTAGATATATTTACGGTAGGAAATTTACAAAATATCTTCACGGAACATGATCTTCACTTAATGTCTTAATTATTTTTGGAATAAAAGAAAAATGGATCATTGTGACCCATACGATGTATTGTTGGCTATTGATAGAAATACACCTGTGCTGCTGATGACTGGTTTTTAGTCACATATTTGCACTAAAAAACAAAAGTACTTAGAATTTTCTTTTTTTTTTTTCCCAGAGCATTGCTTGTGTTAGTAATGAAAGAATGATAGCAGATAACGAAAGCAGATAATCGTGCTCATGCATACCTCCCATCTCCCAAATGAACATAAAAGCTCACTAATGAAGCCTCAGTTGACTCTGGTTTAGCGTGATTGATTCTCACTCAGAATCTCCCTGCAGGCCAGAATAACTCAAGAGGAAAGCACGACGGCGTCCTGCTCCTACAGTCAGGAGAAGAGCCTGGACCCGGAGCAGAGCGTCTTCACTCAGATCCAGAAGCAGCTGTCGCGCTGTCTGTCGGGCCGGAGCTCAGCGGACGGAGCGGAGAAGCTGCTGGAGCTGAAGTGTCAGATCCGTAATGGCGGCGAGTACGACCTGTTCTACAGCAGCATCCAGTGCAGCGGTGTGGAGCACGAGCTACGGATGCTGAGCGAGGAGCTACGCAGCATCCAGATGGAGTGTCAGAGCATCATGAAGGTAGGGATTCTAGCCAAACCTAAACAGCAACATTTGGTTTGAGAATCCTTTGTGTTTAAAGCAGCTTTTGCCCTCTCAGGTAGGTTTCTTGAAGTATCTTTGAGATGTTCTTCACAGTTCTTCTGGATTTAGTACGTTACAACTAAGCAGTACCAGTAAGAGTAATATATTACTGCTAAGCATTATTGTAAGAGTGTATACATATTGGTAAAAGTAAAAAGTTATCGCTAAGCAGTATTAGTAGGAGTAATAGGTTACCACTAACCAGTATCGTAAGAGTAATATATTGCCGACATGTATCGGCAAGAGTAATAAGTTACCACTAGGTATTTTCGGTAAGAGTAAAAAGTTACTGATAAGCATTATTGGTAAGAGTAATAAGACTAGTAGTACTGTTAAAACTGAACGACCCATCCCTACATGCAGGCACATCAGCTGGGATCCCGCGAGCGTCCAGAGAAGTCAGACAAGGACAGCTCGAGTGCTTATAACACAGCCGAGAGTTCGCGCAGCACGCCTCTAGCTGCGGATTGCTCTCCGGAGCACCGCAGGGTCAGCCTGGCCAACCGCAGGAACCTGTTAGCCCTCCGCCGGGCCCCGAGTGGCAGCCCCGACCACAGCAACCCCTCAGAGTCCGAGCAGACCCCCGAGGGCCCGAGGCCCCAGAGCTACCTACAGCTGATCCAGCAGCAGACGGCGCTGGAGATCGTCAGCCAGCCTTCTGAACCCAAGATGGAGTGGAAGGTGAAGGTCCGCAGCGACGGGACGAGGTACCAGTGTTTTACTTTGTTACTGCATTTAACTACGTTTTTCAAAGAACTGTACTTCGCATGATTTTTTTATTTAATTTTTGGTTTAATTCATTCTGCCTTTTCACTCATTCAGCCGAACACCAAAAGAGCTATTTTAGGCCAAATAATTTTAGTTGCCGAACATTTGGTGCATCCCTAAATTTTGAAGAAACTTTAAGGGTAGACGTGAGAGTAAATCACAAGCTAATAATTTTCATTTTTGGGTGAACTAACCCTTTAACGCTGTTTTCTGGAGTAGTGTTCTGTATTTTCACTCCGTATCTGTGGCAGGTACATCACCAAGCGGCCCGTCCGGGACAGACTCCTGCGGGAGCGAGCGCTGAAGATCAAGGAGGAGCGCAGCGGAGGCATGACAACCGATGATGACGCTATGAGCGAGATGAAGATGGGACGCTACTGGAGTAAAGAGCAGCGCAAGCAGCACCTCCTGCGAGCCAAAGAGCAGCGGCGGAGGAGAGAGTTCATGCAGCGGAGCCGGCTCGAGTGCCTTCGGGAGAACCCGCTCAGCAGCGGAGAGGGACGCCCCGAGCCCAGCATCATCGAGCTCAGCCACCGCAAGATGATGAAGAAGAGGAACAAGAAGATCCTGGACAACTGGATGACCATTCAGGAGCTGATGACGCATGGGGAGAAGGCTCCCGAGGGGTCTGCGGTCCACAACGCCTTCCTCTCCGTCACTACTGTATAGATCCACGAGCCACTTCTCAAACTTTACCCCATGCGGTACGATCGACTTTTGCCTCGTTCAATGTGGCGATTTTTATGAAAAAAGACCAGAGTATTTTTCACACTTTGTTAATGTTTTCTAAGCAATTCAACGAGATTCACAGCATTTTTATGCTTTTTTTTGGTTACCGGAATATTTTAGCTAAGGTACCTGAAGGAATACAGTATTTCACTCAAACATGGCAGTCCTGTCATAATTCACTTCCCAGCTCTAAACCTGTCTGACTTTGTCTCTAAGAGGACACGGTGATGGAAAAGTATGACACATGGGAGAAAAGCTTATTTCAGTGTTTCTGAGTGTGCTAGCAGTAGTGTGACATTCCCACCAAGACACTTTCACAATTTTTATTTTTATTTAATTTGAACGTTGTATTTATGTGTTTGCACACCAATGTTTTGATTTGCATACAAAACTTTTTTGTTTACTGTTTTGCTATTGTTTACTGTTTTTGCTAATTTGACCAAGAAATTTTTCAAAACTTTAAATTTTTACTCATTTAATTTCGACTTTGCATTCACTTGTTTACTTACTTTTTTTTTTTTTTTTTGCTTTCACCCAAGAAAGCAAAACATTTTTCTCCAAAATTTTACATTTGTATTTTTCATTTGCTCATTTAATCATTAATTTTGTGCTTTTGTCAAACAAACAAACAAAAAAAGTGTAAACCTGACTTTGGTCATTTGTGAACTTAAGTTTTTACGTCCAATTTTGTTCAACATTTCTTTATTTTACTTGTTTGCGTATCAATTTCTGCACAACCTTAGTGCAAGAATGCAGTGTGAAATATCATTTTTCTCCCATCTCATATTTCCTGATGTATTCTGTTGACTACTTTTATGATACTTTGTCATTTTGTAGCTTAACAGCACCAGTTCATGTTAGCATTTATTATATTTTGTTTTGCTGAAAAAAGTCAGTCATTCAGGTGCGAATAAATGTATTTATTTTTATTTATTTATTTATTTGTCATTCCTCACAGGATCTGAAGATAATGTTTACATTTCAGCATAACGTGACTTATTGAGCAATCTCCTGCCTTTAATCGACACTGCTGAGTCTATTTTTTCAGGTGTTGTAGTGTTTGTGTTTGTCAGAGCAGCTCTGGTGTGTAGCTGAAGATAACCAGGCCAGGACTAACTCTACCTCAGACGCGCTTCCCAAGATCCTGACAAAACCAGAACATGTGCACTGCTCGAGTCATTCATTATATTCACCACAGGTCATTGTTTAGCTCTGCCCATTTTCTTAAAATTAGTATTGAATCCATGCCTGGGTTCAGATTTTCTCTTTGAGAGGTGCTGGTTAACAGAAACCCAAACACACTTATAAATGCTTCCCAAATACTGTAAGCTACAGTATATTGACATTTATATTCTGGTTTTGCTCAGTGGATTGGTTTCCAGGTCTGTTTGTATAAGAAACCAGTCTGGTTTATTTCTGTTCATCTGAAGCAGTCGTTGTACATCTCAGCTGTAAATTTCTCTCCTTGTTCTGGCTCAATGTTCTTCGTCTGATCTCAGTAATCTGTAGTCGTCTCTTGACCAGGTGAATGTGTGGTCATCGTGATATTTTGACACTGAATAAATCTTTTCTTCAAAACTTCTTTGTGATACAGCCATTTAATATTGATGATTTAAGCCCTTTTATATCCATGTTATTTGCTATTTACTTCATGATTTTGAGTGATAGTTGCTGTTAAATAAGAAAAAAAAATATTTCACTTAAAGTGAAGGAAATCAATACAATCATAATTGTAGATTAGTGTCTTTAAGTTGATGTCTGTAGCTTTGCCTCCAGCTATATGCTTATGTACGGCTGAAAGACAACTTTCTGAGAAAAATGTATGACTATTTGAATTGTTTTAGCGGCTTTATATTTAGCTGAAAAATAATCTGACTGCATTAACATAATTATAATTTGAGAAATGTTTGTCCTAACATGTACTTCATTTGGTTAAAAAGAAAGAAATATGTGTGTGTGTGTGTGTGTGTGTTTGTCCATTACAATAATGAGGGTTTGGGATTTGGGGATAAATGTTACAAAATCTTTGGAAATCATTTATTTATATTTTTATTTAATATGAAGATGAAATAGATGGTTAAAAAAAAAACATGTTGGTCCTAAAATAGTTTCAAGCAAAGAAAAAACATACAAACATTAATATTTTTAATTAATATACATAAAATAAGTACAAAATCCAAAAACTAGTATGAATGCATTTCAGGAATTTCCTAGGATGACCAATAACTCTTTGATTTAGTCTGAAATATGAGCGGGATGTGTTTGGTGAGAAAACACTGATGCTCTTCAGTTACTGCACACTTCAAGCACACTCTTCTAGACGTCTTCACCCCTTCAGTTCTGAATTTCTGTCATTTAGTAACAAACGAGTCTCGAGAGGTTCACTGAAGAGCTCCAGACAGCTTCATTCACTTCCAGCCTTTACCTCATCTCCATCTCTCTCGTTGTTCAGCGCTCAGCTAATGAAGCCGTGTGATTGGCTCAGGTGTAATTAAAGGCGATTGGCTGACAGGGCTGGCATTTGTCTCGGCATCAGAAGCAGAAATGTCAGGCTGATAACGCTCAGAGCTGAGAGACGCTCGTCTATAACCTTCTCTCTGGAACGAGTCCAGCGTGTCACTTCCTGTATTTATGGAGCAGATGATCTTTGATATGCTAATTGAAGCGTGTGATAATGGCTCGGTGTGTTGCTGGACGTCACATTATCACAACAGATCATCTGAGCATGTCTTCATCAGGCCTTCAGCTTCATCAGCGGCTCTGAGCTCAGATTAGAAACCAAACCAGAGCTGTTTCACTCGCCTCAGCTTCCTCTTCCTCGCTGCTCAAACAAGAGGCTCTTCTGACATGGAAGATGATGGAAATACTGTAGATGTGCTATATATACACATCATTATATATATAGGTCAACATTTGCCATATATAACGTCAGCTAAAATAAATTAAAAAAATATTATGTAAAATATTACTGAAAAAGTTAAAATACACCGCTTCAACTTAAATTACGTTTACTACATATGTATATAAAATGATATTTAATAATTGAAACTTTTGTATGATTAAAGTTTGTATCTCTTTATTTGAGTAGGACCAATATTGTTCAGTATTTTAGGCCGGTTATTGAGGACACAAAGACACTGAATACCGATGACGGCCCGTTTAGCTCACAGTTCATACAGTAAAAGTATGAATAAAGCCCCATAATAAACCTTGATCAGAGACTCGGTCCACACGTGAACTAGTTTCACAGCTGCAGTTTTCCCTGGAGAAGATACTGGAGACATCAGGGGAATCCTGAGGCCTAAAAGAGGAGTAAGGAGCGACTGAGGAATGTGCACGAGTCAGAAACTGGGCTACCGCAGAAAGCCAGCGTTAAAAATGGAAATCAGATCAGCTCTTTGATTTCTAATGCAGGAACACACTCACAGACCGAAGCATGTAAATGACACAGAGAGATTCATCTCAACAGGATTAAAGTCATTCACTAAGTGATAGAATGATGTCATCACATCCACCCCTCATTACTGAACGCTCTCAATGTGACCCAGCTAAACAGATCAAGCAGCGACCAAAGTCAGGTCTGTCTCACTAACCTGGGCTTTAGTGCCATCCAAACCCAGCTGTCAGAGCACAGATAACTGACGGACCACTGCAGAGATAACATGTTTGGTACACAGTCTCAGAATTACGAGGAAGGTAAAAATATTGTTACTCAAATTCAGAATTATGAGAAAAGAGTCAAAATATTGGTTCGCAAACTCAGAATTATGGTGAAAAGGCAAAATATTAGGAAGTAAACTCAGAATTATCAGGGGGAAATTATGAGCCATAAACTCAAGTGTGTGACGAAAAATATCAGAATGTAAACTCAGAATTATGGAAAAATATCAGGAAGTAAATTATGAGGAAAAAATATTATAAACTCAGAATTATATAAAAATAATAATAATATTGAGATGTAAACAAATGAATTATGAGGTATAAATAGTGTAGCAGAGTGCTGTGCAGGTAAACCTCACTCCCTGACCTTAAAAACAGGCGCTCTAGCGACTGATGCTAGAAGTCATGGCCTTTAGCCTCCTGGTTAGAGCGCCCGCCTCCCACGCCGGAGACCTGGGTTCGAGACCCGCTCGGAGCGAGGACGAGTCGTGTGGGAAGCGGACCCGGGGGATGGTTAAACTAGCAAAACTAACATTCAAGAATTATGGCAAATAACTGCAAAATTTTGGAATGAGGAATTATGAGGAAACATCAGAATATTGAGATGAAACCACTGAATTCTGGAAAAAATATCGGAATTCTGGAAAACTCATAATTTTGAGAAAAAATTTAAGGATGTAAGCTCAGAATTATGAAAAAAAAAAACCTCAAGATTATAAGGAAAAAATGGTACAATATTAGGACTGCAGGATGCAAAGCTAAAATTATGAGGCAAAAATGTACAATTACCTTTTCTATATTTCCATAATTTCATGCTGCCATGATAATGAGGAAATGCATCACTAGAGCCATGTCCGCTGTCCAGAAATCTCTTATAGTGTGTCTGAATGCAGATGAATCTCACAAAGGAATCATTCATCTGAAAATGAAACAGACTCCCTCTCATATCAATCTTTCTGCTGATTGTTTAGCACAATATTAAGGTCTGAACATTCACTTCATTGATGTTTTCTCCACGCAGTGGAAGTGAAGAGAGCCTGATGATAGCATCAACATCATCTGGACATTCATATCCAGAGTTATTACTGTCTGTGTGAGAGCAGGCCTGCTTTAATTCTTACACAACATTATTATGAGCATCGTTCTCTTTGTGTCTCTGTACAAAGAAGTTATCTGTTTGATTATTTCATTTCCTTTTCTTTCATATAGGAGAAGACTGAGTGAATGAAGCTCAGATGCACTGCTCTGGGACCAGTGTTCAGCTGTTTCGACTGATCTGAGATCAGCTGTAAGACGTCAGACGTTTGATTTCCGTCTCTATTATCATTCAGGACAGAGACGTGTTTCATATGGCATCTGCTGAATAAAAGCAGCTCAAAAATGAGAATGTATTCTGAATTGGAGAGATTGATTTACTCATTTTCCAAAAACGAACCCTTATGGCTGATTTTGTGTTCCAGGGTCAGATTTCTGAAAGGATACGTGGAGGAGTACGGATGAAACACAACACGAGTCCCGCTGACCTTCTGACGCTGGACGTCTGTGGTCATTTACATGCGGCTCACAGGAGCGCCGCTCTTTACAGAGGTTATACTTCTCAACTCTGTCAGAGTGTGTGTGTGTGTGTGTGTGTGTGTGAAGCCCACGGGAACACCAAAACAAACATGTTAGCATGCTAGTTAGTGACAGCTCCGAGAGATTTCAGGCTGCGGCGCTGGGATTTGTTCATGAGGTGTGAGATTAAAGCGGGTCAAACGCCTCAGGAGCAGAAATCCAGAACGGCAGAAACAGAGCAAGAGACGCTTTCATGTCAGAAAACACACTTCTGTCGGTCTCCCTTCATGAGCAGCGCTGAAACGAACAACCAAACACTGACAGCTTCACTCGTGAAGAAACCAACACAAAACACATCTGAAACCAGCCTGAGACGTCCCACGACACATCACAACAGACCAGCTGACCGCTTTAGACTGAAACTCTTCACTCAATCACTGCTTTCATACACAATACATATAATGAGAAAAAACACGACTAAAACCAGCCTAAGATCAAAACAGACCGGTTTCATTACGCTGCTAGACCAAGCCTCACAAAACACGTTACCAAATAAACCAGGTTTATTTCACTTAATCTTATATTTCACCAGCTGATTTTGTTTAAAATAAGTCTAACTAACTTGTTTTATGAAACACTGGTTTACTGCTCCTAAAACATCAATCAGACATTTAACACATACAAGTTAGTCAGTTAACCATCCCTGATGACAAAAACACTACTTAAACCAGCGTAACACGGTTTGCTGGGCTCAAAACTGCTAAAACACATCAAAACAGAGCGGTCTATATGGCCACCTTAGACTGGTTTAAGACCATTTTTCAGTCTGTGCAGCAGCAACAGACAGAAGCAGCTGATTTAACCATTCCCAAACACAAAACGTGCTGGTCCTAAATGTACCCATAAACAGAGAAGAGTCCATCTAGTTTAATCACGTGCTGAATATGGCTGACCATAAGCTGGTTTTAACCAGACTGCATACTCCCGGCCAGGTGTTACGGCGGTTAACCTGGCCGGCCGAGCAGTTAATGTATGGGTTGTTGTTTCTGGGTTTGGAAGAGCTGAGGAGGTAGTTCTGCTGTTATTGTCAGCCATCATCCGTCAGATGGAGGTGTTTCTCGTCACTGAGAGAGACGTTCTCCTGAATCATAGATCAATCGTCACGGTGAGATTCTCCACGGGAGGCCTTCGTAACACAGCTCATTAAAGCAGCGGCGCCATATGCCCAACACACACACACACACACACACCGCCACGCTGTTGTTCGCTGAACGCTTTGATAGCGGCCCATCAAATATTGATATGTTCCCAGCTGCCGTTATTTGACATGTCGCCGGCGTCGCCGCTCTTTTAATAACCTTCCTGTGTTTTGTCTTGTTTGTTCCTTCGAGGTGTCTGTAATCTCCTTCCATTATTAATCTGGCAGAACGGAAATGTCACTCCTGCAGGATTTTACCCGCCGCGAGTTTAATGCGGGAACGGCTTTAGACTCCCCGAAGACTCCACACAATCAGGAATTACCATACGAAAGATGAAAAACTTCCCGAAAACAACCCAGCGTCTGCTGCGTCTTCAGAGGAACGATCCAGGCATAATGTTAACACCTTTACACTTTCTGTTGACACTTACAATGGCAGTACCGCACTGAACATTAAAGCAGACACGCTTTACAGGGACACCAGACAAAAACATGACTTCAGCTCGCTTGTGATTTACTAACCTAACCTGCCTAAAGCCACAAACACAGATCAGGTTAACCAGTTTATTCCAGACCAGCTAACCGCCTTCGGCTGCTTTTTCAACCAAATGGGTCCTGACGCTTCGAGTCTCTGCCACACAACACTGAGTCAGTCTTCATTTAAAGCCTCATATATAATGAAATGAGAGCAAATGCAGAAAACCAGAAGCCTGTCAGCTTCATCACACACAGACTCTCGGAGGAGCAGAAACATCTCACATCTTATTCAGAGCAAACAGAGACGTCCAGGGTCCGATTCAAGCTTACAGTCCAGCTCAGATCCTGCTCTGAATGAAGATGAGTCTCCTCTCAAGACTGCCTGAGGTTTACTGATTCAACACAACACAGTCTTCTGAACTTCTCCGGGGTTATTACTCAAACTATATCCATAACTTCAGCAGAGACAGAATATAAAACAGCTTCAACTTCTTTCAGCTAGCTGTCAAGTTTAAAGTGAAGAAATAAAATAACATAAATAGATGCAATGTAAGTCACTTCAGGAATCTGCCAAAAATAATTAAATTAAATTAAATTAAATTAAATTAAATTAAATTAAATTAAATTAAATTAAATTAAATTAAATTAAA
>JAUCMS010000055.1:182108-192132 GCA_032357445.1 Enteromius radiatus | reverse complement strand
AATAACGAACCTGCAAATGTCTCAACTGACCAATCAGAATCAAGCATTCCAGAGAGCCGTATAATAAATATATATATTAATTTCTGATGACATTATGGGGTCAAAGCTCTCAGAACAAAATCACAATACCACAAAGCACATATTTCTGAATGTTTAGTGTCATAAATCTAAAACAATTACATATAAACGCTCATGCTTCATATTTAATAAGCTTATTTTATGCATGTGAAGATTTAACTCCATGAATCCAGTAGGACAAACACACTAAAACCCATTCAGAGACCCTGAGTGTTTTCCTGACCTTATATCCCTCCACCGTCGACTCGTTGGCCAGCGGCTCCACCTGCTCCCAGGCGATGTTGATGGTCGTGCCGCTGTAGTTCAACTTTGTGCCGATGATTTTAGGAGGCCGACTAGGAGCTGAGAAAACACACAATCAGATCAGAGAATGACAGTTATGTATCTTTACCATGTCTTTTACTGTTTTTGAATCCTCACACTGGAAAACAAGTGTCCTGAAGACCTGGGGCTTACGTGATTTCTTGGTGTATATTTTGTGGCGCTGGCTGGCCGGTCCGTATCCGGCGCCGTTATACGCCCGCACCTCGATGAGGTAATGTGAGTTGGGCTTCATGTTGTCCAGACGCGTGTGGTTCTCTCGACTGGGAACAAGAACACGCTGCGCAGACGCCTCGTTCTCCACCGACTCCCTCCAGTACCGGACCTGAGAGAAAACAAGACCCAAATTAGGCTTTTTAACCTGATTTTACAATTTCTGTTTTCTTGTTAGTTAGTTTTAGTTATTTGAGTACAATCAAGTACAAACTAAATGAAAATGAGAAATGTTACCATAGCAACTTAGCAAAAATAATAAATAAAAGTTTTTTGTGGTTTTAGCTTTAGTTGACCCTGTCTGTATAGTAACAAAAAATAATAGAATAAAATACATATATACATATATATACAGCATACACACATGCATGTATACATTTAAGAAAAATAAGTTATGTTGATATATTAAATATTTTTATATATCAATTTATCAAATTATATGTATATAAATATATGCAGGTAAAATGCATACAAATGTCTGTATTTATACACACTTGTATTTTGTAAACATAAACATTAATTTTGGATTCAATTAATTGCGATTAATCACTTGATAGCACTAGAATAATTCTAATTTATTAGAATTATAATTTAATATATAATTTACACAATAAAAAACGCACCCCATAGTTTCTTCTTTAGGACTTTGGAAATCACTTCATTTTCTTCCTACATCGTCTTAAGCATTTTTCTTCTTCTTTTTTCAAATCAGTTTATTAACTTAAAGGTTTGTTTTATATATTGTAATTTACTTTGCTTACCATTGTAAGTAATAAGAAATCAGTTGATGATAATGAACCAGCTGCTAAATGTAGAACTTTAAAAAAGAGGAAGTACATCAGCAAGTGAAGCTGAGACGTGTGACGGGATAGTCTGATGTGATTGGCTGGTTCTGAGGTTAATGGTGAACTAGTGTTTTGGTACCTGGTATCCTTCAACTGTCTGCAGCTGAACGGGCACCCAGGACACGACGGCTTCTGTGGCCGACAGCGTCCTCGCCTCGATGATGGTGGGAGCTTCCGCAGGAACTGAGATGGAAAAACACATCTGTAAGGTCACTAGCTCACGTGGTTTGATTCTGTACATCTGCAGCTGTGCATCACCCACCGTCCTGAGCGGAGTAGATGAAGGCGCTGATGCTGAACGGCCCTTCACCCTGACTGTTGAAGGCCTTCATCTTCACTTCAAACTTGGTGGACGGGGGGATTTTTGAGTCTTTATGGACATACTTTTGGGCCTGAGGATCGGTCACCGTCACCCTCATCCACTCAGGGTCGTTATGAGGCTTGAATGCGATGATGTAGCCAAAATTACTACCGTAGTAGTACTGCGGCTGGACCGGCTGATGGCACAAACAATATTCAAACAGTGTTTGGTTTTAAGTGAAGGCAAGATACTAAAGCTGAATAGAATAAACACTTAAACTGATGAAAAACCCCTCAGTAGAAACCTTCAGAATACAGAGAGCATTAAAAGTTTTGTCAGTGCTGCTAAAATGGAGAAACAAACTTTTACAAATATGGATTGAGTGACTGAAGATACGACACAGACGAAGTGCAAAAAATACACACTTAAATGCGCATTTTAGGTCACTTGAGAACTGCATTTTGCTGTTATTTGGAGAGGGCTTGTACTGATTTCTGGAATATGTTCTTCATGTAAGAAACATGAGCACTGGTACCGTCCATGTGATGGTGAGCTCACGACTGGTTCCTCCTCCTCCACCGATGTCTGACGGAGCCACAATAGGCCCTACAGAAAGAGATTACAGTCATTAGTCTTGCTAAGGCATTGCTATGCAATTACTAGTTACTCTGCTGTTCTAGATGATTCCAGCGGTGCTACTGTATGCTCTGGGTGATTACCCAGAATGCTTCTGGAAGACTAACACACAGATGCTTAATGGTTTCATCAGATCACTGTCAGCCATAGCACTACTGAGAATTGACATACACGTAATAATACACTCAAAACCTGCCTGCACAACTTACGTTTAATAAACATGACTTCTGATCATTTTCAGCTAAGATGAAGGAAAAGGACAGGACTCAGGAGGTGTCCCATACTCTGAATTTGTGCTCTGCATTTTACCCATCAAGTACACACACAGCAGTAACAGTTTTTACTGTTTCACTAATTAAAAACAGGAGAAATTCTTTACATGTTTTATATTATATGTGAATTATACATAAAAACCACTGTGATGCATTTCAGCATTCAACTTTATCTGAACATATTATTAAACTTATACGAACATGCAATCTTTGAATTACCAGTATTAAGTATTAACAAAATTGAATCAAAAATGATAAAAACTTATAACTGCTTATTTATGAAACCTACAGTTTGTAATAAAACAACATCAATATTAGACTGTAATGCTTTAAAGCACAATATATTCCCTCCACCTGCATGAACTGACATTTCATCATGAGACGGGTCTCAGCTGTCCACACTGCAATAGCTCATCAATAGATCCTGCTTTTCCAATAAAATTGATCAAATTTAGACTATTTGGTCTTTTAACTTTTGCTCTGCACCCTGTGGGCTGTGTTTCATTTGATATAGTTGTTTTTCATGCTACTTAAATTTGTTGTTAATTAGCAGAATTTAGTCCTGTGTGTGATGTCATAATGAGTATATCTATTTTTTTAATGATTAAAAGAAGATATGTATGAATATCATTTTCACTTAAGTTTGCTTCCTGGACTGAAAGCTTGAAATGTTTCTGCTTCCAGGTCAGAGCATCTGCATCCTTCAGCTGGGTTACACAGACCTCAGGTGAGGACAGGAGGGACTCACTGGCTTCTCTGGTGGTGATTTTGGGCGAGGGGTCACTCGGGGGTCCGGTGCCCAGCGTGTTGGTGGCGATGACCCTGAACTCGTACTCCGTCCAGGCGGTCAGATTCATCACGATGGCCATTTCTGCATTTCCCTCCACATTCACTGGAGCTGGAGACACACACGGTCACACACTCACTGGGACGGCTTTAGATCTAAACTAGAGCCGTGAGTCAAGTCATGTACCCTCACTATAGTGAAGGGTGGTGCTGTACTCACAGGTGGAGGCGTCTCTCCAGTCCTGCTGCGCTCTCACGTCTCTGTACTGGACGCTGTATTTGGAGATGGGACTCAGGTTATCTGTCCCGTGACTCCAGGTGACCCTCACGCTGCTGGTCATCACCTCGTCCACACGCACCCCTCCGGGAGGACCCGGGGGTCCTGAGGATGAGGAGACACAGGAGCTAGAGCTGTACAAACAATCTGAGTTACAGAGAAACTTTAGCTTTATGTGAAGAGTCTCTGTCTGACCTCTGACCACCAGCACCGCGGAGGCCGTGACGTTGTCCACCGGGGTCTGTGCTGTACAGCTGTAACGTCCAGCATGTCTCAGCTGTGTGTTACTGATCAGCAGCTCTGAACTGGACGTCCCAGCCTGACTGTCCTGATTAACATCCTGAGCAACAACCATTTCAGTTAACACACTTGAGAAATACACAAGACACCTGTCCACATCTTGAACAATAACCGATCATTGACCAGACGCTTTGACCCAGAGTCCAGTCTACACCACAGACCAAGTCCATAGTCTGAAATAATACTATGGGAGTCCATGGTGACCCAAAACAGCCTGGTTACAAACATTTATAAATATCTTCCTTTGTGTTAAGAAACTACGTACAGGTTTGAAACTACTCAAGGGTGACAGAAGTTACATTTTGGGGTGAACTATTCCTTTTAAAGCATCCACAATGGTCCTGCTAACGATGAGGCTTCATTCATGAAAACTAATTATCAGATGTTTGTCATCATTATTAAACAGCTGTAGACTGAACTGACCGCTTTGCGCTCGTAATGCTCTCTGTCTCGGTCGAAGTTGATGACGTTTGCGTCGAGGGACCAGATGAAGGTGAGGTCGAGGGTGGGGTCATGTGACGCGGCACACTCCATCCTAGCGCTCTCACCCACACTGACATCAGCGTTGGACGGGGCCAGAGTGATCTTTGTGGCGTCTGAGGAGAGAGACACTCGTTATCCTCTGAATGTACTTCTGCTGAGGACCATCAGTAGCGTGCTGGTGACAGCAGAGGGCAGCGGTGAGACACCTGTACATCACATCACACGCTACCAACTAAAACTCAACCAGATTACCAACTCAACCAAAAAACACAGAGCGTTGCTATGCAATTGCTAGGGTGTAACTTTGCAGCTTCAAGTGTATTCCGGGTGGTTGCTAGGGTGTTGCTATGCAGTTATTAGGGTGTTGTTGACAGTTGTTAGCATGTAATTTTGCAGCATCTAGGATATTCTGGTGGTTGGTGGTTAATTGAGTTTTCCGTGTTGCTGCAGGAACGTTTGCTATGTGTTTGCAGGAGTGAACAGTGCATTGTCTTTATCAAGAGCAACAGCAGTAATAATCAGGATGAGCTGATGTTTGGGTCTGGTTTCCGTGTCGTACCAGTAACTGACAGCGCTCCAGTGCTGTTCGCTCGGCCTCGGTCGTTTTCTGCGAAACACGTGTATTTGCCTTCGTCTGATTTGGTGACGTTCAGAAGCTCTAAACTCCCGTCAGGCCAAATGAAGATCCTGCAATCATGGAAGACAGACTGAGCATGAATGGCTCTGGAGAGAGCAGGGACCCGTGAGATGACCTCTGCGTGACCTCTGACCTGCTGGAGTTGCTCAGGAGCTCAGTTCCTTTGCTCCAGGAGATGCTCGGCCGTGGCGCTGCTCGGGGTTTGCAGTCAATCACCACACGCCCGTTTCTGGCCCCCAGAAGTTTGGGTTTGACTGGGTTCCGCTCAAATGAAGGAGCGCCGGCTGGGAAAACAAAGCATAGCAGTGTTCCTCAAGAACCACGTTTTACAGGAAATATTAATATTAACCATGAATACTCACCGAACACCCTGAGCTCAGCGTTGGCGTATATCGTGCCGTGGCGGTTCTCAGCGATACACTGATACATCCCTGAATCTTCAAAGGTCAGTTCTGTGAAGGGGAACTCGTGGTACCTGGCATACTGATGAAGAGAAGCAAGACGAGAACATCAGACATTACCAACACTGTCATATTTTGACCGATTATTATGAAAAAGCCTCTGAAATCTATCGATGAGAAGAATCTCTAAAAACAGTGAAATAACATTATTCATATAAACAAATAAATAATTAGATGTGTGTGTATTTACATATACTGTAATTTAAAACTGATTTTGAAGCGGTGTTTGATTTGTATTCTGCGGCTCTTCCAGTGATATACGCTGTAAACACACTTCAGGTGTTTGGATCAGCACCATCTGGTGTCGTGACTGTTATGTAACCAGAAGCATGATGGGAAGGCCTCGCTCCAGACGGGAACACAGCCAGCAGTCTGGCCGCCCAGTGCTCGATGCCTCACAACACGCTCATTCATTACACTGATCTGCTGCATCTATTTACATGCGCTGCTGAAGAGTTTGCTAATGCCTTTCACTGACTGGGACAATGTTGGCTATTTTCATTGACATCAAAATAGGGATTTTGATAGGGACTGTGGTGTTCCTGCAGCTCAACAAGTAGGGCCTGATGCTAGAAACACCAAAGGAATGGGTCTGAGTGCATCGCATCTGCTGAATGCAGACTTACATTTTCAGCAGACCTGATTTAAATGCTTGAATTTGTGTGAATTATGAATTACACGTCAGCGATACCATTTGCCCATTCTTCAGGATGTGCACATGTGGTTTGGGTTTCCCGCTGGCCAGACAGGAAATGATGTAATCGCCTCCGATGTCTCTCTCTGAGCTGCTGATCTTCTCCACCCATTCAGGAGCTCCTAAAACATACATGCGTCTTCTTTCACATCATTTAGGTGCTGTTACAGTATTTAGTAATACAGTATTATGCACTTTTTCTATGACTTTTTATGTTTATATAGCTATATTTCTTTTTTCTCGGTTTTAGTTTTAGCAATTTGTTTTTAAGTCAAATTAAACCATTTTCTTTTACTTTATTTCAGTTAATGTTTATTTAATTTCTTTAATGATGTAAACAAGCAATGATTTATGGGAGAATCCTAATACACTATGTATTTTGTTAACAAAATGGCTTCTTGGCTGACCTTACATCGAGTCAGAAGTCAACCACGAAGCTGGGAGCTTGGCGCTCAGTCAGTTATTTGCGTTATAATTTTAAACCTAGAAATATTTTTGTTTCAGAAACCCATCAATCTGCATTTTTACGAATATATTCAATTTACAGAGCTTCAAATGAATGGCCACTATCCACACGCATTACATTTTTTAAAAACTCTGACTCTGCTCGTCTGATATACACCTAGGATGGCTTCGGGGTGAGCAAAATCTGGGCTAATTCTCATCTTTGGAGTACTCCTTTAATATCTGCCAGCTCTTTAATGAGATGGTCTCCAGACACACTTCACAAGTTCATTTTAACATGTTCTAACCCTACCATAAGAATTCTGAGAAACCAGAATTTAGTTTTGTTCTTTTTAATGTTTTTGTGTGCACTCTATTTTCCAGTATAAACCTGTAGGAATATGGTGTATGGTATGTCTCACTGTGATGTGTTCATGAGGTCATGTGACTCTCACCCTCCACATACAGATGCACTCTGTGTCTGTCTTTGCCTTTGGAGTTGTCGGCCTCACACTCGTACAAACCCTCATCCTCGTACTGGATGTCGTAAAGATGAAGGAGACTTCCTGACATACTGATGTTGTGGCGATGAAGCGGCAGATCACCATCCACCTTCCTCCATCGGATCTGAGGGATGGGGCTGAACACACATCATATAACATGATGAGATCTGCTTCCTAAACATCAGTGTTAGAAAAGCCGTACCTTTAACTAACAACTCAACTCTAAAAACGCATTGATGTCCCTGACAGATTTTCTGTGAGTATGAAAATGCATGCAAGACATCCACTGGTAACTCAGTGTGCAATGCTTTACTAAATACTGAACATTGCATCAGTATCAGTTAATACAAGATTTCCTCCATCTTGACTTTGTGAAATGTAAGGTTTACAAGAGTTTCTATAGAGCTTGAGCAGACCGCACGCTCAGCATAAAGATGAAATGATCTACAAAATGCAGTTTGAGTAAAATCTGGATGTTAATCAATTTAATCTGAAATATTAGCAGAAAACTGTGCTGAGTAATGAAGCGTTTGAGGAAAATGACTGAAATGCTGTTCTGCAAACACTGAGAAGTCATCTGTGTGGCGTTTTTCTTACTTTCCCAGCGCGAAACACTCCAGCGTGACGTTCTGCCCCACCAGCATGGAAGTGTCTGGAGATTTGACTTTGATATCAGCGGGATATTTCCTCAGAGAACCTGATAGAGAGCAGATATGAGACGGCAGTGAACCACTGAAGTCCTCATGGATTCGCTCTCCCTTCCAGCAGAATGAGCGAGGCTTTTCTGCTTGTTTATCTGCTCTGAGGAGCCTTGACTCAACACACTCATGATGCTGTGACAGTCACACACAGCTGCAATACTCCACACACACACACACACACACACACACACACACATATGAATCACAAACATGCAGAACAGAGAATGTAGTTTTACACTAGTGATGATCTTTATTAACTCCTCAGTAAAAACCTTCAGAATATAGAGAGGGATATATCTGTAAGTGTTGGTGTGTGTCAGTACTGCTGAACTGTTACTGATATACTGAGATACACTGCCACTTTCAGACCTCAAACTTTCTCTACAGTTGAACTCGGGCATTTATTTAAGACTAACCAGTAATAACCACTCATTCTGGAAAATGTTCTGTTATCACGCAGAAGAACATGATCAGAAACCTGCCTCGTGTAGTTACGGTGAAGAGATAAAGATGAAGTAGATGAAGTAGGACTATACGCATTATTCCTGAACTAATGTGTGTGTGTGTGTGTGTGAAGCATATTTCTTTGAGAAGATTATCTGATCTTGAACAGACCTAAAATAAGCACCAGCTCAATCAGAAATACTTCAGAAACCTCAGACAGTTTGTTTTCTCTTCAGATCTTTGTTGTTTCTTCCTGACTCTGTCAGTACAGTGTAAACTCAGTAACACGATCAGCTGGATTCTATCCTGGCAGCATCTCTGCATGAGCGTCACTCACATGTTGTTCATACACTGAAAATGGGGATTATAAAAAATAGTAAAAGAGTAGAATTTACACTGGTGTCAAAAGAAAATGTGTTTAAAACATCTACACCTATAACCTCGATTTAAACGGCAAAAACCTAATTTCCCCTTAGTATTTTAGGAAGTTTATTATGATTAGTGCTAGGCAATGATTAATCATGATTAATCCAATCCAAAATAAAAGATGTGTTGTGTTAAAGACACAAACATATATCAGAATAAACACAGTTTATACAGTAAACACAGTAAAGTAGTTTTATGGTGATGAACAGACTCACGCTCGGCGATGGGCACCAGCGGGATGAACTTGCTGAAGACGCTCTTGGCGATGGACGGACTGGAGACGAAGCAGGAGTAGTTGCCGCTGTCTGACGCTCGTACGGTGGAGATGTAGAGGTTCCCGGTGGTCTGAGACACGAAGCGCCGCTTGTCCAGAGGAATGAACTCTGGGAACTCATTGAGCATCCAGCGGAAGGACAGGTCCTCTGCAGAGAGCACAGACAGGAAATGATGCAAACCTGTCAGTCAGACGCAGACGTAACTGACAAATAATAGAGTCAGGTGCCATGGTTACCTGGGAAGTGTGGAGGCGGAGCACACAGAAGCACCGCCCCCTGCCCCTCCTTCACATAGACCGCCTCCCGCTCGTCCGTGGAGAACATGTCCAAGTCTAAACACAAGATGGAGATTTCACTTCAGTCTAATAAAATAATAATTTAACAATATTTCCTTCAGCAAATAAATACATATAAAAATAGCAATAATAACAAGAAGTTACATTTTTGCAAGTTACATATTTGGTTAAAAAAACCAAAACATATTTCTCCTTGAGAAACGTTTTTAAAACATCTATTAATGCAATTTCTGAATAGAAGGTTGCCTAATATAATTGAAAACAGGACAACAGCACATATAGAATTTAATTAACTCGCACATCAATTTGACACACAATAGCAGTAAAACTGCACAGAGCACACTTTAGAGTCATAATTCAGCACAAACGCTTCAGACGTCTGACAGCAGAAATTAATATCTGTCAAGCTCAGAACAATACCACCTCTGTGTGTGTGTGTGAGTGTGAGTGAGTGTGTGTGAGTGTGTGTGTGTGTGTGTGTGTGTGTGTGTGTGTGTGTGTGTGAGTGTGAGTGAGTGTGTGTGAGTGTGTGTGTGTGTGTGTGTGTGTGTGTGTGTGTGTGTGTGTGAGTGTGAGTGAGTGTGTGTGAGTGTGTGTGTGTGTGTGTGTGTGTGTGTGTGTGTGTGTGTGT
>JAUCMS010000055.1:166845-180897 GCA_032357445.1 Enteromius radiatus | reverse complement strand
AGAAACACCATTACACCTATGGAGAGACCCCAGAACACATGGAGACACTACAGGAGTGTGTGTGTGTGTGTGTGTGACCTGTATGTGGCCGGTGGGTTGGCTCGTGTCTTGCAGCTCATGATGATCTTGTCCTCCGGAGACTCTTCAGGGTAAATGGTGTCGACGGGCTGCTCCTCGAACACCGGGCCGAAACCTGACGACTCGTCTAAAAGAAACACAGAGAGATTCAAAACACACTCAATACAGCGTATACCGTCAACAAAACGTAAAAACCCAGCAGATTTTTTTACAAACTGTCATTCAAAAGTTTGGGATAAGTAGGATTTTCTATAGTTTTGAAAGAAACAAAAACTAAACTAAAATTTGATCAAACTCTATAGACATGTTGTCCATCCATCCACGCCATCAGAAGTTTTTATTCAGCAACTGAGAGAGCACATTATTGAACATTATGAAGATGAATTATGCATAATAAGAGCAGCATTAGGAAAGCAGAGGCAGTGCGTTCTGGAGCTCATTTCCAGCTCCATTAGTGCATGCTGGGATATCAGTCAACAGAGCGATTAATGCCGATGAATAACTCATGAACACCAGTTCTTCGTCATCACAAACCTCCTGAACATCTCCTGATGTGCTTTCTTCTCCACAGACTGAAGCAAACTGGCTCTGCTTTTAGGAGAAACATCTCTCCTGAGTTCTGAATGAGAAACTGTTCTGGCGAATTATGAGGAAATACTGAATTCATTAGAAACGTGACATCAAATCAAAGCCTCAACTACACTGATACAACCACAAATAAACTACACCATCCCTCAGATTCAGACCAAATACTACGGAGGCCCATTTCTGCCACTGAATTTAAAATAAAATGCTTCTTGTATTTTTTTTAATTCCACACAAAAAAAAAACACAAAAAATTCGTTTTGACCTTTTCTCTTTTTTCTTGCATTTGTTTAGATTTAGATCTCACAGTTCTGAGAGCTTTCTTTCATTGATTCATAAAAAAACATTAAGTTGCCTTCTTCCAATAGAAATAAGTATGAGTGCTTCCATATTTTCTAAAAAAAACAATGATAAAATTTTTTTAAAAACTAGTGAAAGCGTACTCCCTGACCTCATTCAGTTGATGTTGATGTTCTTGACATTAACAGTAATATACAGTACATGTGCTGAGGAATATCAGTCGAGGCACGTCTGAGATGATTAAACTCCTGACGGGACAGGAAATGAGGAAACTGACGGAGGCTCATCAGATGCAAATGAATGAAGCTCATCTGACGCTGCTTCAGGAATCTGCTGCCGTCTCGTCTGTGCCTGATCAGATATTAATTATTCATCAGCACTTCACTCATAACTTGCTATCATGAACTCCTCCATGGCTCTGTAATGATTCTTGATTATCAAACAGAAATCACAAACACAGCGACGTGAAAACAAGAAATCACGTTCATCTATTTAAAGAAAACTTAAGTGTATCATTATGAACATGTCGTTTTTTTTCATTGTGACATTTTTTTTCCCCCCCCCCCCCCCCCAATTCCCATTAATGTGCAGGATTTTAATGTTTTATTAAAATCAGCATAGGTTAAAGGGATTAAATCTAATTATATGAGGATGATACTTGACACATTAAATAACAGATGAGGGGGTTGTGCATTACTGAACTCAGAATAAAGATGCATTTCTTTAATGCAGAATCATATATCTCTTTTTAAAACATATGAAATATAACTAACTAAACCGTAAATCTAAAACCACAAAAACAGTGTCTAAAATAAAATAATTATCTGAAATAAATGATATTTTGCAGCTGCAGAAGTAACACTTCAAATAAAATACAAAAAAAATAAAAATGTATTCAAATTCTAGAATATTATCGTACTGATAATAAAATAACACTTACTCTGTTGAATGAAGATGAGTATCATCATAATGCATAATGCTGATGTTTCATATTAATGCAGCGATAAAGTGACCCAGCTATCTACACTTGACCCCCGGACCCCGTTTCCATGGCAACCTGCAGCTCTTTTAGCGTCCGGTTAAACACACATGAATATTTCATGTGTGTGAGCAAAGCATCACAGACCTGTCACTCCCTAGCAACTGTCGCCACCTGACATCACCAGATTAGCTTTTCACTTGTAATATAAAATACGTTACCAGGGTAAATGTCATCATTTCATCACATGGAAAAAAAATGTTATTTTCACATGAACAATACTAAATATTAATGCTGAAATCAATATTTGAAATGTTTCTGCTGGTGAACTGAAGTGAGGGGGCGTGGCTTAGATGTTGTGGGTGGGTCACAGGCATTTGATTGACGCGCTGCAGCTCTGTAATATTTGTAAACCACATGCAGTCGCTCAGAGATCAAAGCCTCTCCAGGAATCAGGCTCCGAGGCTTTGATGGAGAACGGGTGGGGGCCGTCAGAGACAGTTAATCTTCTGATCTCCCACAATGCCCTGCTCCTCAACCCGCGTCTCAATTACGAGCCCTGAATCACTGTAATGTCTGTGATATTCACTGAACACGGCAGATTCTCTCTCTCTCACACACACACACACACACACTTTACTGGAGGCGATGAACAGATACACCACTCTGAATCAATCATCTGTATATCAAATACTTCCGACAACTGTGATCGTTTATGAACACTGCCATTTACAGATGTGTATGACTGTTTTGTATCTTTTTGTATGAATTTCATATTTTGGGATGATCGTAACTGAAATGAACTTGATTGAATCACATTGTAAACACACAGTTGAGACTCACCTCCAAAGACTGCTGGGAAATCAGCACACACTGCCCAAACTGAAAGAGAAGCACAGAAAACACGTCATCTGTAGATGCTTGATGAGTGCTGATTCATTTTAACCTCTCAGAACGACCCGAACGCATCTCTATTTCTGCTTGATTGATTTTACAGTATGAGTGGAACGAGGTTTTCAGCATTTTCTTGCTGGATTATCACAAAAATATTAGTATTATGGTCAATCATGCATTTAATGAACTTTTACATTTTTAAAAACAATTTCAACAATGCTATTAAACATGATATTGTATATGAAATACTGTGCAGTTATTGAACTTAAAATCGACTTTTTTTCTACGGACTGATAAAATGAAAGGCTAATGGGACAATGGATTTTTGGGCCAACAGACTGATGGACTATCTGATGGGCTGAAAGACTCATGGGACAATGGATTTTTGGGCTGATAGGCTGACTGTCTGATGGACAGATGAGCAGCCAGACTGAAGGACTGATGGGCTGATGGACTGACTAACTGTCTGTGGGTCACGGATACTCACGGTGGCAGGTGAGCGTGAGCGAGATGCTCAGCAGAACACAGCAGGATGTGTGGCTCATGGCTCTGGGCTGGACGGCCGCGGTGATCATCAGCTACAGAAGATCTTCAGACATCAGGAGCTGCTGAGGAACACAGACACACGATCATACAGAGATACGATCCCTTCATCAAACCCTCATAAATCCTCATTTACATCAGTAAACTATATACTGCTCAAAATGCAGAATTAAGAAGTCTTTAACATTTTTGTAGAAACTACAAATGTATGGGAAAGTAAAATAAAAAAAAAAAAACCTAAGAAATTAATACTTTTATTAACATTAAATTACAATCAGCCTTTTTTATTCACAATAATATATCTCAACACAGCAAAAGAGCTCTTTAGAAAAATCAAATTCCAAGCGTTTGTGCTGTCAGGATCAACATGCGCCGGTTACCAGTGACACAAGTAAAAACCATCTCCTTGACTAGCAGTGACACGATGAATGAGACAGCGAGACGACACACAGCAGCTGGATTATGACACACACACACACAGCCAGGGTATGATTGGTCTCCTAGCAACACTTCTCATGTGAGATGGACAAATCTCCACGAGCTCAAACTGAGATCTTAACCACTTAATCACACACATCTGTGTTTCACAGCCCATTTCACCAGCAGATGACAGAAACACAGTCACATGACCATGATAATCAGCTATTTAATATTCAAATCTCCTCACACACACACACACACACGCGCGAGCTGAATGAGTGTAACTGATAAAGCAGAAGAGCAGAGAGTCACACGAGTCTCTTTAAGATCTGAAATAAAGACACGCGTGTCTCCTGCAGATCTCCATCACGCTCAGTGTCATGAACACACATCGACCGCTCTCCAATCAGAGCCAGAATCCATTTACTGAAACCTGAAGCTGTGCTGTTTACATGGCTCCTCAGAGGATACCGCGGTACACCGTGTTTAGCTGATGCTGTAGTGTAATATCAGTAAATGATGTCATCTGGATTCATCACATCTTTCCACATTACACCTGATTATTTCTGTTTCCTGCTGGACTGATGTGTGAAGAACGAGGAACACACACACACACACACACACGTTAGTTCTGTGAAATTCCATAGACTTCTGTTACTTTTATACTGACGATGAATACAAACAATTATTATACAAATATCTCCGAACCCTAAACCTAGCCCTTACAGAAAACCTAATAAACATCCTTTAGTATTTGTTTTCCTCGCTGGCACAGGTTCCCACAATCTGAAAAATGTCAGGATTTGTCGGGATATTTGGCCCAAATCCAAAATCCAGCATCAACAAGAAAACACACACACACACACACCAAACAACACTGGATCCCAATAACTTTAACTGTATCTTTGTTGCTTTTCACAAGAGAAAAAATTCATGGCAACATGAGGGTCATTATATAATAATAGAATATTGTTTCTTCATTTTTGGGTGAACTTTCCGTTAAAATGACACACACTACTGTTCACTTTTAAAGTAAACACACCATTTCTTTGGACATTTTCTAACTCCCCTAGAGTTAACCAGGTGACTTTTACTGTTTTTGGATCCGTTCAGATGATCTCTGGGTCTGCCGAACGCTTTTTTAGCGCAGCTTAGCATAGATCATTGAATCTGATCAGATCGTTAGCATATCGCTCTAAAATGAGCAGAGTTTCGATATATTTCCTATTTAAAGCTTGACTCTTCTGTAGTTTGATTGTGTATTAAGACGTGTTTCTTCCCGCCGCCGATCGGCTCTGACCTTCAGTGTTGTTAGCGTGTTGACTCAGCGTGTTAAAGTGCTTTGTGTTCAATCTCAGCTGAACAACCAACCAATTTCAGCTGGAATAATAACAGCATTGACCAGCAGAGACGCGGTCCTCCAGGAACCAGTGCTTCAATGAGAAACGCTGAGCTGAGGGACACGACTGAATACATGACGTCTCACACACACACACACCGCTCCAGTCCAGACGATGACATCTCCACCGTCACACAACACATGCATTGATGAGCTCTCAGACAGACGGGACTGTGACAGACACACACAGACGTTACTGTAGACACAGAGGTCAGGGGTCACGAGCAGACGTTACTGCACTGTTTAATACTGACTGTGTGCTGTAACGTAATTGGCCGTCTGAGGGGTCACATGACCTCCTGAAGCTGCAGATTCAGGCTTATTACAGAAATAATATGCGTTGAATGGACACTTACAGTAGTTGCATGTTGCTGCTAATTAAATGAAAATATAACAATTATAACTCAATCTTTTGACTCATTAAAGCAGTGCATCTTTACACACTATTTAAATAATTACTTATATTGTCTTTGAAATATGGTTAAAGTATTGAATGTATTTATGATAAACTATTATTAAACTGTATTTAAATATGACTGTAAATGATATGATACATGAATCTTGGAAACATATGTTTTTCCAGAACTATTCAATTGTTATTTTTTTTATTATAGATTGAAATGACTTCTGCAGTTTGAAGCTAAAGGCAGCGGGTTTTGAAGCAGGTGGATATTTATCATGATAAAGCTTCAGTTCAGCATATTTAATACATTAATCATTTGAAATAACACACACAATTAAATCATAATCAAGTAGATGTGCTTTAGTACATTATTTTGTGAACTACTTTAAAACACCATGATTTAAAATGTGCTTTATATTTAAATTATTACAAGTTCAATAGAAACAGTCTCTCATCTAATCACTTAAGCAGACTTTATTCATTAAAATTATATTAACTGCAAATACAGTATTTCTTGTAGACCCTGGAGGCGTTAGTTTTTTTTAAATTAAGATTTATACATCGTCTGAAATCATCTCTGCACTGATGTCTGGTTTGTGAGGAGAGGATAATATCTGTCTGAGACGATTAGAGGATCTGGAGTCTGAGGGAGAATTAAAATATTCACAAAATAGTCTTTAAAGTTGTTCAAATGCACATTACTATCCTATTAACATCCTAATGCCATAAAAGAAAAAGATCATTTTGACCGATACAGTGTGTTTTTGGCTCTCGTCCCAGTGGAGATCAGGAGAAGATCACAGCACACCGCCCTGAAGCATGATGGGTAACCACACGCTCATGGGTTCTAATCCCAGGAAACAGCTTTGGATGACAGCGTCTGTCAAACACATGTATGTACGGAAGGAAACGAAGGCGTGCCTTGAATATTAACCAGCTCAAATCTATCCAAACCTCCTGAATCCTCGTTCTGAGCCGGTCATGCTCCACACCACACTCAGTTTACTTCTCCATCTGTTATATTCTGTTCTTATCATATATGTGCATGTCCTTCTGTCAGGATAGTACAGATCAAACTAATAAAAGACCCTCCAGACGTCTCTTCTGCTCAACAAGCCTGCAATAGTTTGATCAAAAATAAGATTATTTCTGTGTGAATGTGTGTTAAAGTGTAATGCAGCGATCTTCAGAAATCATAATAATATAATAGCATTCAAAAGATTAAAAAAGAAACACATCGATGCTTGTATTCATCAAGAAGGCACTGAA
Organism: Enteromius radiatus; assembly: GCA_032357445.1. Taxonomy (NCBI): domain Eukaryota; kingdom Metazoa; phylum Chordata; class Actinopteri; order Cypriniformes; family Cyprinidae; genus Enteromius; species Enteromius radiatus. Next base: position 174,027 of record JAUCMS010000055.1, on the reverse strand, counting down.
TTAATCAAAAGATAGAGTTAAGGCATTTCTAACGTTACAAAGATTTCTATTTCCAATAGATGCTGTTCTTTTGATCTTTCTGTTCATCTGTGCATCCTGATAAAATAAATGTATGAGCACTGCTAATAATCAGAGATGTGTGTTGAGCAGTAAATCAGTATATTATTCTGGTTTCTGAAGACTGGAGTAATGATGCTGGAAATACAGAAATACACAGATTCACAGATAAATAGTAATAATATTTCTGTTTTTACAGTATTTCTGATCAAATAAATGCAGCATGAGTGACCAGAAGAGACCAGAGACATTAAAAATCGTCCTGAACACATGTGATGAATACAGAAGGTTAATAGAGTCTGGTTGTTCCTGAGTAACTCAGCAGCGTGTCCTAGTTCCTGAGCGTTTGTCTGAGTGCGTCTCAGGCATTTAGGAGCTGTATTGTGTCTTTCAGAGTCTGGGTCACAGACAGACAGAAGACATCAGCCCAGGACACACACTCACACATCAACACACACACACACCTACATTACACATTAAACACAGAGTCAGTGATGCTTCTGTCCACTCTCAGCATTCAGGAGGAATGACCTGATTTTCATCTCATGCCTCGGGAATAAAAGCCATGTTCAGAGAGTGCAGAAAACCATCTCCAGATCAATAATAATCCTGCGTGCTTCTCAGAAAGTGTTTACAGACCTGACATTAAACTAGCTCCTAGCGTCACAGCTCAGCCTGACCTTTCATTAGCAAAGAGGGTCACAGAGAGACCACACACACACACACACACACTCAGTGCATCTCCAGTCATAACAGCTCTGTATATGAAGCTGGATATATACAGTATGTACAGTATATCAGTGATCAGCACACACTACATTTATCTGTTTGTAGCATGATTAATATAGCTGTTATCATCTAGCTGTAAACAGATATAAATGATTGGATCTGACCAGATTAGATAACTGGATTATCTCAGATGCTTATTGATTTCACAGATGTTTATTCTAAAGTTTGTTTTGACTCCTAAATCCATAACCATGTTGTTTTATGTACTGTATATATGTGTGTGTGTGTGTGTGTGTGTGTGTGTGAGACGCTCGGACGTGGTGAAGTGTGTGCTCTTCAGTGAACACTCAACAATGAGCAGCTGTAGAGACTGGCACGAGCGTCACACACACACACACACTTCATCAACAGAACACACTCTGCTCAGATGAGTCTCTATATGAGCTCTCTCTCAGTGTTCCTCAGACTGTGTTTGTTCATGTTCTGTTTTCAATGTAAACATTAGCTAATGACTGATTAAAGCAGACGAAAGGTAATTAATCAATGAATAAACGTTAGTTAATAACCCAATCATACACAGAATAGGTTATGTGGCCCAATCATGGGTCTAAATCTGTTTAATAATCACAGTATTGACCAAAATAATTCATGATTTATAATAGATATCTTACAAATATAAGAAAATTCTAATTAACAGATAAGAATCACAGAAGTAACATTTTAAACGAATATAAAGGATCTGATTGAAATGGAACAGAACTGAAGTGAAGCAGAAGGCAGGTCAATGTTCATGAGGACGTGATCTGCTCTGATTGGCTCGGCTGACACTCATTAGAACGAGCAGAAATCAATGCTAGTCTGAGCGGAGCGATCTGCGATTATCTGATGAAGACCAGCGTCTCAGACGTCCTTCAGATCTGATCAAACACACACATTACATCACTTCCTGTGACTCATAGCCCTGCAGGAGCTCAGAAGACACCAGGAAGTGTCGTACATACATGCAGACAAAACACATATTATTATGATGACGCTAAAACAGCCCACACTGTATAATACACATGAGCAATACCAACGCTATTTATAAACATAGTTAACATATCTTAATCCCATTCTCTCGCATGATCATCTGATATCGAGTATTCTCTACATTTACATACAAGTGAAATATCAAATATTTCTATTATGAATGCTAATTTATTGGTGTGATTGTTGCGTGAGCAGACAACATTCCTGCAAAAATAACATCATGTGCTGATTAATGTCCGTTTCTGGATATATTTCATTGTTCAGGATTCACAGATGAATAGAAATTAAATATTTGTATTTATCAAAGACAACTTTACATTTCTTAAAAGTGACAGCAAAGGCATTTATAACGTTACTAAAGATCTCTGTGTCGAATAAAAGCTACTCTTCTAAAGTTTCTGTGAATCCTGGAAAATAAAACATTACAGTTTCCACAAAAATATTCTTCATCCTTGATAATAATCCAAAATGTGTGTTTTGTCACACACACACACACAGTCCTGATCATCAGCTGTTGAGTCTCTGTGGATCATTAACACTATTGATCAGTATTGATGCTCATAACAGAAGAAGGAAGCAGGTTTCCGTCATGAACACTGATCTTCTCGTTAATGATCTGACAGTAACTGAAGCTATCGTCCTCTGCTCATGTGCTGGTGTGATTCTGGACCACGGGTTGTTTCTTCATGATTAATGGAGCTCACGAGAAGCAGAAGAGCGAATGTCTGTTAGAGGAGTCATCAGATGCACTTTCACAAGCTGTTCCCTGAACTGTGCTGTACTACACCCATGAACATCCACCCAGGGCTGCTGTTTTTGGTTTTTAATCTACTAAAATCTTTCTCAGATCAAGCCGTTCTCAGGGTCTTGGTCGTGTGACGTCACACAGAGCCAGGCTCCTCCCACATGCGTTTGATTGACTGAGGTGTTCTGTTGTTGGGTATAATAATTATGATTATAGTGCTCATCATTTACTGCCGTCACCTGAGCCGCTGAAGACATGTTTGTTTCTGAAGGGAATGCTTCCCGATCCACAGAAATGTGTTTATGTTCACATCAATCATTCAAGATCCATATGAAAGTGTGTAAAATGAGCATCACTGAATCAGCCCAGAGCCGCTAGAATGAGCTGCTGCTGTGATTGACATCTCACCCACACACTAACACTGCTCACTGGATGCTGTGATCCTGCTGGCTGTGTGTGTGTGTGTGTGTGAGTGTGTGTGAGCTGGCAGGAGTCTGAGGTCACGCTCTTGTCCTGCTTTCAGCTGCAGGAGTGATTCTGGAAAACCTGAGCAGATCCAGAATGAAACAGAGACCTACTGCTTCAGCCGCTAGAATACTAATGATCACACATCAATGTGCTCTTCAGACACCTCCAGCACACACACACACACACACACCAGTGTCGGGGCTAACACAAGTTACGTAATCAGATTACGTTTTTAAAGTAACTAGTAAAGTTAAACATTACTTTTTAATTTAGAATGAAATATCTGAGTTACTTTTTCAAACAAGTAAAACCCATGTACTGACTGACAGTGAACATGAGTTCAGAAAGTGTCACATGATCCTGGAACAACACGCCAATCAGCCAATCACAATTCAAGGATTAAACTATAAGAAATGTCCATTACAGCCTTACAGCCAGAGTCAGGTGCTTCTGCGTCATCTCTCTCTGATTCTCCCAAACACAGATACACACACTCTCTCACACACTAACACAAAACACACACACATATATTAGAAATCAGGCAAATGGAAACAGTATTGATCTCAGTGTTTGTCAGTCCTGTGTGAATATCGTCAGCTGCAGGAATCTGCCTTCACAGTCACTGTGGTAAACCAGCTCAATACCACAGTAAAAGATCAGTGTGGTACACCGTCAACTCAACACAATCACACACAGCACTTCCATCTGCAATTCAACAAAACAATCCTGAATCACTGTCTTCAACACAATAACACACACTAACAGCTGGAGACAAACCCCATCAACACACACACGCTACCACGGTAAACACGGGATTCACCACGGTGCTTCCAGAAAACACTGATACTGAACTTACTCAACCAGTGTGTGTGTGTGTGTGTGTCAGTGTTTCCTGCTCTTTCTGCAGTAATGGGATTGTGCTCTTGAATGCATCTGCGCTCTTGAGTCGTGGTCATCAGGGAGGAAGTCATCGATCTGAAAACAATTTAGCGTAGCGAGGCTGAAGCTCCTCTAGACGCTTATCTTTATGCTCTCAGAGACTCTCTGACGTGTCCTTGATGCAGGAAAACACACCGGCTGACCTGAGACCACAGATCTACAGATACACCACCTTCATCTGCTCCTCTCTGTACCTCCATCAGCTGCGTTTAAGACCTCAGTATCTGTCCTGTGTTAGCGTTAGCTGGTCCTGCTAAACGTAGCATGTCCACGAGCAGCAGCAGCACAATCACTATATATGACAGAACTATCACATTACTGAACAGTGTGTGTGTGTGTGTGTGTGTTTATTTTTATACTTTAGTAATTAGATTTCTATTTAATCATTTTCTATCAGTCTATTTATTTATTTTACATAATGCATGCTAAATTATTTTGAAATAAAGTATCTGCAATTTTATAAATTAGGGGAAAAAAACTTGATAATCAATAAATAAAGAGCATTATACTTTATGGAAGCTTGTTTCTGTCATGATTGTGACAAGTTTGCTTGTTTTTGGTGAATCGGCAGAATTGAGAGACAAAAAGTCAGAATTGTGAGGGAGAAATAAATATTTACCCTTTTTTTTTTAATTATTATTTAATGTTAGAAACCGGTTTCCATCACTTCTTGATCTTCTAATTATGCTATTTTCAAAAATGAAGAAATAAAACAAGCAACAGTGCACTCAGTAACTGGTGAGTTTGTGTGAACTGGGAGTCATTTATTCCCAAATAAAAACACTGTACCCATAATCTGACATATAGTGCTCATGAAGTGAAGGCAGCATGCTGGAAAACTGGATCCAGCGCAGCAGGAAATAGCCGATATCGGCCGATATATCGGGCTTTGTGATATACCGGTAAACCTGTAATATGCACTTTAAAATGAAAATGAAGCTTTTATATCTGTGTGTGAGTGAGTTAGAAGAGAAGCATTAGTCTGATGATGACTCGCTCAGGAACTGATCAGCTCTGGATCTGGATCTCTCTCAGACTCCAGCAGATCCTGTAATACTCTGATAAATGAGTCTCTCGTCTCCCTTCAGACCTCCGTCGCATTTCAGCCGCTAAAAATACCCATCTGAAATTAACCCATTTACACAGAAACACTCCCAGCGTTCCTCTGATCTGTGTCAGCATCCAGCTCCTGTCAGAGAAATAACTTACGCCAATTTATTTTTAGTTTATTTTTTTAACCTTCGGACAATCAAAAACATTCAATATCAATGAAAGAGTTTTAAACCTTTTACATAAAAAAGGACAAATATTATTATTATAATAATTATTATTATTATTTTATATTATTATATTAATTCAAAAAATGTATTTAATTTAAAACATAAATACTGCTGTCTTAATTGTTTAGATTTTTAAAAGGCACATTAACGTCTTTCACATTTATATCTATGTTTGATCTATGTTTAATAGCATTAATATGAACATAAGATAGATTTAATAAATGAACATAAAGACACTCGGGGCATTCTATAGTCATAACATGTAAATATACATAGACTTCAGCCAATCCCATGAGCCCTCAAATTAAGCTCAGTTAGACTAATATCATTACCGGACATTAAGAGTTACTTGTGTCCACAAACTGAAGCTAAACGCACACACAGTGACCTGACCTCTGACCTCTGGGGACATTATCTCCCTGACCTTTGACCTCTAATGTTATCACTTCCTGATCTGAGAGCAGCAGGTTGTAGAGGCGCATCTACAGACCAGAATCCCATCCTAGCAACCAAACACAACACCCTAGCAACCATGTAGAAGACTGTAGCACTGTGACGGTGAGATCAGGCCGTTCTCTCTCACACACACACACACACACGCACTGCATAAACACTCACAAAATGAGTCTGATCTAATCAGTGTTGTTCTTTGTGTAGTCACACACACTATTCAATTAAACCGCAGCGGTGTGTGTGTGTGTGTGTGTGTGTGTAATCCTTCCATTCCATTAGTGAGAATCGATCCGGTCGCTGGAATCGCTGACTAACCTGCAAGAGCTCTGTGTGTGTGTGTGTGTGTGTTGAACATGAAACACTCACACACACACACACACACAGATTAAACTCTGTTTAAGTGTTTCTGTGTTATGAGTCTGTGTCCTGTTTGGTGTGTGTGTGTGTGTGTCCCGCTGCTCATTAAATGTCAGAGCTGTCAATCAAACTGCAGCAGTGTTATTCAAAAAACTGTTGTGCTGCACTTGGACACACACACACACACACACATAAACAGCCTCTAAGTTAATACTAATTTATTAATGCTTTATTAAAATCACAGGCTGTGTTTGTTATCATGAGTAATGCACTGTATGCTAACATGAGCTAACAATAAATGATTGTATTCTTAGGAACTAACGTTAGCAAAGATGAATAAATACTATAATAAATATGCTGTTTGTTCATGTTAGTTAATACTTATGCTTTATTGTGAAGTGTTACCATAAAAATATGTGCAAAAAGAGAATCTTACACGTTGAACTGATTGATATGTTTTGATGATTGAAAACTCAATCCATAGTAAACTGGGGCAGAAAGGAAAGCGAGCTGATTCTGGGTCCTGCTCATGCAACACAATTATGAATACAACACTGAAATCATGACAGATCCTTTCATAACCAGCTACCTTAAACTCATTTATCCTCCATTAGCGTCTGTCCTGAAGATCAGTGATACAGACCCAACACATCTCTGCAGAACACCTGATGACCTCTGACCTTCAGACTCCTCCTCTGAAGCTACAGACTCACATCAGATGTGTTCAGATCACTTCAGTCAGAGTCTGATCTGACATTTCTGCACAAATTCGATCATTTTTTAACAGAATTGCTGGATACTCTACAACGATTCACAGAACATTTACTCGACCGACCGAAGAAATCTCACACAGAGAGCACATTAAATACAGGTCAAGCTAAACCTTTAAAGATTTCAAATAGGTTTCATAACAGGGTAAAAACTCAGCATACACTGCAGAAAATACATCAAATTACGGTAAAAACTTGACCATAAAAAAAACGGTACATTTTACGTTTTTAAGTTAAATTTACAGTTAAATACCGTAATTTCATGAACTGATTTAATGTTAAAATTAGAGCTGTCAAACGATTAATCGCGATTAATCGCATCCAAAATAAAAGTTTTTCTTAACATAATATATGC
>JAUCMS010000055.1:124764-137488 GCA_032357445.1 Enteromius radiatus | reverse complement strand
TTTTTTATAGAAACATTAAATGATAAACAAGCACCACCACCAGTTAGTTTCATTCATTTAACATTTATTATTGGGAGTGTCCAAGTTTGCCATTTTATTTATTTTTTAGTAACGCAATTGTTTCCCTGGTAATTAGTTACTTTTATAAGGCTGTAACTCAGTTACTAACTCAGTTACTATTTGTGAAAAGTAACTAGTAACTATAACTAATTACTTTTTTAAAGTAACGTGCCCAACACTGTTGACTGCTAACTGTGTTTTTGGTTTTGAAACATGACATGCTCACGTTTGATTATTTCAGTCACAGCTGTATTGTGTCGTATAAAGTGTATTGATCACATGGACTTCTATTGTCCTATTTTTCTCATCACCCCTAGATATGTCCTGGATATCCCCTCACCCTAGAGTGTGTTATATGTGCTGTGTGTGTGTGTGTGTGTGGATACGTACGGTCCAGAGGAACCTGCAGCGCTGTGATCATGTGACCCAGGAAGAGCAGCAGCAGGGTCAGTGGGCCGTCCCTCTGCCTGTCCATCACAGCCTCGTGACCAATGAGCCGCGTCTGGAGTGAGTTAAGCCCCGCCCTCGAGCGCGATCAGGTTAGCAGCGGCTCACACACACACAAACCCTGACACAAACACACACAGATTAATTTCATATACATAATAAACTAACACTAGCAGTACTTTCTATAAAGCTATGATTGTGTGTGAATGATACCACAGTAACACTGGCTCCAGATCAGTGGGTTATTTACAGAAGATGAGTCTCAGATGTAACGCTTGCATCCGTGTCTTTCAGAGATCAACACATTCATATAAACACACTCAAACAGTCAACAGAAAACACTGATGATGCCTCAAACACTCAATCAATCAATCATTATATATATAGCGCTATGAAAGCGGTCATAAGATGTAATTTCCAGTTTTCCCTCTCTGTGGAGCGTTACAAGAGATAAGATCTCCGAAGATGCAAAGACTAAAGTTTTAGAAACAAAGAGATATTCTTTATAAAAGTTATTATTTGTCTACTTTAGTTATGTTTATTATTATGTTTAGAGTGGGTTCCTGTTCAAACGTTTCCAGAAAGGCGCCATGTTCTGGAGACGCTGTGAAAGTTTGCTTTTTACTTTTTCTTTTTCAAAAGTTCTTTTACGACAAAATTATGATTAGTGATATGCATTGCTAAGAACTTTATTGGAGCAACTTTGAAGAGGATTTTCTCAATATTCAGATGATCCTCTAATAGTGTGTCTCACACAGATATTGTCCTCTCCTCACGAACCAGACATCAGTACAGAGATGATTTATTCATCAGCTGAAACAGATCCATTATAACGCTGAACAGCTCATATTATCACAGGCACTCATAATCACTGCAATAACCAACCAAACAAACACTGTGTGTTTCCACTCGATCACAGGAGTCACACACACAGAGCTGAAACAACACACACTTCAGCCAGAACACACACCAGACATGACCTGCAGTGTGTGTGTGTGTGTGTGTGTGTGTGTTCTGCTTGATGACAGTGTGAGCTAGTCCTCAGCGCTGGAGTCAAACACACTGTCCTCTCGTCTCCAGTTAAAGCTCTGATCTTGTTGAGAAACTGAGGCGATGTTTTCCTGTTCTCTGTGACGCAAACACAAAGACATTCCAGCAGACGTTTCCCATCAGCCCTCATTAGATTGAATAATGGCAGAGGCGGACCGCAGATAATGGCTGTGTTTATCATATGAATGGTGTGTTTATGAATCAGCTCAGGCTTTATGAAAACAGCAGCGCTGACGGGATCAGTGTTTGATGAGCGTCTGCTGCTCTGATTATTTCAGTCATGTAATAACACACATGATATCAGCTAATGATGACGTCATCAAGCATCACTGTAGATCATTTCAAAATAACACAATACATTTTATACTTTAAAAATATTGACCTATTTTAATGTGGTGTCCCATAGCATGCAGCTAAACAAGGAACTATTGGGAGCTAAATAGAGTTTTATGTATATTTGCGATTTAAAAAAGTATTCATTATAAAAATACTATAGTATGCTAACAGATAGCATTAATGTAGATACACAGTCTTGTTTTGTGAGAAACACTAAAGCTTGATGAATGAGAAACAGGAACACAGCAGATGAATGGGTTAAAGATACTCTTTATCTTCTGTCTCAAGGACACTTGTTTTTATCTTCTGCTCGTTTGTATTGTTTTCCAGACGATGGAAAGCAAATGTTTGCTCAGCGCGTCTCTGAACTGAATCCATTAACATTCCCGTCTCTCTCGCTCTCAGATTAACAAACACCCACAGAATCAGACAGATTCACACACACACACTCACTCACTCACACATGCTCAGACCTGGCAGCGCCTTAAAGAAACCAGGCCTTGTTAGCATGCAGGGAAAACCAGAGCGCTGCGCACACACACACACACACACACACACAGATGATTAGTGGTCTCAAATGAAAGTGAGATGAAGGACAGCATGACCCTGACAGGATCCCGTAGAGTGTTATTACAGCGTCACTCTCATATACTGCACTATCATTGTCTATTTTCAGATTTTCATTCATTTTAATAATAATATAACAAATTTGTTTTCATTTTAATTAGTACTAAAAGTTTTAGTTATTTGTTATTTTGGGGCATTTTTACAATTATATTTTAAAAATCTTACTTTTATTTCCCTTTAGGTATCATTAATTTCAATATTTTATTTTATTTAATAATATTATTATTTAGAATTTGAATTAGTTTTAGAAATTGTATTGTGCTTTTTTTGTCATTATTATTAGTATTACTTGAAATGTGAGCATTTAGTTTAATTTATATTAAATTATACATTCTATTACTTTTAGTACCATTATCTATATTTTAATTTATTGTAATGTTTCATTTATTTTATTTTTAATATAATGTTTATTTACATTTTCAATCAGTTTTTATTTTAATAATTTAATTCATTTCAAATTAATTTGAATTATTTTTTTATTATTTTGTTATGGTTTTGTCATTATTATCATCATCATTATATGTCAAACCATTCAAAAATAGTTTGCAGTGAATTTCGTTAAACAAAAGGTAAAAAAAAAACAACAACCTTATTTTATTTCAGTAAATTAAAACTAAAACTGAAATAAAATAAGTTTTGGGTTTTTTTACCTTTTGTTTAATGAAATTCACAGCAAACTAGTAAGTATTATTGAATGGTTTGAGTTAACTCTGTTCTCATTGGCCCAGGCTCTGTGAACACACCCCTCCTTTCACATGCTGATGATGAGGCCTCATTTGCATATGTAAACAGTCAAACTCAGCAAACCGTGTGATTCATCAGAATCGACTCCTCTGAACTCTGAATGAATCTCACATTAACATGCACGAGCGGACGCTGATCAATCATTGGGCGGCTCGGCCGTGTCCATGACAACAAACCGTTTCCAGAAATCCATCTCCTGCTTTAGTCCTCCTGACCTTTTCAATAAGCAGAGAGGAAAAGCCACATTCCTCCACCCTGATTCTCCACCAACACCAACTACAACAGAAGAACTGTTCTACACCTCCACGAGTCTGATCAGAAGCTCATTGATGACATGCTTCCATTATTTCATCAGCGTCTGAAACAGTATTTCACTCACACGTTCATATTTACATCTAACATCCTCTCCAAACTCTTTAAACATTAAGAACACTGTAGAAATGATGTTCTTCATCAGTGTTTCTGTCTAATCTTTTGAATAAATAACCGAACATCTCACGTCTAACCCTAACCCAACCAGAGATGAAATGGACTGGTGTGTGATGTTTTCGGCACAGATCTGAGTGTGTGTGTGTAAAGCGTGTGTGTCAGCAGACAGCGGTCAGCGGAGCTGCTAATGTGTGTGATTGTGATGCTAATGTGAGCCGGTCTCTGATCAATAGCACTGCTCAGATGTGCTGACCGCCGCTGACCGCTGCTATTGTGGCTGTAGAAGCTTCTCTCGGTGCATTCACACACACTGAAGATGACCGCCGCTGACCGCTGCTCTCAGATCAGGCAGTCCACCACACACTTCTGATTAATCCATGTTTGAAAGATTGCATAAAAAACGCTGAATGCGCATAAATGCTAAAACCTGTGAGCAGGAGAAGGTTTTTATTTAGATGAGACGATCGATCTGGTTCACAGCATCTGTGTGTTGTTTCGTTCTGAAGAGCCTGAGCGAAGTCCGTGTATAAGTGTGTTAACAGCTGACATCCACCTGCATCTGCTGCGTTTCATCTGCTTGCTCTGAGACACAAATCATTTATTACATATGAAACTAATCATATTCGGTGGCTTCTCCTAGTTTTCTGAGTCATATTTAGTGCCAGTTTATCAGGAAGAGATGATTCGGTTTCTTTTGCAACAAAGGGATGAAAAAGGAAGACATTTAGAAGAGATTGAGCTGGAAGAACATCTAGTAACTAATGACTGTACATGACATCTGGTCTGTAACATGACTGCACAGGCTTCGCTAATCTCATCATCTACAGATCCAGAGAAGCTGGAGGAATCTGTGTGTGTGTGAGGGACGAGGCTGGAGATGTTTGTAGGATGCTCGTGGTCTTCAGGTCCTCAGACGACACTCGTCACATGATTCTGTCTTTAACATTACTACATGGGCTCAAGAATACTTCCAGAAACCTCTGTCGGTAAACACAATCATCTGCAGATGACCACTAAAGCTCCATCATGATAAAAGAAGACATATGAGAAGACGGTCCAGAAGCATTGGGTCAAGACTGGATTATAATGGACTGCATATGCTCTTCTCCAGATGAGGAGTATTTCAGGGAAGGTCTTGTGTATATAAAATTCATTTCGTTTTCATACTATAAAAAAAAAAAAGGTCAAATTTTCAGAATTTGGGTTGTAATAAACTATGCCATGCTTATTTTATTTAGCGCACTACAGTTCAGTGCATGATCCTGCACACTATCTAGGGCAGACAGGTGAACTGGGACGCAGCCACAGAGTTAGTCCTTCAGGCAAATCCCAGCTAAACTAAACTCTAACCATAGTCTATCTGTGCAAACCCACAAACATGCTGCGTAGTTTCATCCAGGAAAAGCTCTTTTAGTGTAATTGTAAATCTGGACTGATTTTGATGAAGTAAGCGTCAGAATAACTCTTACTGGCTTTACTCGATTCTCCATCAATCAGTTTCTAGAAGAATCAGGATCTGTTGAGGAGCTTTACTTTCACTGTTCCTCAGCGGAGCAATGATCTTCACAAGCCTCTCAAACACTGTGTGTGTGTGTGTGTGTGTGTGTGTGTGGGACTGAAGCCTCTCATTGAGTCTGTGCTCTTGTGAAAGCCTCTCTTCAGACTCCACCTGCTCGTCTCAGAGGTTTCCTCCGGAGGAGAACTCACTCCCACTCCACAGTCCCTCTGAACACACACACATAAAGACGCTCATTGTGTCCGCGGAGAGTAAAAGTGTACGATCCGGTCCGGCTCGGCCTCTATTGTGCCTGTAACACCTCATTGTGTTTAATGTAAGACGTTCACCTTCGGCGTCCAGCTCCATGACGCGTGAGGAACGAGTGCCGGGGGAAAGATGCTTGTGTGTGCAGCTGTAGGTCCTCTGACATTATAATAAAACACACTATTTAAGTGCAGTTATATACAAGAACATCATACCCAGCAGAGAGACAATCTAACGAGTCTAAACTCAAGTGAGTGTGTGTTTAAGTGTCAAAAAATATATAAAGTAGTCAACATTTGAAGTGGATCAAGACAAGCATGCATACTGGTTTACTCTCCAAGTGTTGAGTACTGTACACACACTACTAAAGATGATAATAAGTCTCTTCTGCTCACCAAGACTGCATTTATTTCATCAAAAGTATCGGAAACTATAAATACAGTAAAATATTATTCTCATGTAAATCAGCTGTTTTCTGTGTGAATATTTATTTCGGTGATGTTCAGCATCATTACTCCTTAATCGTTAATCCTTCAGACATCCTTCTAATATACTTCTCAGAAAGCATGAACAATCTTTACTGATTCCAGAGTACAGAGAGAGACTGAGAGATATAGATGTAGGATATTTCCCATCAGATGCAGTGATTGTGTGGCTCTTTTCTCCTCATTCAAGTGCTGCAGGTGAATAGAAATCTTTTCCCCTTCATTGCCCTCAAAAGCCGCGACCCTACGATCCCAGAGCACAGCGACGAACAAAACCTCATTCACAGTGTGAGAAAATCAGTCACGGCTGAGCGCTCAGAGCCCTGAAACAGAACCAGAGACCTGTCACTGAAGCTCTTTAGTTTCCAGCGGAGTGAGAACATGTGAAAGTGCAGCTCTGACCCGATCAGACGGACACTCGACTGACCGCTGACCCATCACACAAACACCCCACACTACACCTGTGTCTCCCGCTGCTCCACACCAACACTAACAGCATTCTGCAATTCTGGCTTCTTCTAAACTTGAGATGCAACTTTGTTGCGAGTTCACATCTTGCAATTCTTGCTTTTTTGCAGGATTCAGGCTGTACACCTGACAATAACTCACACATATCAGATGAAAGTCACAGTTGTGAGTTTAAATCTTTTAATTGCAAGAATTCTAGCTTTTTTCTCTCCATTTCTCAATAATCTGACTTTACAAAACCTAGTATATAAACATGCAATTATGAAGAAAAAGCCCAAATTGCGACTTCACACCTTGCAAAGTAGTCTGACTTTATTACTTGCAATTGTGAATTTGCGCTGCATTTAGTTCTCAGAAATCTTACTTTACATCTTACACGACTGCGAGATATAAACTTGTGATAACGGTGATAACTGTGACTTTCTAGCTGATATAATCCAAACTTTTTTCTCACAATCTTGCCATTTTTTCGTAGAATTCTGGCAATAACTCACATAACAGTTTTATCACTTGCAACCTGAAAAAGTCAGAATTATGACTGCATACAAGTTCACATCTTGCAATTCTTATTTTCTCTCAGAATTGGGACTTCACCTCTGACCTCTGACTCACTAACTCATAACAGTGCTAATTGTGGATTTACATTTTGCATTTGCAAGAAAAAATGGCCACTCTGTAACTTGCAATTTTGAGCAATTATTGTAAGATATAAACTTGCCATTCTGAGAAAAAAGATCACAACTGGTGACTTCGTATAGTTCTACATCTTTTGATTTTGCCATTGCTTCTCGCACGTGTGCTGCTCAGATTGAGAACATCTTCCACACAAATCAGAAAACAGCTTCTGGCGTTTCACAGCAGCTCCATCTGTAAAGATCCACAGCTCTGTGATTTATGGAGGTCAACAGAAGCACAGCTATTCAGATCAGTCAATCAGGTCACCCAGAATGCACTGCGGCGGATCATCATGACAATGCCAAAGCTAGAGCTGAACGCACACATTCAGAGACACACAGTGCTTGTTAAATGATCAGCTACTACCCATCAGCCCACTGAGATCAGAGAAACATGGACAAACAGCACTAGCAGCTAATGCTGAACAGTAGAGGATTCATACAGATTAATGAAGTGAGCATCTCAGCGTGAGCAGACACGGAGGTGTTCAGAGAGCATCTGCCGCCCGTATGACGCTGATCTGAGACCTGCTGCTAAATCTGATTGGCTGCTCACCTGTCGAGACACCGATCCGCTCGCACCGTCTGCTCGCCTTCACTACAGATCATCAGAATCAAACAGGATCCGCCCCCTGACCCACGCCACAGCCAATCAGACGCCAGCTGACGTTCATGAAGGACGTTGAAGCAAAGCGGCACGTTACTGATCTCCGAGACACATCTACAGCTCGTTTATATGCTAATGACTCATGTTTATTCATAGCATTTGACAGGAGTGTGTCAGCATATTACTGCAAACACACATAACTCATAACTCTCTGTGACACACACACACACACACATTATATCATATTGCATTAATGTAGTTTCCTAAATTGGGACAGTCATAGACTTCCATTACATTTACAGCTAGTTATAAATGCTCTAATCTAACCCTAACTGGAAACCTGCTGTATTTCTGCAACTGAAACACACTTTGTTCTCTATATCAATACTAATATTGCAAACTAACATCCCAAAAATAGGTTTTGTCAGGTTCTGAGTACACATTTATCTCTTCAATGTGGTTAGTCACTTCCTGAAGTGTGTTTTCTGCCTCTTTTAGTCACAGAGCACACTAACTCTTCCTGATCAACTCTTGACTGGTCAGGTTAGTCTTAGAAATACATTTCCCATGATTCAGCATATTCACAGCATCAAGACTCGTTCTGATCCATTAGCACTAAATCCACTTCCTGCGCATTTTAAAAACAAAATAACTTGAAGGATCTCAGTGTAATCATGTTTCTGAACTCGTAAGTACTGTAGCAAGCAATGGATTCTATCGATCCGATGAGGAAACATCACACAAACAGCAACACATCAGTAATAAAGCAGACACTCACCGGAGAAGATCTTCTTCAGCGTCCAGATGAGAAGAACCTGGAGACACAAACACACACCTTCAGACGCCTGACAGAAGCACAGCTGGAGTTACAGACCAAATCATTCACTGCATTATTTCTACTGGCCAGGCTTAGTTTGCTCTTTTCAGCAGTAAAACCAAAAATTAAACACATAACTACAGCAAGATCATGTTCACACACAACGCTCTGCACTTACTCCTGATTTCTCTCAACCTGGCAACCCCAGAGCTGGCGGTCAGTACATCAGACGACGTTTTACTGAAGTTAACTTAAGAAGTAACTCATTACTAGTTACTTGAAAAAGTAATCTGATTATATAACTCTCGTTACTTGTAGTGTGTTAGACTCAACACTTTCAATCTAAGATGATCAGTCCTGTCTGAGACTAACGAGACATCGAGTAGCTCCCACACAACAATATAATAACCTGCACCACTAATGCTGCTCATGTTTCCTCACACTCAGAGACCCAAGCTCCACGAGAAAGGACAAACTCATGAACAATCAGAGAAGTTTGATCAGAGACCCATCAGCACCAAATACAGAAACACAGCCCAGGACCACACACACACATCAGAAGAACAAACTCCCACAGGATCAGATCAGATATAGAAGGGAAAAGACAACAGATAAACAACCCTATGAAATATTTACTGTTTCTATCTTGCAGCTGTAGGACAGCATCACTAACCAGCAGATTCACACACGCTTTCGTTCAGAGAGCAGAAGAGCGATGAAGACCTGGTGAGCCGTATCCAGCGGTCAGAAGCTGATGAAGACCTGGTGAGCCGTATCCAGCGGTCAGAAGCTGATGTGTGTTCCTCAGCAGCGTCAGCAGAGACTGACTGGAGCTCAGCGGCCCGCCCCTCACACACACACACACACACACACACACACACTAAACCCTGCCTTTGTCTTTGACTCAATAGAGGTTAAACATTTCCTGCTCTCAGTGCTCACAGTTCAGCGGTGTGTGTGTGTGTGTGTGTGTTATTCTTATTCATTACTTGAAAATGACAAACAAGTGGCATTCCTGTAGTTTCAGCATCATGGGGTTGATTCACAGGGAATGCGTCAACTTAAAAAAATCCTAAATTAAATGCAAGTTGCTTTAGAAAATAAATATATATAAAAGTGAAAAAAAAAATCTGGTTTTTAAATCAAGCAAAAATGTTATATTGATAAAAGCAATAATTAACTATGTTTCAAAAAATTGTAAAACAAAAGTAAAAGAGAATAAAATGTAATATTTAAAGGAAGCTTTGATACAGAGCCATAACTGTATATCAGTGTTATTTAAGTATCATCAAGATACGATTATATAAGCCTATTTTATTATTTTTTTTATTTATGTTTTTTATCTTAATTACAATTTTAGTGATTTATTGTCTTTTTTTATTCATTTTTTAAAAATACATGTCTCCCAGAAAGCATGGGACGTCCCCCGGACACTGTTTATAAACAATCTGTAAAACCAATTGTACAGAAATGTGAATATTTCAATGTTAAGTAAGAAATGTGATGGAACAGCATTGTAGTCTTTTTAATATTTGAATAATATTTCATGGACAGAATCGTCACTCACTACCATTGCTTTCTAATAGCTTATTATTCGTTCTCCTCAGAGTCAGGTGCAGATATTACTTGATTTTAGATATAATGAAATCATTTACATGTGTGGAGATTTAATTTATTTACATACAGTAAAGGAATGTATTCTATGAAACATAACATTTTATTCTATAAAAAATACACTCTACTTGCATAGAAATATAATTCAATATATATATATATATATATATATGTACAGAAATGTAATGTTAACAACTATTAAAAATGAATATATGGACATATATTGCAAATGAATGTTTTTACATCTGATATCTAAATGTTTGATTATTTATTGAGTGTTATGTGACTGATTATATGTTTATAAAAGAAATGACCTGCAGTGAACGTTCCCTAAAGGTCCCCATAATGATTAATGAACGTCCCGCAAACGTCCGTGGTTTGTCCTACAAATATCTTGCGAACATACTCAAGACGTCCTCATGACGTCTAAAGAACCCTACACCAAGACGTCTGGGTCTATACAGTTCTTATTCTAGCTGGAGTATGAATTTTTTTTATATAATTTAACATGTGTTTTATTTGAAGTCATTTGAAGGGTGGAGAAGGGGCGGAGGAGGGGTGCACAAAAGACAAGATGCGGAAGGGAAGGAAATGGGTTTATTTATAGCAGGTACGAGAGATCTGATTGGACGGATGGAATGAGGTGATTGATTAGATGATGCGGTTGATTCGTACACGCTCCTCCTGAAATTAGCTTTGCAGCATCACTTATCAAAGTTGTCCTAAAACCAGAAAGTGCAGGGAATGAGTTCAGGGGAGCTCTGTAGGACACGGAGCGCAGCAGATGTTGTGGGAGTCCTGAGAAAGTGTTTATGGCCGTCGTTAGGAAGTTCTTTATACGGTTGTGGCCCGTGACAATGGAGGCCGATCTGTCTTTCAGAGCGTCTCTATTCTCCCGCTCACACCACAATCATCACAAAAGAGCACGAGCTGAAACATAATCCAGCTCAAAGTGTTTTCTTCATCACCGTGGACAATGAGGCCGATCTCCACGACTTTAGACTCTCAGAGTCACAGCAGATCTCATTACCTGCTCTGCTCTTTCTCCACATCACACGAGAAACAGCAACCCTAACCCTGATCCAGGGTCAGTGTGAAACACCTTGTGTACACTATGTGATGGTGACCAACTGTCCTCACAGATATAGTAATAGCAGTAAATTTTTGACTTTTTTTAGTCGCGGTGAAGAAACAAGCTTTAGAAAGAAGTGTTTTGAGAATCTAATAATGCCTGTAGTATCGTGCGAGGAGTAGAGCAACAGAAAATACAGTCTGTACAGTAGAAAAACACCTATGGAGTGTGTGTGTGTGTGTGTGTGTGTGTGTGTGGGTGGAGGTTTGTCTGTGTGTGAGGCACCATATTTCCAGCATGAATGGATCTGCGCTCTGATTGGCTGTCTGACTGTGCTCTCTCTTAAGTGTGTCTCAAGAGCCCCGCGGAGCCCCAGTTGGCCCCTCCAGAATAAAGCAGGGCCCCATCCCTCCACGGTTCACAAACACACAAACACCACTGATATCCATTAAAACAACATCATTCAGTGTGAGACGCCACTGGTTAACAATCCTCAAACACACACACACCACAAATCACTGACCTTTCCTTAATATATTCAATTCAATATATTTATATATATATATAGTGTAATATATTATATTATTAATTAAAGTTTTTATTTGTATAAGTTCCATTTTCATTTTAGTTAGAATATTAGTTTAAATAGTTTTTAGTTGTTGTTGTTGTTTTAGATCTGTATAGTTTGTTTTTATTAATATTTTTTATTATATTAAACTTTTATGTTTTGTTTTTAATTAAATTTTTGTTCAAATTTAGAAATGTTATTTTTGATGACTGTATTACTTCAAAAAACGTCTGAAAAAGACAAATGACAAATAAAAATGACAATGTCTATGTAATGTTCATTATAATTTTCAAGATAAACTTAATAAACATGAGAAATGCTGCTTTGTTTCATTTTGTATCAGCTTTGATTTACTTGAAGTAATAAAGTGTTTTTATGGTTTCAAGCTTAGCAAATGATAGCAGGTCTGCTTCAGACTGAGACCTTCATCTGTTCGTCTGAGAATGTGGGTTAATTTAACAGGGAATTAGAGACTCTGAATCGATATGAAATGATTTTATGGGAGCGTCTTATGATACGTGTGAGTATTGAAGTGGGAATGAACACTATTAAAACACACACGGATCAAATGAAACCCAATCCTGAGGGATCAAACGCAGCAGCCCGGGACACAGAAGAAGGACAATGGAGCCCATCTGAAGGGATATTTACAAGATTTACAGCCCAAATCTCATAGAAAACACACAGAGGCCGGCCTGGCCTCTTTACATCCAAACACACACAGAAGAACAACTGCAACGGTTTCCATGGCTCTGAGACTTTAGATAGAGACAGACCGAGCGTGATAGATGTGCCTCCCACTGACTCACTGCAGCGTATCGCCTTCAGGGTTACCATCAGAGCTACGACTAAACCATCAGAGCTAGAACTAAACCATCAGAGCTACGACTAAACCATCAGAGCTACGACTAAACCATCAGAACTAGAACTAAACCATCAGAGCTACGACTAAACCATCAGAACT
>JAUCMS010000055.1:105905-123358 GCA_032357445.1 Enteromius radiatus | reverse complement strand
AACCATCAGAGCTACGACTAAACCATCAGAACTAGAACTAAACCATCAGAGCTACGACTAAACCATCAGAACTAGAATTAAACCATCAGAGCTAGAACTAAACCATCAGAACTAGAACTAAACCATCAGAGCTACGACTAAACCATCAGAGCTACGACTAAACCATCAGAGCTAGAGCTAAACCATCAGAACTACGACTAAACCATCAGAGCTAGGACTAAACCATCAGAGCTAGAACTAAACCATCAGAACTAGAATTAAACCATCAGAACTACTAGAACTGAAGCAGATCTCAGTGTGGTATGGAGCCTCTCACGGGACTGAGTGATGATAATTAGTGAGCACAGATGCTGAGGTGAGAATCAAACAGCATACACAGATCACAGCACAGGTTCAGAAGACTTTCATGTGCTTCCAGATCAACTCTCAGCAGCTGATCACGAGCTGATCCACAGCTGGACCCACGAGTCAAAGAGAGCAGCACTGATCACACCTGCACCGTCTGCTCGGTTTCTACAGAGCGACAGCTTCACAGGAATACACCACGATTCATTCTGTGTTCATCTGATCAGCAAAATTCACCAATTAACCAAATTCACTGCACATGCTAAAGTAAAAACCGGTGTTCGTGGGGCCCCCAAAACAAGACGGGGCCCTAGGCAACCACCTGTATTGCCTGTTGGATGGGCTGGCACTGTGTGTGTGTGTGTGTGTGTGTGTGTGTGTGTGAGAGATAGCATCCACACACACAGATCCAAGGCCTTTATGTTTGCAAACACAACATGCTCCTGAACACCAGTTCTTTCTCTGACTCCTTCATTTCAACGGCCAGCCATTTTTGACAAGTGTGACTTTGTGCAAACCTCCTGATTAAACATTAAAGCACACTATCGTGAAAAACTGGGCAATTATTCATCAGTTTCTATCTCATAGTGTGTGAAGTATTCGTCAAAAAATGAGGTGCATACTCTCAGATGCACATGAAACATGAAAGCAGTCCTAAATGAAAAAAAAACAAAAAGATCAAATCCAATATTTGATGATAATACAGCATAAAGAGTGATTTATAAGCGATTATTTGAGGTGGGATCATGTTTGTGTGTGACACAACACAAGGGTTCAAATCAAATGTCATTATTCAGATCAGTTCACTTCAATAACAGAGCCAATGTTTCAAAAGCAGTTAATTGTGGAATTGAGTGAAAATCCGTTTAAAAGCACGTGACTGAATCTTAACGAGTCCCTGAACTCATCTGCTCTTCAGCCCAGAATCTGAGCGTTCATCAATCTGAAAAAGCTTCCTGCTGGTTTTGTCCATATTTCCAGCTCCAAAAGAGACACAAAGCTTGTGTGGAATGATGTTAATTTCATATTTCACAGATGCTAAAGTAACCCTGAACAGGGCTCAGCCGTTTCTGCATCACTGCTGCAGCGCTTGTCCTGGTTTCAGCCTCGAGAAACTGGTTCAGGTCAGATGTTACTCTGGTTTTTCCAAGCGCAGGCTAGAATGAGTTTATAATGTTTCCATTTGGCACATTTTCAGTCTCTCATTGATTTTCTATCTCTCTCTCTCTCTCTCTCTCTCAGCAGATGGATGGACGGACGGATGGGATCCAGCAGTAAAAGCTTCAGGTTATCGATCGGACCCCATTAGGCCTGAAGCGCTGGGCTTCATGGGTCTGGTCACTAAAACACTTTCTGAATGTGGAGCGGGTCGCAGTTTAACCTGAAAAACAAACCTGTATTTGTGACAACTGACTATTAGAGCAATCAGACTGACTAGTTCATCTCAACAGACGTGAAGAACAGCTCAGTAACCGCAGACTAAAAGCTATATAACGACGGTCTGATGCTGTTATCTGCTGCGTCTGCGTCTGCGTCTGCGCAGCTGTCTGCACACATCTGCATGATCACTCAGCACTGAAATCAAGCGCAGAGCTTTATTATGTGTGAATTTGCATCTGACAGCATTAACATGAAAAATATCTCGTTGAGTTTTTAATGAAGATCCAGATCCAGACGTGAACACAGCAGACTCCAAGAGCTCCAGCTGCTCACATGTGAAGCATTTCATTCGAAAACGACATTTCTCAGTCCCTGGATGTTTCATTATAATATTGCGAGCTTTCAAATCAGACCATTCACTGAGTCATCTGAGCTGATTCACTGAGTCATCTGAGCTGATTCACTGAGTCATCTGAGCTGATTCACTGAGTCATCTGGACTAATTCCATCTGAGCTTACACAATGAGTGATCTAAACTGGTCTATTTCACTATTTGAAATGATTCAGTGAGTTATCTAAGCTGATTCAGTCTATGATTCAGACTGATAATGCCTGTGCTCTATAGGCTGTGTCTTATTTCAAAAGCTGCAGTCTCAGAAGGAAAGAAATGACAGTATTTTGCCTCTCAAGAGGAAAAAACAGTAATACATTTATAACAGCTACTTTTCTGAAATGAGACATACTCAGCAAGTCATGCAGCTAACGAATGACTCATTAGAACAACTCACCAGCTGTGAAAAACATTCACCTGTGCTGTGTGTGTGTGTGTGTGTGTGTGTGTGACGTGTGTGTGTGCTGTGTGTGTGTGTGTGTGTCTGTGTGTGCTGTGTGTGTGTGTTTAGGTGTGGTCAGCGAGGACATGCGTAGTGAATGCTGTGTTTTGCAGAGGTCAGTGTTTCAGAAGCACAGCTGCTGACTCAAACATCTGCTTCAGCTTCAGTAAACCCTTCCTCTCATCCTTCATCTCAAACACTACTGAGCATCTCAAGCACAAAGAATCATGGGAAGCGTTTGGTCACTAGTCCTTCACTGATTAATTAGCAGATTAGTTGGATCAACACAGACTAATCAGACTAAACTCAAGAGCTGCTTTACTTCAGATAAACAGGGTAAATGAAGCAGGTAGACAAACGAACGGTCAGTAAACGGACGTCAAGGGCTCTAAATGTGGTCGTATTGTTAGGACTGAAGGGCTTGTTAACTCTTTTCAGCCGCTTTGAGAGGAGGCGTGTTTATGTCTTCAGACGACTCTTATTAGAAGAGTTCAGTGATGTTGGGCAGAATCTGCTCCTTCACAGAAACACAACTCAACTCTACTGGACTCTACATCAACATCTGACATCACACCTCAGTTCTGCAGAAACATTCATTCATCATTTGTGTAAGTAACTTAGTTATATTACTCTAAAATTACAAAAGTAATGCGTTACTTTAATAGTTACTTGGAAAAAGTAGCATTATGTATCTCGTGTTCCCCCCAACACTGGAAATAAACACCACCTTGCTTTACACAATACAAGAGTCATTAAGCATTTTATATTTGACATCCATCAGAACTCAAAAGAGTCTGTATAATCAGGAATGTGCTTCTACGCTCACGTACGGTCAGCGATGTCATCTGCATCAATGAGCTCCAGCGTCAGTAAAAACCTCCAGAGCTTCCTTCATTCAGGAACTTCTGTTCATTACATACCAACAGCCAGGAACCGCTGCCCGACCAATCATCAGGAGCCAAACACAAAGCCTGTCAGAGTCCACCAATCATCAGCGGACAGGAAGTACAATGAGCCGCCCAATGGAGAGGTGGAGACCCTTCCGAAGCACCACACACAGCGCCGGGCGCTCTTTCTCATGATAAACACCCGTCATGTTCCCTGCTTTGTCATGTTGGCTTCAGTGTCTGGTTTACGGCATGGTAAAAATGCATTGTCCCATTGAGAGCGGAGACTTTGACCGTGACATGGAGCAGGAGGAGGTCCATCAACCTCTGACCAGACAGACCCACTCTCTCCATTCTCCACAATAGAGTCCAGGACTCTGATCCCAGCAGGCCGAGCATTCAGCGCCCAGGCAGGGCCGTCAGCGTTAGGTAGGGGTGCTCACACGGGCTGAAAGTCAACAATACCTCCATTCACTCTCAACTCTTTCAAAGTGTCTGCCGGGAGCGTAAGTGACTTCCAACGCCAAGAATCCTTCACATTCACATCATCTCCAGTGAAGGCCTGCAGCACACTACACTCACTGCTGCTGCTGTGTACTTCATCCATACTAACTACAGTCAGGCTGATCCTCCTTTAACAATATTATATCTGCCTGTTACAAATGTTACATTGCACTGCTCAAATACTGCTTTTAACCGCTGTAAATGTTACATTTAATGGTTACCGTTACATTTACTGAAGTGCTACAAAAGTTACATTTACCTGCTACAAGCTGCTAAAATGTTACTTTTAACTGTTACACCTAATGGCTACGGTTACATTTAGCTGATTCAATATTATATTTACCTACTACTAACGTTACATTGTTACATACAATTCCTACAACATTATATTTAACTGCTACAAATTTTAATGGCTTAAAAGCTACATTTAACAGCTGCAAATGTTACATTTAATAGATACAATATTAACAGCTACTATGTTACAATTACTGCCTACTGTTACATTTAACCGCTACAAATGTTGCATTCATCTGCTGTAATGTTACATTTAAGTGCTATAGCTGTTACAATTATCCAGTACAATTTTACATTTCTCATCACAACTGTTACCTTTAACTGCTACAAAGTTATTTATAATGTTTCCTTTAACTGTCAAAGCTGACAATAGCCGTGTTTCCATTACCCTTCAAATTGTTTTTCTACAGGCAATTCGAGAAAGGAGTATTTTACAAAACTGCAACGGAAACAGATTTTTAGCATGTACAGGTCACATGTAAAGAGTCATATGATCATTCTTCAATGTATTATAACCTCCAAGAAACACTTAATACACGTTCGCTCAAGAGTTTAAAGGGCTTTCCCTGCCATTAATGCGTAGATGTTGCTATGACTTATCGCGAGAAACAAAAGGTTACGTTTTAACCACATAACGCTGGTTAATGGAAACGCTGTCATTTTGCATTTATCAAATATCACCAAACAGAAACGCAATTAACAACACGAATGATTCTTTCTGTCTGCATTCTTTCTTGCGCTTTTATATCCAGGTGTAGGAGCCAGTCAGGTGTTCTTCTAATTGGATAACAGACACACTGTAATGAGTGGAAATGGGATGAAGGTCTTAAGCCACTTAACTGCTCCCAGGATCCTCGTTTAACAAGTTAACTAGCTTCTGCTAGCTCTGTATCTAGTTCACAAGAAAACCCAACAATGTACAAAAAGCACAAAGATGACAAAAATAAGCTCATGAAATATGAAAAGTCAATGGTCACATGCTTCTAATGAATATTATCCCTCATGCTGTCACAAAAAAGGTTCAGCCACACATGTACAGCCAGAGGAGCCTCTTGACACGCTGACATCATCAACGTGAGACACATATTTCACTGTCAGAAGAACAAACGCAGCACAGCATGTCTACGGCAACCGCTTGGAGACACATTTCATTAGTTCCTACCGAAACGACCTCGTAAACTCCCGCTGAAGGCCGAGAGACGCACAGCTTTTAACCTCAGACGCCATGTAAACGCTGAAGGTGTAAAATAATTCAGGGATTGAATGGGACACGTCGAAGGAAGGCTTTGTTGAATCGCTTAACCTCGGCCGACTTCAGAAGCTCTTTAGCTTTCTCTTGATTGTCATGCAAATGCTGAAGAACTGAAGGCTGGGGAATTTGTAACTTGTGTTTTCAAAGGCTTCTCAACCCGCCTTCAGCCCTAATTACATTTCACCTCTTTTGTTGCCAGCACAAGCTAGAATCAGCCCTGACTCTAAATCTCCTGCAGACGTGTTTGAAGAGAGGTATCTGAGCTGAATACGAACACACCGTTAATGAGAACGAGCAGAAGAGCACCGGAGACGCTGCTTCTCCTTCCTGAAGAGTGTGAAATGAAAGACAGAAATGAAAGCGTTTGGGTGGCAAAGCAGTTGGTGATTCTGTGATTTGTCACACATTACATAAGACTCCCAACACAGACTTCATACAGGTATATCTGGCATCCCTATCACGGTTATATTGACGTGATGCTGCAGTGATGCTAGCGCTAGCACTGCTAGTTCAAACTTTCCAAACGTTTGAGATGTATTACGTGTATAATAATAAGGCAAGTTGTTGCTGAGGTATTAAAACAATCCAAAAAAGTGACAAATAATTATTCAACTTAATATACACATTTCATATAATATTGTGTGTAATTTGCTTTTAATACATAAGAATAAAAATAATACACTTTAATATAAATATTTTGTAATATGTCATATTTTAATAGTAATATATTAAATATTAACATCAATAAATATTGTACAGAATAATTGACATTTACTTGTTTTAATAGAAATAATTGTATCTTTAATATCTTAATATTATATAATAATTGATATAAATAATATACTTTTGATAAAAAAATACTGATTGCATGAAAACACTGTTCCAGTGTCGGGATGGCCTCGGGCGGTTTGTTTTGTATTTATCACTCTCTCGCAGGACTTTAGACGGATCGAAATCCCAGCAGGTCCGACCGCGGGCGCAGCACGGCTAATTGGATTTTTTTTCTACCATGGAGAATCCAATCACAGTCGGGCCCGTTCAATTTCACTAACCCACGCTTTTAACCAGCCCAAATAAACTGGCGGGATCTGGAGCGATTTTACCTCCTGCTGCACTGGATGTCTTCACTCCCACGGCACACAAATCAAATAAGAGGAAATGAAAGCGCGAGCATCTGTTAGGTGTGTCGGAAACACAGAGCCGCTGCATTTAATACAGACGGCAGCTCACGTTACAGGTTAACAAAACCAGCCGGCTCTAGTTACGCTGAGAGGGGTGTGTGCTTCAGCCTTTCACAGCCTCACTGGATCTATAGTATCCGGATCAGCCTTCCTCTGGACCCCTGTGGAGATTCCCAGGAGAACAAATTAGAGTCGGAGGGAATCCCTCCACATACACTAGTGTTCTGGGTGTGTGACTTTAATGTCACAGAATATCTGACAGGTATGCTTGAATAACTTAAAGTGCCCCAATTATTTTTAAGGCTTCTAATATTGTTTTGGGAGTCTCCAACAATAGCTTTACATGCTTAATGTTTAATATCACCTCATTTTCCAGTGATCCTCAAACGGTTCGTTCGAAGCAGTTCTAAGCTTCAGTCTCCCATCTATCATTGTCCTCCAGTGTTTCTGAAGAGAGAACGGCCGAAGCCCAGCAGAGAGCGAGAGCTAAACGGCAGGCTTTACGCGTTCAGAGCAGAGGATCATGGTCCTAATCTCACGACGTCTGTGGGATTGTTCATTTCTCCAGCTGTCCTTAACTCTGCTCATATGAACTCGTCTGAGAGCACATCTGTAAACACTTGACTTTGAATTTCAGTGACAGATGTAAAGAAAAAAGCTGCTAATATGGAGTAAATCAGACACATGTGCTCACGCTAGCACAGCTGTTCATGAGAGAGCTGTCCATCTGGAGCGAGAAGAACAACTACATTCACACACCAGGAAGAAAACAGTGAATATCCAGTGTGATGACATCAGCGTGTCAAAATAACAAAGACATCTTCTAAGAAACTTAATAACATTCCCTTTAAGTTATGAAAATATTATCAAAACGTCCAGCTTTTAAATATTTCAAAGATGCTTTTTCTTAGTTCTGCAAATGTGAAGGGAACATTCAATCGAATCTTTTTTACAAACATCATAGAAACGGATTAGAGATTAAATACTCAAACATATGACTATAAAGGATCACATTACATCATTACTTTTAAATGCTCTTAACATTCTCCAACAAACGGAAACATTTAAAGCATGCTAACCTTGCAGGAACACTCAGAGAACGTGTATGAGTCTATATGAAGATTCAGTTTGCGTCTCCTTCAGTAAAAAACCCATAGAAAGTTCAAACGTACAGCGAGTCCCTGGTTAGATTACTTTTTAAAGCATGTTGAAGACAGGTCAAACAAGAGCCCGATCACAGTACTCTCTGAGGTCCGTTTCAGAAGGAGATCTGGTCTCGAGCTCCCTGGAGATCCAGTCTAACTCTGAAAGACCTCCATTAGACGCCGAACCACAGGAACACGGTAACCTGATGAGATGAGGTGAAGCGCTGACCCGTAATGACCAGACGCAAACACCAACTCACTTTAGCTACATGTTACCAGCCATTAGGGTTTATGAGAGGAAGCTGGGATCAACCGAAGGACACACAACGGGCTAAAACAGACCAGACGTCCAGCACACAACACACACACTGAAGACATGCTGACAAATGAAAGTTTTACTGGAAAAAGACTATGCTCTAATAATCTTTAATAATAAAGTATTATTTGTGGCATGATTCCAGATCAGCATGACTGATTACAGTAATTATACTCTAATCTTTCACCTCCAGACTTGGACATTAACTCAGTCTGGCAAACAACTGCTTTATGCTCTGTGTGTCTCTGACAAACATTAACAGACCGTAATGAGAGCTGGAGGTGTTTCTCTTCATGTCATACTGATGAATTACCACGACACACACACACACACAAGGGTCATCTGAACTGACCAAAATAAAGGCTCTTCTTAAAATAGACCTGGCAATAAAGCTCAATCTAACTGTGACTGTGATTCTGATTCCCTTCATCTTTTCTAATGTGCTACAAACCAACACACTGTCCTGAAGAACCGCTAGCTTAATCTAGGAAACACAGCATCGTACTGAAAATACTGCCAAATATGGAACGATAACAACCAAAGATTGTTTACTGCTTTTGTTTTGTTTAAAATTTGAAAAAATTGCTGTTTCGTAAATTATAATATATATCAGATTAATATCATAACACATAAAGCAGCCATCTCTAAAGGCTCTGCAAATGAACCTTTAGTCAACTTGTATTTTAAACTTGTTTTGCATCACATGTTTTTCTGAAATGTTAAGTTTAAATGAAGCATTACATCTGCACTAATGTGCAAGCACTTCCAGCAAGCCAAAACCTAGATTTCTCTTTTGATCACTCCAGAAATCTGACAAAATCTGTCAAGACAAATAAAAAGTAATTTTTTGTCATGTTTTCTTAAGAATAACATGTTCTATAAATCAGTGTGAATGATATCTTAACAAACCCCTCACGTAAAACCTTCAGAAAATAGAGATAAATAAAACTAATGTTTTGGTGGAAAAACAAACATTTAAAGTCTTAAATGTGTATTTTAGATGGGTTTTTTCCCACTCGTCTAAAAGAAGACATGATATAGAAGCAAAATAGAGTTTCGCTGAAGTGTCTTGACTTAACCAAGCAAAGGAACTGGTCTCAGCGCCTGTAAGACTGATCTGAGAGCAGTGTCACAGATGACACACTGAATTAGGCTCCTGCAGAACTCCACTAATACCTATTGTCCTCACGCCGTCTCTGATTGGCCCGTTCGAATCCTCGGGGTCACGTGACCGCCTGGCTCTCTCCAGATTGATGCGTGGAGGGTTTTTCATTTGATTCAGTTCTAATGTGCTGATTTTAATGGGTTTTTGACCTCAATCTCTCATAAGCGTTTCCAAGCCCAGACGAAGATTAGAGGAGGGAGATTATGATTTCAGCCAGGAACAGAACAACAAAACAAGACCTGCATTGTTACCCGCAGACATCATGTATTTTACAGCATAATACTGTAAACTTTGAGCAAAAGTGTCCTCAGAGCAGCTGGTGCTGGCCTCATTAGGAGGTTCCCAGGATTGTGAAGAAAGGCTGATTGGTCTCAGCGCAGGAGAGAGCCGAGCTGTCAGCCTCTCTGGATTAAAACCCCCCTCGCTGTTCACGCGTGAAGCTCACCGCGGTAAACGAGAGGTGTTTCCTTCATCATGCCTTTCTCTCCATCTGTAATCTGAGATCTTCCCTATAGAGTCAATCTGTCCACCAGACCTGCATTACGACAGCGAGAGCCCTCAACACAGCGCAGCCAAATGATCTTTTTCAGTGTGTGATTTACTTAAATTGGTGAAGTGTATTTTTTCTTTTCCTTCTTGTTTTTCAGACAGATGGAGGCTCGTGAAGAACGGTCTGCAGAAGAAACGCCGCATGAAGCTGCACTGCTGTGTCTGAGCAATTAAACCACACAAGTGGGCCGTGTGTGTGTGTGTGTGTGTGAGAGGCCTCTTAAGATTATGCAAATGTGAGGAGGATTTGGAGAGCCTGAACTGAGCGTCTCTGTGTTGTTGTGAATTCTCACACTGCAGATATATTATGATCCTGATCTCCAGTCAAACACACTAAACCTCCCGGAGAACAAAATCACATTTCCAGTAATGCACCTGCTCTGCCTCATTTTGATTTTACAGCTCAAATATCAAATGTTTTATAGACCCCGAGTTTAATAGGCTTCTGGGGCTGCAAGACAAGAGAAAAATAAATGATATTACAACAAATAGAACAAATATTTCATTTAAATAAATGACTAAATTATTAAAAACTGATTAGATTAAAATAAACAGATAATAAATCAAAATCTAAATAGAAATTTGATAAATATTACATTAAATAAAAATATTTTTAATGTATTATTTTCATTAATATAAATGAATAAATATTGTATTAAAATACACCAATAAGTAGAAAATGTGAGTAATTATTTTTTTAAAATAAGGTATGAAATGAGTATATACATAAATTAATAATACACCTAAAAGTACAGTAATAATAGTACAAAAACATAATAATAATAATAATAATAGAAACAAAATTGTTAATTATTTAATTCAACTAAAGATTATATTAAAAAAATGTAAAAATAACAAAATATGAGTAATTCAAATAAATAAATAATACACCTAAAATACAGTAGTATTATTGCAAAAATGTATAATAATAATAATAATAATAATAATTAACAGAAACTAAACATTTCTCAAATGCCTTTGTACATTTAATTGTTAATTAACTCATATTTAATATTAAAAATAATACTGTAATATCATTTTTTTTTTCAGAGTACAAGCTGGGGCTTTATACAAGAAATGCTTTGAGTGAAATATTCCTGCGTGAAAGTGATTGGCTGATGGACCAGACTCAGTGTGAGTGAATGGTCAGGGTGTGGGTGAAGACACTCCAGCGTCCGTCACACAGAGGTCACACGGAGTGCAGCGGTGCATGCTGGGAAAGAGGACATTCCAGAGCCCTGTCCCCCAAACCCTCCTCCTGAAGATAAAGACGAGAACAACGAGCCGCAGCAAACAGACCGTCTTTGTCCTGCGCTTCCCCCCGGCGCACACACACACACACACACACACACACCAGGCCTGTCTCTGTGTGTGTTCTCTCGGAGCTGATGGTCTGTCATCACAGCGTCCGTCTGATTGACCTCAAACTGAGAAACAGCACACACCGGAGGATGAGGACCGGTCACTTCTCGTTCTGACCCTTTCAGCTCATAATAAACTCATTCACACTTACATCATTAGCTCGTGTCCAGTTATTGATTTCCTGCTGAAGTGTCTGTAATAAGATCTGGTGTCCAGTCAGTCGGTCAGTTTTCACTGGTTAATGATCTGTTGATTCTGTAGATTATCCTCCTGACCCGAAACTTTCATCAGATCACACGTGATCTAACAGACACCGAACGATAGACGATCATCTGCAGACGTCATATTATACATCGGTTTGATGAACAAGAACTACATTTTACACACTATACTGTCTAAACCCAACTAGCTGCAGTGTTTCATACTTCACGACTGTACAGTCAACACTGAATTCACCAGAACATAGCTGTCTGACTTATTCAAAATAAGCTTTCTGAATGAATCAGTGATTCATAAACAAAGATTCGTCCTTGAATGAATCAGAAGGAACGGTCTCATAGCAACTAAAACTCATGTTTAAATATTACTATGCATTAATGTACTTTCAAAGATGCCCGAAAAAGAGATTATAATCAGATGCAATTATTCAGAAGCACCCTGAATCAGACGCAGAAGAGAAATGATGTAAAACAAGCAGAGACGAGCTGAACATCATGAAGTATTGATGCTCAGATCTGGATTTCTAGACATTACCGGCTCGGAGAATCATCTTTCAGAGCGGTTTAGTGTACGTACAGTAAATATTCTGAATCTGTTTGTATACTGTACATCTCAGCTCCAGCCGTCAGCTCAGTTCATGTCACATCTGAATCTGTGCAGGTATTTTTAGACTCGAAAATCTGCTGGAGAGACACTTGAAAGTGTTTCTGGAGCAGGATTTGGTGACAAAACTAGGCCACCGGAGCACAGAGATCAGCTCTCTGATGAAAACACAGAGACAGGAATCGAGATGACGTCAGGACTCAGTGTGTGTGAGTTATTGTCATCTTTATGGCTTTGCTGAGCGTCAGAATACCCAGCATGCCGCAGCAGCCCACGGCTGGAATAAGCAGCATTGGCGTCCTACGACACGCTTCTTTCCCACGACACACACTCATCCGTGTCCCAAACACACACACAAACACGTGTCTGCTGGTCATGGAGTCCTCTCCGTCTGACGGACACATGACGGTTGAGCTGCTATTGTCCCGTCGACCTGAAGCGCTCCGGATCAGCACACAATACAGCACCGCGCTCATTAGCATTCTATTAATTAGGAGATGTGACCCAGTAAAGGAATGTGTGTGTGTGTGTGTGTGTGTGTGAGAGAGAGAGGGACATCTCCAGAAGGTAAACATGAACTTGACACTCTCCACATTATATATATATATATATATATATATATATATATACACACACACACATACACACACACACACACACACAGTATTATAAAGTTTTACTTTACTTTTACTTTTTTTACTATATTAATTTTTTATTATCTTAATTGCGATCATAAAAGAAAAAAGGGGGGGAAAGATAAAAATATTAAGTAAAATACACACACCACACACACAATCATGTATATATATTATTAAAAACATTAGACATAATTTATATATTTTTTAAATATAATTATAGTTATTCTAATTTAGTTCTAAAAATTATTTTTATGTTATTTATTATTTCATATAGTTAATTATTAAAATAAATCTATTTTATACCATAAATAAACCCTATTTTACACCTAGCTTTTTTTTCTCTATATATACTGACTAGTTAAAGAAGTTAATGAAGAAAACCACTGCTGTAACTCGGGCACTAACTGAAATAAAACGTGGACCAAAAAAAAAAGCACGTCATAATTTAAATGAAAATAATCGTTTAACAGCTGATTCAAAGCGCGCGCGCGCCCGCGCTGCACCTGCTCGCGTCACCTGAACGCAACATCACAACTACTACAACACCATCACATTACACAACAACACAACACAATAAAACACTCAGCATTACAGTCATACACTTCACAGCATTCTGTCCCCGTCAGGCACTTCAATCCGATTAATAACGACACCAACTCACATCGAGGAGAGCGAAATACCAGCTGAAACCGTCACATCTGAGAATATTACCTCACTAAATATCATATGTCAGATAATGTGGCTCATAATGATGTGAGGAGCGACAAATGAGGGATTCTGACACATTAGTCCAGTGCAGCGCTCCGCGTCAAACTCAGGAATAACGCGATTAAAGCGCTGTATAAGAGAACGAGCAGCAGCTACTGACCTGATAAACCCGCTCCGCTCGGTTCTGCTCCGCTCTGCGGCTCGTCCGGTACCGTGACCGTCTCCGTCTGTCCCGCGCTGCGACTGACTGCTGGACCCGCGGATCTCGGGTGCGCGCATGAGCCTCGGGGACGCGCAGGGCTCAGCTGAACTGGGACCAGCAGCAGACGCTAAACACACACACACACAAGCATCACTGAAGTCATATAAATAGTGCGACAAATAAAAACTGGTGGCATTGATTCGCGGAATGGACGTGCATATGATACGCGCGCGTTTGGCGTGAATATAACAAGCAGATTAGTTCATGTCTGCAGTTTTCGCACAGCATATACTGCTAGAAGATTAATAAATATATTGAGCCTTTCCCCAGCTAACAGTTTCCACGTTTTTCTTACGTTCCCAGTAAGTTATGAAAACTTTATCTCTCAAACATCCAGTTTGTTAAAAAAAATAAATAAAAGAAAAACTATTCTTTTAACGTGTAATTTTGCAACATTGTGAGGATGTTCTTTTGAATCTTCTCTGAATGTTTTCTGAGATAAACATTTCAGAATAAAAACATTTCAGGAGTGACGAATACAGTATTTTTGTTCTTGAACATTATGTATAACTCTTTTATATGTAATATTACTGTTATTGAAAACATGTTTTATACTGAGCATACACTGCCAGAGAATATCCTGTTTACCCTCTGGAAATGAACACAGATAATGATAATATTGCTGATGTATGCTGTGATCTGAGGAGTCTCTGTCCTCTGCTCTTCGTGGAAGTACAGTGGGACGAT
The DNA here is from genome assembly GCA_032357445.1 of Enteromius radiatus. Taxonomy (NCBI): domain Eukaryota; kingdom Metazoa; phylum Chordata; class Actinopteri; order Cypriniformes; family Cyprinidae; genus Enteromius; species Enteromius radiatus. The sequence continues at coordinate 109,028 of JAUCMS010000055.1, read as the reverse complement.
GCAGAACTTCAGGAGTCATTCCACATTTCCCAGAATTCAGTTTGAGATCAGCCGGGCGTCCCGTCTGAGGTCAGACACAGATGAAGAGCTGAAGACGCTGTGCTCCTCAGTGCTTCAATACCAGCTCACACTGACCACCAGAACTTACAAACCCACACATAATAATTAAATATGCACTCATTTGCATACAGGTCCAGCAGAGGAACATGAACACTGGCTCACAATTCTTCTTTGATTCCGTTATTCATATCAGAAGTCATAAAGAGTCCAGGTTTTGGATTTATCACTCCATAAATCATAAAATACTGTCCACAGACTGAAAACAAACACATTTTCAGTGTGTTTATAGGAGTGAGAAGCCTTCAGAGTAATGAGAGGAATAAAGATATGGATAGAAACGGAAATCTCACTGATGAAGTGCAATAAAATAAAGACATAAATGTGTATTTTGGATATCAGAAAGAGCACATGATGTGGACAGAATCTGGACCTGAACACTGACCGGTGCCTGTATGATTGATTATTCAGCAGAAGAAGTCTCGGAAGATCATTCTTAGTTCTGAAGACATCCTCGTTCAGATATCTAGATAAACCAGAGTAAAGCAGTGCGAGACACTAAACAGTGCTCCACAAGCCATTAGAAACAGCAAAGCATTATGGGAAGTCTGTCCATATCTGCTCTGTAGCTGTGAGCAGACGCTAGTGAAGAACTTTTACTGTAATACTCTTTAGTCTTACTTTACTTCACTGCACTACGGTTCCTACTTGCTCTGAATCTCTGAATTACTTTTACTTGAGTCAGTGATGAAGAAAACAGTGAGAGATCACATGATGGTGAGATTCACACACACCTGCAGGAGGAAACATCATCGTTTATTAAACTCAAATATCAGGAGCAGCGGTTGCACAGAAATAATCAAATCAAGCTAACACTGAGCTAGTCTGATCCTGAGAGAGGTGTACAGTACAAACTTATACAGGAGGTCAGTAATGCTGAGGTCAAAGGTCACCGTGAGATAATAAAACACTAATCCTTCAGAAATGTAGCACTGCAAACAAACTGAAATAAGATCAAGTACTAACTGGAAATGAATAAAAAAATGACTAAAACAAACTAAAAATGAAATGAAACCGAATACTATTCAAATAATAACAGCGTAAGTTCATCACGCTCGATCAAGAGCTGAGTTTCTAGTGTGAAATAAAGCCGTCGCATGAAGGATCGAACGTGAAAGTGCATTATTAATGATTCCTCTAGTGGTCTGCGGATAATATTAGGACTTTATTTAATGTTGGAATCTGGTTCTGTAGTGTTCCTCTTCTACAGCGGAGCAGACTGAACTGATCTTCTGTAGAACTGCTGTAAAACTCAAATTCAGTTCATAACATCCACCCTCTTCCTGTTTCTCACTGCTCGGGGGGGTCTGCGTCGTATAAACTGACAGAGAAATAAACCTGACTTGACTTTGCATTTACTGGACGATTTTTGGATGCCTGATTCTGTCATAATTCTGTCATTTATTCTGAGCTCAGTTTCAGTAAAATACAATTAACAAATTAAATTAACCCTAACCTTATAAATAGAATAAACGAACACATGAATAAAAAGGTACTAAAATGTAATGTAATGAACTAGTGGTGTATTCCTGCTGGTGCGAGGTCTTCACGAGTCTGGGAGCTGTGGTTCATCACTGATCTGGCTGAGAGGAGGATCATGGGTAGGCCGTGTCCTCTAGTCGTTCATCAGTGCTCTGAGCCGGAGCCAGTCGGTCAGTCTCTGGACAGAGCTCTTATCTCTGGACAGCTCTCTGACGGCTCTCTGGAGCTTCTGCTGGTTTCTGTCCAGATACCGGAGACCCTCGGCCTGCATCTGCTCCAGCTTCTCCGGCCGGCTCTCGTCCAGAGACACCTCCTCGCTCATGAACGGGTTAAAGCGGAAGTACGTGTCCGGCGGGAGCAGAGCGTCCAGAAGAGCGTGCACCTCTAAAACACACACACACACACACACACACACACACACTCGTCACCGCTGCATTTACTACATTAACACATTAACCTAGTTAGTGCTTTACTCCATTTGCATTGCTCAATTAACTTCCTGCTCTATTCTGTTCGTATTGCTAAATATAGAACACAACATCTAGTGAAATATGAGGATGAAAGACAGGTTGTGAGTTTATTCGAATATAAATATATATTCATTCTTCTTATGTTTCTTGAAGGAGGCTCAGTCCATCACATCATAATCAATCACTGCTAATAAAAGCATCACTTCAGCAGCTGTGAGTCTCCGTGTGTGGATGGATGTGAATGAAGGGGATTATTCAGGATTTATAACTGACCTGCATGATTACCACCAGACCAGCTTTAATCTGAGACGGAGCAAAGGCTTCTGGGTAACGCATGTTCATCACTCAGAGACGCCGCTCGTGAATGTGTTTGTGCACAAATTATTATTAACTGAACTAAAACTAGAAATACAAAAATTGAAATGATTGAAGTCATTTACTCTGTCTGCACTGATAGATGAATTGATTTAACTTCATTAAAGGAAGGGAAGGAAGGTCTAAATCTGATTCCACCTGAAGTTTTACTTTCATTTGTTATAAACACTTATAATATTGCATAAAAATGAATGTGGATGGAAAGGCAGACAGCAAAACTAGAACCATGAAAAACGGCATTATTTGAAATAGAAAATGTTAACTAGAATAAAATAAAACAAAGATGTAAAATATAAAAAAAATATATGATATCTCTTGTTATTGTTTAGTTTAAGTTGAAATAATAAAACTACAAACAAAAACTTAATAAACTATACATATTCAAAATTTCGGAAAAAAAGATTTATTTAATATAAGATATCTTATTGAAGCCTTTTTGTCTTTGTTTATTTGGTGTAATGTGTTTATGTGGTTTAAGGTACAAAAAAAAACACACATTATTGTTTCTCCTCTAAGCCCCGCCTCCTGAAACAGCTCGATTTGTACAGAGCTCATCGTTCTAAAAAGCGAGGTGTGCTCTGATTGGACGGCTATCCAGTGCATCTGAATAGTGCGCAGCAGCTTCTTTGAATAAGAAAGCGTAACTATCTAGCAGGTTGTGAGTGGTCAGCAGAGGTCT
>JAUCMS010000055.1:35996-50671 GCA_032357445.1 Enteromius radiatus | reverse complement strand
GCTGCATTCTGAATCATTTGCAGAGGTTTAATTGAGCATGTGGGAAGACCGGCTAGAAGAGCATTGCAGTAGTCCAGTCTGGACTACTGCAATGCTCTGAATTAGGGCTATCTTAAGACACAAAACTTGTTAAACATTCTGCAACACAGTAGGAAAATATTGTACAAAAATGTAGGTTGTACGTCTTAGCTATTTTTATTCATCTTGTCAAAATACAAAATTCGTTTGATTAAATTATAGGCTAAGCTAAATATAAACAAAACTCACTTGAAGGTCCTATGGAGTCCCTCAAGGCTCAGTACTAAGTCCTTTTCACGCTTTACATTTTGCCCTTGGGGAATATTGTGTGTGTGTGTGTGTGTGTGCGCATATCGAGCTCCACCAGAGGGCTCTCCACCACAGACTGTTTTGTGTGTTACATGTGTCTGTGTTTCTGGATTATACTCTAAGGACTCTTATTATGAAGTGTGTTCCCCTGTTAAGTCTCTGCCCCTTTGTTGGTTCCCATGACAATTGATCAGCTCCTCCCCCTCGTTAACCCTGGTCTCCACTTTAAAAACAGTTTGTGTGGTTAGCCTAACCGCTGAGTATTGTGTGTTATCTCCTACAAAGCGTTTACCCAAGTTCTTCTTCTGTCTTGTGTTCTGTGTGACTTTGTTTGCCACTCGATCGACCCGCTAGCCGACTGGACTTTCCTTGTGCTCTGTCTCTGGCATACCTGTTTGCCATGGTTTTTGACCACGCCTGTTCTGACCACGATTTTGAATAAAGAGCTTGCATGTGGATCCGCACGCCCCTGTCTCCATCACTAGTGTGTGTGTGTGTGTGTGTGTGATCTCCACTCACTGATCCAGCGAGGTCTGCAGCTCTTTCTCCATGTCGGTGAGTTTGTGGCGGAGTGTGATCTGCTCCAGTTCGCTCCTCTCTAGCGCCTCCTGCAGTCTCTTCAGCTCAGCGCTCCTCTCCTCTTTCTCCTCAGACAAACTCTCGTTGTTCTGCAAAGACACGGAGGACGTCAGACGGGACACAGACTGACTGATTGTGGTCACATCTGATCCAGTCACCTGCTGGGCGTCCTGCAGCTGCTGCTGTAAGAGAGTGACGTGTCTCTCCAGCGCCGCCCTTCTGTCTTTAAGATCTTTCACCTCCTCCAGAGGAGCCGCAAACTCCAACTATTCAACACACACAGAACGACTAGCACAGGACTAGCATATGGAGAGATTTAACACACTGGATTAAATAAATAATGAAATTTTAACATATGTACATGATAAATGATAACATAAAGTACAATGAAATGCAAATAAATATATTTAATAATGCTTATATTTATTGATAGCAGCATTTCATATTGATTTCCTTTGTCTGCCTGTTGTATTTCACACTTCACTTGTTCTTTGCATTTTACAAAGTAAAAAAATTACTTAGTATTTTACATATATACACATGTATTTTTTAATGATTTCATTACATATATATATATATATTTATTTAATATCGTCTATTACAGCAGAGTTTTTTCAGTACAAGAAACAAACACTGTTTGCAAACACAGGTCTTATATTCAGTAAGAGCAGCTGTAGCTTAATGTACTATGTCGATGGGATACCGTGGTAAATGTCTGCTCACCTCCTCCAGTGCTCTGAACTTCAACATGTGAATCTTATTAAACATCAGCTCCACCCTCTGCCTGATAACGGCTTCGCCCTCACAGGACCTGGGTGAAACCAGCCACAGAGACACAGCTGAGGTCAGGGCAGTGAGATCTGAATCAACACGTCAAGCTGGTATGCCTTTAAATCAGCGTTTCAGGAGCGTCAGCACATCTGTGTTTATCTCTTCTGAGGCAGAACAAACAAAGTCCCGCAGGATTGGAGCAACATGAGGGCGAGTAAATAATGACAAACTAGCTGCACTACTGGTTTTAGTTCAGAGTCGCTCAGGGATAAACTCAGGTTCATCTGATGTGTGGAGATGGGAGACACACAGAGTCTGAAGCGGGTCTGCAGTCTTTCAGCTGTACTAACACCAGAGGAATGAGGAGGAGGGGGATTCCAGGAACTACTGAGACATCTGTGTCATAACGTCTAATATACGCCATGTAGTATAAATCTGAATGATTACTGTATTCATACACCCAGTGCTGGCTAGACACTAGTTACATGTCACTAAATTATGGAATTAAATGACAAAATAAGAGTAATCATATTCAGTAAGAGTTACTGAAAAAAAATGTTTAATTAAATTACATTTACTTCTGAAAACTACATCTCAATATTTTCTCACACATACATATTTCATTGATTTCTTTCATAAACTGCGGGAACTGTTCTAAAATCTCAAACACTAACAGGACACACGCTTATCCCATAACTGTTTGTTTATTTATTATATATTGGGTATATATATCTACTAAACTATTTCTTGTTATGGTTTTAAAGCTGTATTTAACCTCAGAATGATATCAAAGTAAAAACAGGTACTACATTTTGTGTTAACATTAAATCACTCAAATCTTGTGTAATATTCTAATCAAGTGATGAAGGATTTGGAAAGTTTGAATAATACCCTGCTAAAGTTATTAACAGTTTTAGTGACTTGTAATCTGCACATAAATTACCCTTCCAAAGTAACCTTCTGTATTTTATTTTCTCATGTGCATCTAACAGACGTGACGAAACACAGACCCTTTCTCTATAGCTGGTTCTCACCCGTCCTTCAGGTAGTTAACCATCACTAGTTTAGTGGTTTCCTCGTCAGGATGATCCGGAAGCTCTCGCTGTCCTTTCAGAAGATCAGGTGTGGCCTTAGAGACACAACGAGTCGTGAATCAGTTCAGATGAATCAAACACACTCAAATGACTCCTGAGGGTTTGCTGTCTCTACCTGTCCGCTGCCGTTCTCCTCTGTGACCTCTGACCTCTGCTGCTGCCCTGCAGCTGTGACCTGTGACACGTCTGCTCTGATCCCGATGACATCCGACCTGGACCATAAAACAATAGGGATAATTATCGCCATATATTTCCCTCAATAAAACAATCTGAAGAGTTCAATACAATGTTTACGAGTTTTCTTTGTGATTAACATAATAGTATTTGTGCATTTATATAAATTAATTAGATTTTATACAAATACCTAAAAACCATAGTCTCTACTTCCTTTTTTGCCATGCTATGTGTGGTTTTAACTCATCTCAAGCTACTGTCGAGTGTGCTTTCTAAGAGACCAAAACATGTAATATGATCAAACTGCAAACTGTCCTGAAGATAATAAAGTCAGACAACATAAACCTGTTTAATGATGGAGATAAATACCCCTAAAAATATGCAAAACTTCATTTGGACTCTCAATATTTAGATTTATTGCACCCTCAGATTCCAGATTTTTGAATAGTTGTATCTCAGACAGATATTGTGTGGTCATGTGGTCCAGGCTCTCATTGTTGAACATTTCTTTGGCTCTACCTGCTCCGAGGGGATCCGGGGCCCTGTGTGTCAGAAACGGGGCCAGACGGCCTGCAGATGAAGTGAGATGGCCGGCAGGGAAGGCTCTCCACCGATGGCTCCTGGACTCCGGGCCCTGGGATCCGGGCTCTCTTCAGCGTCACGGGCGAGGAAGAGCTGCTGAGGGTCTCAGGGCTCCTGAGGGCCCTCAGGGACCCGTGATGATTGGGTCTAGGGCTTGGAGCGCTGGAGGCACTGCCACTCATGCTGGACACAAACTCCTGCCGCCGAGGCTCTGTGAGGAAGACGTCTGGATACTCGGGTCTGTCCTGAGCGTTCAGGACCACATACGGCTGACCGGAGATGCCCTGGACCTGCACTCGGACCCCAAACGATCCCGAAGCACCTGGAGACTGAGAGCGACCAGCGCCGAAACACTCCATCTAGAGAACAATCAGTGACTCAGAGTCCAGACGATGGAGAGTCCTGACACACGCACACTGACCTCAGCGTCACAAACAAAGAGTGTTTACAGCAGAAACAGAGAATGATGATGATCTCCACAGACTCCTATTGTTCGGAAATACAGCTAGTAATAAAAACTACAGACTCACCAGAACAGAAACCAGTTTCAGGTTTAGCTCACTCCTGACACACACACACAGCTTTTATAATTCACACATAATCACATAAACACACACAGTTAGTAAATAGTTTCTGAACTCATTCACATCTATTTCTCTCTCTAACAGACTCATGATGAGACAACAGGACTGATAGAAACCATTCCTCACATCGTAGATCAGTTCAGAAGATATCATCAGATACAGGAGTAATACAAGCTGATTAAAACAGTTCTTGAGAAGTGAAGTGAAGGGAAGTTATTGTGGATTAAAGTGATCTTACCGCTGCAGTCTTCAGTCTCAAACTCAGAAGTTCAGTGCAGAAACTCCGCAAGCAGACCAGATGTAGACACGCCCCTTGGCTCTGATTGGACAAGAGCCAGACGAGTCCGACTCTCTAACCCCGCCCCCGATTCTCTGGGGATCCGCCCACACGCTAAACACGAACACACGCACACAGGGTAGGTTCTATTTTTTTAGTTTCTATTAGTTGTCTTTAATTATTAATTACCTTCACTGATTTTATTTGTCCTCAGTCTAGATTACACTTTCATTGAAACATTAGTTTGTAAAAGCTGTTCACTGAATCTCTTTGTGAGGAGGTCTCGGGAATCACCGCAGGTTCACACACACACACACACACCTGAAGCTCTGAATCTGCTGTCAGAAACATGTTTAACTCTATCAGCTCCAATCACACCTGATCCGTTCACATGAAGCATCACCTGAGCCTCAGATTATCTTCCTTTTTCCTCCTAATTTTAGACATTTTATGAAAATCATTTATTCAGTCTGAATGCTTAATCTGTATCTGTAATAGAAGTGACTATAAATATGAATGCTACCAGACTGCTTTCCTGTTTGTCTTCGTTAGTTGTTCTGCTTCTGTGTTTAATAAACTGAAGTGTACACTAATGTGGTGTAAACACACTCCCGTTCGTGTCAGTGATCTGCTGTATATCTTCTAGAGTTTCCTTCTGTGTTCACTGAACATACAGAGAAGACAGTAGAGCTGAAGGACGCGGTGTTATCTGTGTATTTCTAACATGCATGGCTCTCAGCTCATACCGTGGTTTAGTCAGCGAAATGTTCTGCCCTACACTGTATTTAGGTTTGTTCCTCTCGTGTTCCCTCGTTTACCCTGCTTCATCCTCATCATCTACCAGATGAACAGCTTATGATTCTGATCTGTTGTTCAGTCGATACTGATCCGAGCACATTAACTATATCAGCAGCTCAGAAACACACAACAATACACTCTATGAGTCAAAATGATCTGTTTTTCTTTTAAGCCTATTAAATATTCAGGATAAAGATCATGTTGCATGAAAATATTTTGATTTTCAACAAATCACATATTATATGGATAAAGTGAATGAGTTTTCTATTACTATGCTATGTAAGATTTCCTAAAACTTTGTTATTTATCACTGTACCACAATATATATTTCATATATTCCATAACATAATATCCCATTATAATAAAGTGATGTATGTTTGACCTTTGAATAACAGATTTCTCTCTCTATTTGGTCAGTAAATAAATGTGAAATCAGATTTATTTGTGTGACAGCATCTCAACAGAAAAGTGCTGTTAACTCCTGATTGAGTTCAGGTCATATCATCATATTCTCTGAATAACAGTAACGAGGTTCATCCTGACAGATATCTGTTTGTCTGCTAACAGAGCAACTAAGTTATTAACACCCAAACCTTAAAGAAGAAGCAGGAGAGTTTATTGAATGCTCAGATTTCATTTAACCAGCACAACAGATAAAATCATAAACCCTGAATGTGTGATGTTCCCTGGTATCTCTTATTCATGAGGACAAACACTTCATGAAACTCAGATAATACAAGAACATAATAAAAATTCATTGGACTCATTTTTAAAGGTAAAATTACATTTTGTTAATCCAAAAGCCTTACATAATTTTATAATTACAAACAAATTTATAAAAACAAACAAAATTACATAGTTTAATAATCAGTTTATTTAAAACAAATGGCATGTTTTGGGCCCTATTTTACTTTTTCTCACTATGTTTTATTGTTACCAAAATCTGTGTTTTAACATGTCTGATTATTTCAATACATAAAGACAACTTCATTTATTTAATTCTTATTTTTTACTCTGTGTTGTGTATTGAAATGTTTCTGGTTATCAAACAATTTCAGTCATAAAACAATTTCATTTATCTTTTAGTTATTGAAAAGTAAACTTTTTTTGGCTTCGCGCGGATTTGAACGGATTTTGCGTGACGTCATCGCTCGTCCATTCAACCTGGACACTACTGTTACCATGGAAGCGTTTCAGTCCTTTAAAATGGGAGCGGCTTTACCCACAGTCACGTGTCCCGCATTCCCGTTCACCCATTGGCAGGCGCCTCGTGGCGTCACGCGACCTGGCTACGCTTTTAAAAAGACGGCGGGAATCAGTCGCTTTATTTCTTCAGTTTTGCTGAGGCGATTGTTTCTGTCGGGCGTTTATTCGCAAAAACAGCGCGATGGTACGAACTAAAGCTGATGGGGTTCCCGGCGCTTACAGGAAAGGTAAGAGAAACGCCACAAACGTCACACACCGGCAAAGACTGAAGGAGAAACTTGACGCGGGAAACTCCTGTGACAACAGTGCCTTTAAAACGCGCTAAAATCGGCACGTATTGTTCTTACTGTCGATATTATAAATATTAACAGCAGCGCTCGGTTTTCTGAATATGTCGACATTGAATATATTTGTATGTCTTTATCAATCATCATCATCTCCCGCCAATCTGACGTGACTCAAACATGAACACACGGTGATTAATTCATTTAAGTTACAGTAGTATGCTGTTTTTATGAGGGGTTTTATAACGTTACCTAAATGAACGATATAAATCTGTGAACGTTTACCGCAGTTGTTTTTGTTTTCTAGTAACCATTGTTAAACACGGACTTTTACTTTTTTATAACACGGGTCATTATATTATTTTTTCCCGACCCGAATTGTCTCGTTAGTATTGTTTAACACTAAAAGTTAGTAAATGCCAGTGAGATTTGTTTTTAAAAGAATTTAATTCGAACTGAAATAAATGGCGCCACTTTCACATTCATTAGCGTCGCTTCACTATGAAGCAAACCGGAAGCGGAATTGCTTTATTTCTGACGCCGCTGTCTCGTATTGTGCTGTTTGTTTATTGTTCATAAATTATTTTCTGTGTTTTTTTTTTTTTGCAGCTGTTGCCGCTTCTGCGCCCCGGAAGTCTCTCGGCGCTTCCGGATCCGTGAACGCGCACAGCAGCGGCGCGCAGTCGGGCACGCCTGGTAAGTGCGCGCACGCAGACTCCTTCGTTTTTCTATTTGTGCGTCAGAGATTCGTTCTGGCACTCAGGCCTGGTTTCACAGACAGGGCTTAATTTAGATATTTAAGTAATATTTATAAACGTGCCTTAATAAATGACTTGAGTCCAAAGACCCTGACGTGTTTTGAGATCATTCAGTGCAAGTCTCTTTCTTTTGAAACGGCTCAGATTTACATGAAAGTCTGGGACTAGTTTAAAATATAAGTGTAGTCTCAGACTTGTGTGTGAAACCAGGGTTAGTTTAGATTAGTCGTGCCATTCCTGAAGGTTTTCCTGCTGGAGTCAGTCAGGAGCTCTTAAACACTAACTCTTATCTATCTACTGTCTCTGAGTCCGAGCAGCTTTACAGAGTTAAACTCCCAAAAATAAAAATCTCTTATTTAAAAAGGTGAATAGTAAACGGTCTCTAGTAGAATCTGTTGTTTACTATTGGTTGTCATCAGTGCTAGTGTCGGTAACTATGTCTATGTCAGGTTAACGCATGTTTTTTTTGTTGGTGTTGCTCAGCTAAGAATAAGTACGCCGGCGGGAACCCTGTGTGTCCGCGGCCCACACCGCAGTGGCAGAAGGGCATCGGAGACTTCTTTGGTGGACCCGGCAGAAAACCAGAGAAGGAGAACCTTCATCCCACATCTGATGATGAGGAGGAGGCGGGCGGCAGCGGCGTCGCTAAAGCGCCCAGGAAGTGAGTGTCTTCCTCTTCCTGTCTGAGGGGCTGCTGGGGTTTGATCAAGGCGAGACTGAACCGTGTTCTCTCTGTGTTTCAGATCCAGGCCCATCATTGATGATGAAGAGGAGGAGGATTAGTTTCCCTGGCTTGTGACCATTTTTAGTGTAAATCTTTGTAAATACTTTTAATAGGATGTTTCGTTCATCTTGTACAGGTTTAATAAAGTGATTTTTCAGAGCTTCTGATCTCTTCACTGAATGCAGTCAGATTCTTATTTGATTAGAGATGTCTTGTCTTGACTTTGAGGAGTTCAGTCTTCAGAAAATGTGTATTGTTCGTTAACTGATCGAGTAATAAAGCGTGAATTTGGTTGCTCGTTACTACAGATTACTATCGCACTGTTTATGGATTTGGAATTATGGAAGTGTGGAGTAGTGTACCTTTCAAACATTTGTGCAAAAAAATTAACATTAAATAGTTTTTTTTTTTTTTTTTTTGGTCTAACCTCAATTCTCATTAATAAATTCAAGTCCATGTGCTTATATTTGTGTATATTTAACTCTTTAATCACAGCCCACATTTGATTAGAGAAACTATCATTTGTTTTCTGTGAAATGGGAAGTCTTTATCATTAAACACCTTTCCAGCAACATTTCAGGGAAAAGCAGCAATGTCCTGATTTCAGATAGTTTAATGTGAATTAATTCTGCTGTAAAACACTTTCTCTTCTCTTTAGCTGCATGTCTACAGTTTTGTGAAGGTTCAATGGTGTTATTAGCTTTCAATAAATCACTCGTGTGAATTTATCCCTCGTGTTTCTGTCAGCACACACCTGTTTTAATGAAAATCAATACTGGACTCCACTGACTCGTAATTATCTGAGATATGCAGTTAAATATGTTAAAGTCATTAAAGTTAATTTGGTAGATTTATTTATTTCCAATCAGGTTCTGTATTTTTAGTGAAATCTGAACAAATGAAAACTTTTCACTTAATGACAGAAAGGCAAATTTTATATATTTGAGAAATGCACCTAAACTAAATTTTAGAGATACAAGTTAACACAAACTAATGACCTTTATAGTTTTTTAGTGCATAAATTAGATATCTATACAGAAATAAGTGTTTCTACTTAAAGACCAAGTTCAGCGTTTCCTCTGGAAGCAGCCCTGTGTTTACTATGATTTACTGCGGTATTTCTGACAGCTCTGGAGCATGATTTAATCTGAATGTACAGAGAACGAAGAACAGCGAATTTTAAGGGAAAAGTTAGGCAAAGTAAAAATGCAGTTTATATTGAGATATGTTTTGCAAAATAAATCGGGAAATTAATGTTATAATTTTATTTTTCAGTTCCTTAAAATGACAAATTTGTGGGAGAGAATATAAATAAATAGATATTAAAGTAAATAACTAAATAAATAGAAATAAAAAGGGAAAGGGAGGTAGTCATTTTGATCCACACTCCATACCAGTGGTGGCGGTAATACACCATTTTGTTGTATGTCAACCGCCAATAACTGCCAACAAGAAGAAGAAGAACGAAGAACAGCTGCAGTGTCGCTCCTCCGCCGCTGGGGGGCAGTAAGCGGCGCTCGCGCGGCCCTGTCGGTCCGACTTCCGGTCGGGCTCTTTTTCTTTCTCTTCCGCTCTCCGGATCATCATGGTGGGTATCCGATTGTTGGACTCTTAATAATCTGCTGTAATCCGCCGTTTTCGCTGCTCGGTGGACGAAGGCAGATAGCGGAGTGTGAGACGGAGTTAGTTTGGCGCGCTTGTGTGTGAGTATGACGCGACGGATGAGCGGCGCGTGAGATTAGAGCGCGATTAAAGAGCCCGAGCCGCTCCGCTCTCAGTCATACTCCGATACTGCGAGTGTGTTTCACAGGAATACTCTCAAACTGCGAGTGTGTTTCACAGCAACGCGTGTTAATTACACCTGATTAGATCATGAAGATCTGATCGGTTCAGGTTTGTAGAGTGTTTCTGCTCGGTCCCATAATGCACTGCAGCTAGCAGACACTAGCATTAAGCCCCGTTCACACAGGAGCAGTGATTATAAAGATGAACGGTAACTATAAAGATAACCATATTAGCGTCCGTTAAAGCGAACCCATGCCTGTCGCTTTAAGTCCTCCAGCTCGCGAGCAGTCGGTGTTTGTGTCGTTCACCAGATTAACGTACCGTTCTGAAAGAGATTAGAACGACATTTCTCTGTATTTATCGCTATAGATCTTTAATATTGAGAAAGAGCTATATCAGTTGTTGTTATTGTTGTGAGCTGCTGTATGTGTGTGTTTATCATCTGTGTTTCTGATCGTTCTGACCTCTCGTGTGTGTGTGTTTATGGGCTGTGTTTCTCCACAGGGTCGCGTCAGGACCAAGACGGTGAAGAAGGCCGCTCGGGTCATCATCGAGAAGTACTACACCCGGCTGGGCAATGACTTCCACACTAACAAGCGCGTGTGTGAGGAGATCGCCATCATCCCCAGCAAGAAGCTCCGCAACAAGATCGCCGGGTGAGCCTGAGCCGCACTGCATGCTGGGATACCGCTCCGCTCTATAGTGTGTTATGCTGAGTGTCAGGTCAGCTCCGGTGATTCAGGAGAGATGAGCTGGATGAGTTATTAGACGTTTAATGATCTGATGTGACCGGTCGCTCGTTCAGCTCAGGGCTGTGTTTCCCAGAACCATCCTCGGCTAGCTCTGGGTGTTCGTTCTCTAGTTCTATAGCTGCTATTAAGAAACGCTGTCGCAGGCGCTGCAGTAAACCCATCACTTCCTCAGTACTTCTGTCTTGTTTCTGGTACAAATATCTAAACATCCTTACAAGATACATTCACTTAGTTTCAAGATTCAAGTCTTAGTTTGAAAGATATGCAACACCTTGAATTGAGTTTGATTAAAACAAGAAGAAATATCTGCCAGCTGGGACTGAAACTGGTTTCTCTCTGATAGACGTTCCAGGGCACGCTGGGAGAGGTTGGTCCCGTTTTAATCATAAACTCACTTAGTTTTGATCAGTTTCTCACTGAAGGTGAATGAGTTCATGTTGTTTCTGCAGTAAATGTATCTTGATTTAAGGATCTTCAGAGATGAGCACAGAGCCTGAGGAAGAAGTGGTGTGATCAGAAGAAGCAGTGAAAGTCATTTCTGTCGTGTTTGTGAGAGTCAGGCTTTCTTCTGTAAACGGTCTATTAAGTGAATCCTCCAGCTGAGTATGTTTAGAGAAAATCTTAAACGCTCCATCATAAACCTGCAGAACATGATGCACTTTTTTTCAAAGATGGCAGTGTTTTAATTACCCATACGCCCACTCCTTTAAACTTTAATATTATCAAAATTCAAAGTTTATATTTTCATCCCGAGTCCTGTGTCGAAAGTGACTGTGGAGTGAGGTCTCCAGGTCATTGATAGTACAGGAAGAGGAAGTGAAAGACTTTCCCGTGTTTGCTGGACCCTGTTCCTCACAAACCCTGAATCTTTCACACATGTTTTTACTGAAGCTGTAAATATTAAATGTTTAAACAAGCCTTTCGGTTCAGTTTCGTATTTAAAACAGCAAAGCTTATTACGCTCATTGAATGGGAGACATGCTACAATAAATCTGTGTTCATCATGATGAAGCGCTAGCAGACGGCATCAGAGAAACGCTCATGATCTGTGACCCTGGAGCAGTCAGAAGGGTCATTTTCCTGAAATTGAGGTTCATCTCCAGTGATGTCTGGTTTGTGAGAAGAGGATAATATCTGTCTGAGAGAGAACTATAAAACATCAGGAGTCTGAGGGAGCAAAAACATCTCGATATTGAGAAAATCATCTTTAAAGTTGTTCAAATGAAGACCTTAGCAAAGAATATAGCTAATCAGAAATGAAGTTTTGTTATTTATGGTAGGACATTTACGAAATATCTTCATGGAACATGATCTTTACTTAATATCCTGATTATATAATAGACATAAGAGAAGTGTATGATATTGACCCGTACAGTGTTGTGTATTTCTACAAATATATCTGTGCTGCTGAAGACTGCTGCTGTGTGTGTTCGTGAACGCACAAGCCAGTGTGAAGCGGTGTAGAGCGTCTGTGAGTGACGTGTGTGTGTGTGTAGGTACGTCACACACCTGATGAAGCGTATCCAGAGAGGTCCAGTCAGAGGAATCTCCATCAAGCTGCAGGAGGAGGAGCGCGAGCGCAGAGATAACTACGTCCCAGAGGTGCGTCTCTCCGTCCGTCTCTGTGTGACCAACCTGTGTCGAAAGTGACTGTGGAGTGAAGTCTCCAGGTCATTGATAGTACAGGAAGAGGAAGTGAAAGACTTTCCCGTGTTTGCTGGATCCGGTTCCTCACAAACCCTGAATCTTTCGCACAGTTTTAACATCAATTCAGTTCTGATGCCTGACAGGAGCTCAGACTGCAGCTCTCTGATGATGATGATGATGATGCATGTCTCTCTGCAGGTCTCTGCTCTGGACCAGGAGATCATCGAGGTCGACACCGACACCAAGGAAATGCTCAAGCTTCTGGTGAGTCGTTCAGCCTCTCATCAGTCCTGTGTCGAAAGTGACTGTGGAGTGATTGTCTCCAGGTCATTGATAGTACAGGAAGAGGAAGTGAAAGACTTTCCCGTGTTTGCTGGACCCTGTTCCTCACAAACCCTGACTCTTTCAAACACGCTTGTTTTTGTACCTTGATGTTGAGAATGGTTTATTAATGTGAGTTTAGAGGCTTTTATATGCAAGCGAACAATGAAACGCTCTGTTTTTGAGAGAAATACATTAATTTACATGAGTTCAGTGAAGCAGAACGCTTCTGAGGTCAACAGAGCGCTGTCACGAACCCATGATGCGTTAGGGTTATCTCCTAACAATCAATCACTTTTATTTATATAGCGCTTTTATCAATACAGATTGTAGCAGCACTGAACGTTATCAGATAGGAGAACAGAGTGATGGTAATGAATAATGACCAGATTAAACTTTATTTATCAAATGCAGAGACGGTCTCAATGATAATCACTAGAAATCAGGTGTCCCCAACTAATCAATCCAGAGGCGACCGCAGCAAGGAACCAAAACCCCATCCACGAGACCCTTGTGTGGTAACTTCCTCTGTGAAGATAACCGGGTCAGGAGCAGGTCTTCTTCAGTAAAGCCAGAGTTTCTTTCGATGTTTAAACCGATTACTCTTTCATGCACGCTGAGAAAATGTTTTCTTTATTTGAATCTTAATTCAAGAATGAATATCTAAAAATTAAGATGAATTTTTAATGGATGGAAAATGGTCTGATCTCATCTTGATTCCTGAGGGGTTTTGTGTAAAATTGTCCGCTTTAATGCAAATCGAAACAAGAATATTTAAAAAGATTGAATTTCTTACTCTATTGGCCTGAATCAGAGAAAAATACACTTAAATAGTTTTTTCATTCCTTTATGAAAACAAAACTAAATGGGTTACCTTATGTTATTTTTTTAATTACTTTAATTTTTTGCCATATTCAGACGAATATTTATTTATCATTTTAATTGGTAGTGTTGGTTAACTATCGGAGATGCAGAGCGCGCTGGTGAAAACACTGTGTGCAGATTTTAAGGAAAGTGTGCGTCCCAAATGTTTGTTTGTTTGTTTTCTTTTTCTTTTGTATTTTAAAATTCTTCTAGTGCTCTCCATCTCATCTCCATCAGTCAGTGCTGATGGTGCAGGCTCTTCTTAAGCTGTCGACTGAGAACAAGTTAATTTTTTACTCTAATTAATAACCGTAACCGGTTGGATTAGAGTGTTAGACTGTGGAGGGAAAAACAGCAGTGCATTAAATAGACAGCGATACTGATTGTCAAATGTGTGTAAAGTGATGTAGTCTACACCCGTTCATACTTAAAGCTTGTTTGGAATGGGCCATTAAAATGATTATTAGTTCATTAATTTACAGATTTCACCTCTGATACTGTAACAGTTCTAGAGTTATTAACAGTTGTTAAGAATTAAAGTTATGCATTGACAGAAGAAGATGGACGGATGGACGTCTTTTTGGCGGGACCTGTTGCCATGGTGACTCATAATCTCGTCGCTCCACTGATCATGGCTTCTCATAGTCGTAGTGTACACGCTAAACTCTGCAGGAAGTACATCTCTAGGTTTAGAGAATCTGCTGCTATATAAACCGAACCGAACCGTGTGCTGTTTGTTTGACCTCTGTGTGTTTTCTGGGTCAGTGGTTCTCTCTTCGCTAACACAGTTTCTCTCTCGGCAGGATTTCGGCAGCCTGTCCAATCTTCAGGTGACTCAGCCTCCGGTCGGCATGAACTTCAAGACTCCTCGCGGCGTCTAGACATTTGTAATATATCTCTTAATAAAATGTGGGGAAAACCAACACTGTTGTGAAGTTTTCATTTGCTTGGCAGGAAAATATGCTAACTTACAGAAAAGCATTAAAAAGGGAGAAAACTAACATAAACCTCGGTATCTATTCAATATAGTGACTAAATTAATGAAAAATAAAGCATCAACAGGTACTGACTTTCCACAAGATCACAGCAGTAATGACTTTATGCAATATTTTACTTCTAAGATTAATACTATTAGAGAGAAAATAGAA
>JAUCMS010000054.1:772080-787563 GCA_032357445.1 Enteromius radiatus | reverse complement strand
ACTCTAACCCTAACCCTAACCCTAACCCTAACCCTAACCCTAACCCTAACCCTAACCTAACTCGCCAACGGAATTTAGGGTTAGGGTTAGGGTTAGGGTTAGGGTTAGGGTTATACCTGAGGAATACCTGAGGAATTAGACAGCAGGATCTGATCGAGTCACTCAAGCCCATTTGCTTGCAGTTAGAGAACTCGGCCCTTTTGCACAAAAAACTGATTTCCAATGAAATTAGAGCGATCGTACAGCATGAAGCAGCCCCTCTCCACCCTGCAAGAGCTGCAGCGGCTCAGATAGGAGCTGAGCTCAGGACAGTTGTTGCCCGTCTCGTATGAGCGACCTTGAAAGTTTCTGTCCTCGTAGAAGACATTCTACATGAAGCACAAATGCTGTCAAATCTTTCACATTGTATCAAAGACACTAATGAAGACAAGCTAGTAATACTGATGCTGTTTTAATTCACGAATCAGTAATTATACAGCATTGTGCAGAAATGTTTTCAGTGCTTACCTTCTTCATGGCTGGTTCTGTGCAGGAACGACGAACCGCTGCCACTTTTATACTTGATAAGCTGTGCTGTAGCTTTTTGTTATTCAAATAGTCAAAGCTGATGAACAAGCAAGAGGATTTTTCTGTTAATTTCTGTGTTAATCACAGGCTTTCATTCTGCATTGAAACAGTGTGAATGTTTTTTTTAAAGTGTTATTATTTATTTAATCTATTATCAACACAATAAGTACAGTGCCCCTCTCACTCCAATCATACGTTGGGCTGTGGTATGGAAGCACAATATAAAGTAGAACAAAAATATTACAAAATTCATACTTGCTTTTTCACAAAAATATCTGTAAACTTCAGATCAGCCTCAGTCTGACAACTGTGTTGTATTTAAGTGTTTATTTTTAATCATTATTATAGATTAATACACGGTGAGAAAAAAACAGGGAGAAGTGATACTTTTAAATCATTTATGGTGGAAAAAAATGGTTTGGAAAATAGTTTGAGATTTTTGACAAATGTAAAAGCCCTTTTACACCAAAAGTGAAATAAATACGCCTAAGGCTGAAGGAAATCTGTACAGCAGAATGCAGAACAAGAAAGTGCAACACTATTTCAATAATAAAAAATATATATTTTCATCTGTCATCTGTCATATTTGGTTATTAGTATTGCTAAATTGGATCATCAAAGGTTAATATGAAGACACTGCTCAATAAAATTGCATTAAATACATGAAGAATATTGAAAATATTTGATTATTGAAGGTTTGTGTCTGAGTTTGCATTTAACTGTTTGTATTGATTTTGAGAAATACTGAATCTGTTTTGGTGCAGTAAGATGAGTGTTCATATTTAGTCTAGATCTACGGTAACAATCTTCACACACAGTGCTCTGCACTTACTCCTGATTTCTCTCAACATGGCAACCCCAGAGCTGTCAGTCAAGGCAGAGGAAACAAAGTGATACTTACTAGAAGTAACGCAGATATTTCCTTCTAAATTAAATTGCAATTTGTGTTACTGTACTTGTTACTTGTAATCTGACTACATTACTCGCGTTACGTGTAATGCATTACCACCAACACTGGTTCTGAACTATCAGCAGACTTACTTAAAAAGATGAACAATTACACTGCTGTCTACTGTAGAGCTGTTTTACAGTCAAACTAAATCTGTTTCATAATGAATTACTTATTTAACACTAACTGTGATTTTCATGTTTTGAAACAGCTTATATATTGTATTAAATCCTACATTTAAAAAAAGAAAATAAAAGAGTCATTCATCATCAAAAATGGCAGAAGGAAATGGTGAAAATGACTGATTAGATAAGTCCTATTCAAAAGGCAATTAAATGTGTGTTTTTCTGTATATAAGGCATTAGACAAAAGGACCTTGCTGATGATTCAGGCAGATTTTCCCATGTGTCCGTGGAGTGTACTGGAGCGCTGAAATGATCCATCTGACTGAACACACACAAACAGCCAATCCCACAACAACCTGAGCCAAAGGCAAATGATCAGGACAAAGAAATAATACAAAATTATTAGTCTTAACAAAAGCACAATAAAAGTATAAAAAAATACAACATCTAAATCGGCAGTCTAAAGTACAGTGTCAGATTATATATCCATGTTACAAAATCTAATTTACAATCTAAAGGTCTAACTGTTAATCACTTTCAAGTGTTCACAAGTCCATCCTACCTGAACTCATATGCATTCTCATCAAAACTAAAGCACTGTTACATCAGTAACTATCCTGCCCTGATTTTTATTTTGGTACTCTGAGCTATCTGTGACTAGGAGTGTGACGGGGACATGCAGATCCATTTATTTAGGGTCGTGGTACAACAGGCAGGGTCAGAACACAGCAGACAGGTTTGGTGGAGGCAAGACGTAACGATCCAGAAGGGAAGCAAGGATCGGGCGATCAGCAAAGAACAAAATCCAAAGGTCAAAGACAAAACCAGGCAGAGAGCAGTACACGGTAACAATACACAGAAAACCCAACTAGGAAGAACACAGGGGAAATGCTTCGTACAAGGAAACAAGCAACTTTTAAAGGGTTAACAAGGGTTAGGTACAATGCAGAAACACAGTCCAGGGTGGAGTGCCCTCTGGTGGAGCTTGAGGGTGACCGTGACCGAGCGCTGTAGAACCCTTGCCTCACCCTGCTATGGCTGAAGAAGCTGCCCATGAGTCTTCATCATGCCTAGTTACGGCCACAGAGGCCGTTGCCCGTGTCCGACAGCTTTTCAGAATTACCAGCCCGAGCCCGACCCGAGAGATTCTATGGGGGCCCTTATGGCCATGACAGGGCAGGGCAGGGCGAGAGTTCATTGTTTCTGCTTTAGATCATGGCCCGCGGATGCCACACGTAGACCGTAACTACACTAGAGCCCTCCAAGGGCCTCAGATTTAGTCCCGAGCCCCAGCCCATGCCCGATACCGTATCAGAATTACCAGCCCGAGTCTCCAGCGCCACATGGCAATCTTTTATTCAATCATTGATTTTATTCTGTCTGCCTCAAACCACACATGCACCATCAGCACTGCAGCTATCAAAAAACATCAATCATACTGTCAGTATATATGTGATTTGTATTATGATGTTATATTTATGTTTAACGTGGGTGCAGGTTAGGGTTAGGGTTAGGGTCACCTCAATCATGGTGTTGAAGGTTATTCACCCCCCCCCCCAATCCCTGCCAGACCCGGCCTAACCCATGACCTTTGGGTTACTAGTCCATCTCCCCATCCATAAGGCCACGACTGTCCCCCGTTTCCTCCGTATTCCCCTAATCTTTGCACATAGTTTTCGTTTACCTACACGTATATGGCTGTAAGTTTTCGGTAAGTGTGTCATTCATACCACATCATTTCAGCATAGGTCCCCTTTAGTTATAAAGTATAATTTCACAGGTTATTACCCCCTTAGTTATTCCCCAAACGTTGCATATTGTTCCCTTATATCTACGAGTAGGTACTCTATAGTTTCAAAATAGGTATGCTATAAATTCTGTGTAATTACGCGGTACGCTGGGTTACCAAAAACTTTAAGATAAACGTGTCCTTTACAGCAGAATTTTTATATATATTGTTACTATATATAAAGTAGCAGGAAAACCCTGAATCTTTATGTCATGACCACTTTAAAGAAATATTGAACAAGTAATTAAACAATAAATAATAAACATTGTTCCAAAGTCCTTGAATATCATGTTTTAAAATGATCATGAACACAGTACATCCAGTATTCAATTTTCCATCATTATATTTCTGTTATTTTTCGGCAAAGACATCTGATCTCATTCTTTTATGAAATAAAGCTTGCAAGTGCACCAATCTTAAAAAAACAACTAAAAATCTAAGTGCACAAAATACTCTACTAGCTACTTAATATTACAAACAACTTATTTTACTCACATATGTGGAAAAAAAAAAACTTGAATTACAAATATCTTGCTGGGAAAGCCCAGGATAACCCATATGCAAAGACATGAAGACACTGCACTATATAAAGAAAATCCCACTGTATATGAACTATTAAAGCTCCTGTTCTAATACTGCTGGTGGGTGTTATTAACAAAACAAACCAGGAACTAAAGACAAAAAAAATGAACACATGCAGCCTCCATTAAAAAAAGGTTTTATATACTGTACGTCATCATGTTCGGCTATTATCTGCACAGCACCTGAAGGATGAGAAGTTACATCAAACCCTGTAATACCAAATCGGTGTGTTTTGAAAGACACTTCAAAACAAATCTTGTGCAAAGCAAGAGATAGCGTAATTAAAAGCCCTCAGTAAACAAAAGTCACAAATGTACTTGAAAGTTGCAGATGTTCATCCAAAGAGGTTTGACTTGGGTCTTAAGAGGTCTGGAGACTCTTCTGTAGTACTATATTGCTCAAATCTGTCAAGGAGAGAAGTGCTGTGAACTATCTGCGACCTCATGCGGATTTTATTGAGACTGGGTTTCATTTTTGTAAAAGAAGATTTCCTGCGGATAGACTTGTGTTTGGGTAAGCCTCCGCCGTCCTCTTCGCCGCTGTTCTGAGTTTTCAGAGGTCTGAAGTTGGACTGAATAACTCTCGACAATCTCCAGCGACTCGCGTCTCCAGCATCCACGCCGTCTGCGTCAGACTCCACGCACGCGCCCGCGATGTCCAGGATGTTTTGCGCAATGTCGCTCTTCAGGTACTGACACGCTTTCCTCCCGCTGTAATCCCGCGCCTCCACGTCGGCGTCAAACGCTCCGACTAATAATTTGACGACCTCGAGATGACTGTGCATGGCAGCCAGATGAAGAGGCGTGTATCCCGCGCTGGATCGCGCGTTGACATTCACCGCGACTTGATGCTCTTTGGCAAAGTTCACCAGCATTACAATCAGCTCGTGTTTGCCGAGCTTCGCAGCCCAGTGCAGGCAGGTGAATCCCGTTACGAAGTCCCTCCTTGTCAGGAGGCTGGGGTCCATGAGGAGCAGCCGCTGGAGGCTCTCCCAGTGTCCGTCAGACGCGCACATCATCCACTCGTGCTCCAGAGGCTCGAGCGTCGCCGCGGCCGCGTCACAGTCGCTGTCGGCCCGCGGACAGTCTCTGCATCTGCCCCAGAGACACGCGCTGCGACGCGCCTGCGGAGTGTTGCTGATGGAGTCCGGCTGCTCTTCATCTGTCCACTCATCGATCTGCCGAGATCTGTTTTCTTTCCCAGACTCTTCCTGTGATTCGACTTTCACTTCAGCATCGTGAGTTGGATTTCTCTGTGTGTAATTCGGTATATTTACAGATATCTCGGGTCTTTGACCTTCCTCTGCCCCCTGTGCTTGATTTATTCTCCAATTCGCAGCAGGCTTGTCCTCCGCCGCGCTGCTGCTTAAATTCCCCATGAGTTCAGATTCTGTTCCGTCTCTTCCTGACTCTTTCACACCCACTGGAAATCCGACAGAAATATCCGGCTGTGATTGAGCACCTCCCGCATTACCTGTTTCGTAACCTGAGCCAGGTAACATCCCTTCTTGTGCTCCGCTTCTGCTCTCACAGGCGTCTGAAGACACGCGGATTCTGTGATCTCCACAGGCTTTGCGCTCCTCGGGTGGACTCTTTCTGTCCCTCTTCTCGTTTGAACCTGATGGTTTCCTAAATTTCTTTTTAAGGCAAACGTATTTATCGCCATTCTCTTCTTTAACGTAAGCCACGCTGTCTACATACCGTTTGAAGGCTTCCTTTGCCACTTGTTTTAATGCGGGATCTTTGGGGATTGTCGCACGAAAATAATCCATTAAATCCACGTTTTTTACGCGACCTCCTTCCTCCTTTATGAAATATAAAACCGCTTCTTGGTTGCATTCAGTCGCCATCGGATTTATTCCTCAAGCTTATTAAGTACTGTCTCTGTGAATGATCTGTAACGGAGCAGGTAACATAAATCTACCAAGATAACAACGATGTAAACAGACAAAGCTGATTTTTCCACCGTTAATCTGCTCGATTCTTCCCTCCCCCTCTGGTCCTGCAGTGCTCGGTTTGTCCAGCAGGTGGCAGGTGATGACCACTCGTTGACCACTGATGCATCACGATGGCCCGGATTCACCTAAACCACTATTAAATCATAGTTCACTTACAACTTTTAAGCATTTCTTATAAACATGCCTTAGAGAAAGACATTTCTGGTGTACATCATGTGAGAAAAACAAAGGCACCGTCATGTTTTGAGACCAGTCAGCGCAAGTTTCTTTCAGTTGAAACCGCTCAGAATGAGCTTTGAGTCCAGGACAGTGCTGTCCAAACCCGGTCTTGCAGGAAGTGGTGTAGTGGCACACAGGGCACGCGCTGCCTGCGGGGGTCTAAATATGGTCATTTTTAAGAGTATTTGGCATTTTCAATTAATGTAGTCTTTTTACTTTTATTATTAATTTAATATGAAAATTAATTTGCTCCGCTATTACTTCGCGAATCAACCATAACTAGCGCTATAAGGATATATGCTACTCTTGACTGGAAATGTTTGTTTGTTTTTAAATACAGGTATACAATTATAGACCTAGCTCTATCCTAAATAAAATTCTTGTGTGTGTGTATGTACTGTTCTGAACGCCATGCTTCCGTGTTGCGCAGTCATGAAATTAAGCACCATCACGTTTCATATCATTAGTCCTTGACCTTTTGCAATCAAGTGATCAATCTCTACATTTTTTATGTAAAACTGATGTGAACTTAGTACAGACACATTTAAAAGGTTGTTGTCTCCTGATGAGGGTCCAGCCTGCTTCAATATTTTGGTCAAATTAATTACATGTCCATCAATGAATCATTCAGATCACACTGAGCTCTATAGTTATCCGTCTGCAGCATATGGACCCTTTTCACAGGATCCTAGTGCCTTTCCGAGAGAGGAAAAAAGATAAACTTCTGGATTACATCGAGGAAATGTTAATTTAGTTGCAGATTTACCAAAACAAAATGCTTGGATATAATTTTAGCCCAACATACAGCAGGGTTTCTCATATCTTACCCTAAGGTCCAATGCACTGCAGAGTTTAGCTCGAACTCTTCAGGATCTTTAGAAAATCCCAGGTAGGTGAGTTTGATCAGTGCACCAGACCTCCAGGGGAAGATTTGAGAAACACTGGCATATAGTGTTGAAATTCATTTTTAAATGTTAGATTTATGATCTTAAGGCAGAATCTTACAACACCTGAACAAGGCAGCAGCGTCGTCTTCAGCATTTCTCGTAAGAATGGCTCATTAACTTGTTTGTGATCAAGTACAAATGACAAATGACTAGACAAGTATTTTTTTCTGGATCCTTAAACTGGATCTTAGTCAGCCTTTTTCAATAAAGACATAATGCAATACTTATAGGAGAAACTTTAGACCATAACATAAAAACCCTTCTGTGAAAATGTTATACAAATTAAATCTTGTGTAAAATGAGATGCTTCATCACGTGATCATTAACGATCACAAGTGACCCAACATTTCTGATATTGATAGACAGTAAATACTTACGTGAGGAGATTAAAAACAAAAAAACAGTTTCTAGTTAGGGTTAGTACTGGACCTAATTCACCTGCTTCCAGAGACAAAACAAAAGCTTGCATTCAAAGAGTTTAACCCTAACCATTTCCTGAAACTAACTGAATATAATTGACATCTACAATGAATTTGAAAATAGTATTAAAACATGAATTGGAAAAAAATTCAAAATATTAAACAACAAAATGATACTTTCAATCATTTCTGATGAGCCATCATATAAAGTTGCAATAATAACACCAGTTTAATGACCAGGATTTAGTGACCAGGTTTTAATTGAAACATTGGTGCAACATCATTTCAATGTCACATCACAGCATGACCTGTAATGTTCACGATATTTACAAAACTGCTGTTTAGGACATCTTAAAAAAATCAAAAGAAACAATAAGAAATTATGGACTTTAACAAACTAAGCCTAACAGCCACATCAAAGCTATCAGAAACAAACATAATCAAGTGCACAACATACTTTACAAAGTCGACTGCTGTAAAGTACATACTGGTGAGAAAATATATACTCGGATACGCATTGAAAAAAACATATTGACATCAGAAAGGTTTGTAATACCAGTCAGATACCAATCATAAAATAGCAAGCAAAGAGAACAAAATAAAAATGTGCACACACACTCGCACACGCTCACTCACACACACACAGAAAATAAAAGAAAAGGACTCAACAATTGAAATGGAAAATGTTTTGGGCAACACTGACCACATGAACACAAAATGTTCTTGACCTTGAACAGTAAGACTTTAAACACAGAGCCGCAGCATTGCACTGACCACAGAGTGGACTTCACCAGCAGAGACACACGAGCCGGTCGAGCCATGAGCATCACAACGATATCTGCACCGATATAGTTCCCAGTTCCACTGAATGGAAATATTGCACTTCATTTCGTAGTGAGATTTCTGTAAAGGAGAGAAAACAGCAGCTATTGGCCGTTAAACCTGCCCTGCTTTAGAGTTTCTAACGGACGAGTGTGTTTCACACAGCAATGTGCTGCAAATCCCACACGCATCTATAGTTTAATCAGCTCTTCATATCGAGTTAGTGTTACTGGCAGATGTCCACATCCTGTTCTCCAATAATTCTGTACAGCCGACACCGACCTCTGACCCCTACAGTCACTTCTCTAACCCTTCTGATCTATTCATGAAAGTATAACAGACACCAAGACAAAAACAAACTCCAAGCAGTTTGTCACATTAGATCTTGAATCTGAACGATAGCAGGACTTTCCCGAGTCTGAATGAGATTCACTCATAACCCGACACTCAAACTAAACACTGCTCGGGGGTTTCTTATGTCGGCTGACTGATATCTTCCTGTTTGTGACTGATTAAGGCTCATGACGTGTTGATGCAGCGCCAAAAGCCACCGACGGTGCTTTCCTTTTCCACGTTACTAATAAAGTGAATTTTGTTCGGCTGGTCACGTGATCTCCTAAGGCCCCTGAGCCTCTTCCTGTAGGCTAAATCTAATTTTGTCTCATCACTGATATGACCGCAGGCTTCTATCATTAAGTGGACAGCGAAATGAAGATTTCCCACAAGTACTGTTCATTTCTTGATCTGCAAAACTTTCAAAGAGAAAATACTGAGTGCAACCTGAAAGGCAAAGAAACACTGTGTTAACGGAGTAATACTGAAGTGTGTGTGTGTGCGCAGGGCCGTATTATTGCCAAGTTTAACTGAACGTGTCAAATAAACAGGGAGTCCATGCATCATTTCCAACACACACTGAAAGGCCCCTAGTTTTCCTCTTTGTTGGTCATTACGGTATGAATGACTCCAATGAAACCAGTGCTGACTAACTCAAACAAATACCACAAAAGGAGAGACCACCTTAACCGTATAAAGACGGTAAACACAGCAGAATGACACTGGACAATTATAAACATATTCATGTATTAGTGTTTAGTGCTGGAAGACCTGAACTATATATAGAAGCCCATGAGCTCGAGTCCAACCGCATCTAACCCATCGAGCTGGTGAAGTCCACTCTGACACACACACACACACACACTCAAAATACAACTCAAACTGAAGCTTAGAAAAGTCTCAGATTGACTCTTATTCATTGTAATGTCGCAGGGCCTTATGGGCCGATGAGACATTTCTGCTTTGTGTTTTGTACAGCTGAAGATAAAGTGTGCATTGAGTTGGCTTGTACATGTCATTATCCTACAGTATTTACACTTCTTCCCATGTTTTTACCATGAAATTTCTGTATTGTCTATATACACGTCGAAAACATATCAGAAATATTTGGACTGTCTGTGTTCTTAAATGCAGTAATTTTCTTAGATTTTTTTTTCTTTTTCTGCATTTTTGATATTTTTCCTTGTACACTAGAAAAAAATAGTTCTTCAGCAAGTTTTTACTGCCTTTCTAATTGGCCGATCCAGCACCTGTCAGTCACTGGATGAGGGCGGGGCCATGAAGAGCCGTCTGCTAGAGCATAGCACCACGATCAAAGAGAGAGAAAGACGCTGACGCTGCTGTTATCTGGAGATCTTCCTCCTCTTGGGTTTGGGCAGTTTGACCTGACGATCCTGGTGAACCTACAGATCGACAGACAATAGCTTCACTGTATCATCCCTTCATCCAATCAGAACGAGCGTGAGAAGCTCCATGACAGGTGTGTGTGTGTGTGTGTGTGTGTGAGAAACTCACAGTTCCAGACATCTTGTCCAACTCACTCATGGCCTCATGAATCGCAGCTTCTAAATGATGATTCAGCTTTCCCGCCCTGCGAGGGAGAGACATGAGACACATTAATAACAACCCTCTAAACACAACACACGTCCGGTCTAACCTCTGCAAAAAACACAAGCACTCCGAAAGAAACATGAAAAAATGTGACATTAGTCCATGTATTATTGTTATGACATTATTTGGTGGCAACAAGTGTTTTTCATCGACTGGGGATCCGATAGTTATGTGATTTCTCAAGACGTCCTGGTCCCTGGTTGAATTCTAGGTGTTAAATTATATTACCGTAACAGCATCTATAGCTACTTTCAGGAATCATCAATATTAAAGGAAACAAACATACTGAAAAAAAAGATGGGACCCTATATTAAGAAATACGCATGTTCTGGAGAGCTGCTCTGAAACAATATTTATTGTGATAGCACTATGCAAATAAAGCTGAATTGAACCATCATTAGAAGCTGGGTGAAAGGTGACCGAGGATTTAAATAGAGAGCACTGAAATGCCACGAAACTAATATCCCATTCCCTGTGATTGCTAACGGGAGAATCAGGACATCTGAGAGCATTATAAAGAGCTGCAGTGTCTGAACAAGACTCTCTTCATGAGAGCAGCGGCTTCTTATTTTACTTGCTCTTAAACAGTAAAAACCCAGACATTCACAATACATTCATTTTTGCTCTTCGGTGAGTTTGAGCATCTCTTTTCTTTCTCGTGTAGATGTTCTCCAGCGTGCGAGCGTTTTAAGATCACGTGTTTCAGAGAAACTTACTTCCTGTTTTTTTTGCTGGCTCGGTCAAGCATCTGAAGGTCTTGCGTTAGTGTTTTCAGCTGCTCTGGTTCCACCTAAAAAACAAGAGTTCAGACAGCAGATGTGTTACCTACAGAACTATTATCTGCAATATTTACTACAACAGTTTACCGATTTGTCTCTAAGCAATCACTGACTGTTCACAGATTATCGTTCGCCCCACCAAAACCACGATACACTTGCCGGACGCTGTAACATATTTTAACACTTTGATAACAGACTGAGTCGGGCACCTTCAAGGGCATCTCTTACCTTGGCCTGTTCTGACAGTTGCATGCTGGGATTGCGCCCATGCTCTTCTCCCATCAGTTTGTTCGGCCAGGGTGGGAAGCCTTTGATCGGCCAGACCAGCTCGCCCATGTTGAAGGCCCGTTGCCTGTAGTGCAGCAGTTCGGCCGACGGAGAGTCAGGGTGCCGCAGCTCCTCCTCGCTGCTGAGGCTCTTGGTGTCCGAGGGGCTGGGCGCACAGTGTCCGTTAAAGTGCCCATTGAAGTGAGTGTAGTCTTTGAGCAGCGGCCCTTCCAAGCTGGTGGAGGAGCCGGGCGACTGGTCGTCTCCGGTGAGCGGCTCCCCGTATCCGGCACGAGGCAGCGCTCCGTTGAGCTCCAGGCGCTCTCTGGCTCGGTGACTGAACCGCAGACTCACACTGTCGTCCGTCTGAGCGTCCGAGGCCGTCTCTGCCGGACACTCCATCAGGGTCTTCCTCTCGGGCTTGCTGCTGCGCACCTGCGTGGAGCACTCCAGGAACTCGTCTCCTCTCCAGGGCGCGTGGCTGGGCTCGTCCCAATGTGGCCGCGGCGAACGGAAAAACTCGTGGGTGTCAGCGGCGTCGGGCGTGTTTTGCTCTGAGCTCCTGCGGTTGACCGGCGGCCGGCTCGTGCCCTCTGACCCCCGCGGGGCGTGAATGACGGCGCTGACGGCATGAGGCAGGCCGAGCGGAGGACCAATGGAGGCGGTGAAGGCACTCATGGCACTGAGCGCTGGAACGGGGCTGGCCTGTGTGCTGCTGCTCGCACCGGCCGTGATGGTCACCTGCACACCTTTCCCTGCGGCGTCCACCACCGCTCTGTAGATCGCGTCTACCGAACTCTGGCCTCCAGAGCCTCCAGGCACAGACACCTCAGCCGGCAGCTTCTGCGGAGCATCACGGTACAGGCCTGCGTCTCCAGAGAGAGAGCTCACAGCCGGCGGACCGCCGTCAGACATGCAGCCCTGAACACAAACAGAAGCATGTCATTGAGATCAGGGGTCTCGTTTACACCGCAGGGCTTGATACCAATTCTGATTTGTTGCCTATATCCAATTTTTTGGGTTGCCTGTTTACACGTTTTTTTAAATTGTGAACCATATCTGATTCATGTGTTTACACCTGCCATATGATCTGAGGCATCGCGTGTTCGTTGTCGTCATTTACCGCCTCGTCTTGAGAATAATAGCAAATAATATCACTTCAGCGTGTTTATTGCAAAAAACTGATTCTTAAAACTACAAAAACAGTTCAATGAAGTGCAGTGATTCCTCTTCTCTTTTATTGTTAGATTAAATGTTACTCATCAGATATTTTTCCTGATCAGCTCCTCAAGTGTTCACTTAAGACAGAACAGATATGTTTGTGAGAATACTTAAATACTGCCAACTGCAGTTCTGTGTAATTTATCAGGATCGCGCGCTGTCTGAATTGCCGTTATATGTCCACTCTTCTGATGACCGTCAGCGCCAAAAGCAAACAGAGAAAAGGTAAAAGGTTTCCCTCAGAAATTGTGCAAATAAAGAAACTTTAAAATGTTTAAGTGCTATTTGGGTTGGAATTGCCGGCCAAGGGCTTAATAAACTAAATTTTGTGAAAAACTCAAATCCACCTTTTTTGTCTGTAACTCAAAACAGCCCGTCTGCTTTTACCCTTTTTACCAGCACATATGACCAGATTAAACCGTGGAGAAGTACAAAATGTCACCCTTTTAATGACATACAGAACGCAATGCCTGTTTACACGACAGTCGCATTGACACAAATCTGATTTATTTCCACATATGAAACCGATCTCAAAATTACGTTTTTTTCCTGTTTACACGGTCATGGAACAGATCCGATCTGTGTCACATATACGAGCAAAATAGGTCGCATTTAACTGAGGCCAGAGTCACCACAGTGAGAGAAAAGAGCTTTTACTGGACAGAGCGAGTCACCTGATAATCCTGGTACAGGCAAGGCAGGCTGTTGGAGTTGGGAACATTACTGTCTGTGAAAGGAGCTGTAGTGAAGGAATGGCCCTGGCCGGGATAAGCAGAGACGTGCAGCGCCGGATGCTGCTGCTGCTGTTGATGATGATGAAGATGCTGATGGTACAGGTGCCCGGCAGACGCCATCATCTGAGGGGTGTTAGCCATGCTACAGCTCAGCACCGCGTCACCTGTTAGCAACGGCACAACAGCGTCATGGTCAGACATGTTGACTTCGGCACAGAGGAAATAAAATATGCAAAAGAAAGCAAGCAGGAGGAAATAAAACATCTTATTATCAAATGACGTTGAAAAACATGTGAGTGAGTCCATCATATTCATTCCTGAACATTTACTGTGCTACAAACAGAGCGTATCGAGACCCACTCCATCCAGACGGTTAAAGTTAGAACTGATCTGCTTTTTGAAAAACGTCCTTATTACAGAAGGTACAGAGAGCACGATTGGTATTTTTTATATTTGAATGGCAGCCCTAGTTTAAAAAAATGTGCAATGTTTAAAAACTACATTCACACGAGGTAAAACAATATTGTAGCTTGTGTACAAGACTAGTTTGAATGAATCAATTAGTAACTTTAATTGTCAAAATTGACACGTCTTGCTAGTAAAGCAGCCTCATGTCAGCAACGCATGCATTGCAAATATTTCATCCTTTCCTGGAGGCCCTTGAAGTGTCCCTCAGCTCCGGTCTGATCAAACACACCTGATCGGGGCTACGAGGTCCAGAGCGGATGAGTGGCTGAAGTTTATAAATGTCTGTTTGAGCGGTGAGTGTGTATGTCGTTAACGGAGCTGCAGATCAGCGAACACATGATGTGTGGCCTGTGTGCGGCTTTTAAAGGTTTAATCAAGATTAAACTACACAGTACACTGAAATGACACACATGTGAGACAGCAGCTGTGTCGCGTTGGGTAACGAACACTGTGTGTCACAGTACAACACCGCTGCGGACTGTGTGTGTGTGTGTGTGTGTGAGATCGACTGCCAGCGGCTGCTGGGGAGGTTGCCATGGAGACAGCAGTGAGATGACTGGTACTGCTTTCCAAGGTATGATTCACGCACACGCACACACACACTCACGACTGAATGGGTCAATAGAAGATGTGTGTACACGGGGTATAATGCACAGGTTTTTAAGCATGTTAGTGAAAGAAAACAGACACGGGCCTCAAGCAGAACATGCTAGCGGTGCATCTGTGGAGTGCTAACAAAAACGCAGTAATTTGCATGCTTTTTTTCTTTTATTTTCTTACAGCCTAACAAATAATTGAATTTGGGTTGTATGCGTAATTATGACAGCAGTTATTATGATGGCATTATGGTGAGCCGGCAGCAGGTAATCTCTGTAATATAATTAGCCTGGACAGACTGACTTAAGAAGATCATTGAAAAGTGAAAATGTTCTCAGTAGATCTGAGAGCTCTCTAACCCTCCCACAGACAGGAATGTTTAAGGACATCAATAAAATACGTATTAGTTTTGTCTTCTTTGGACACACAAAGTATGTTCATAGGTCTGTAAAACTAGGGTTGAAACACTGATGTCACACAGACTATTTCACAGACGTCCTTACTGCATTTATGGCTCTCGCGTTGCTGTCTATGGAGGGTCAGACAGCTCTCAGATTTGATCAAAAACATTAGATTGTGTGTCCTACAGATGAATGAAGGTCTTGTGGATTTCAAATGACTTTAGGATGAGTAACTAATGACAGAATGACACGATCAAAAGATGCGCAACATCAGCAGAGCCCTCTCACAGGAACAGAGACTCCTGTCTCCAAAACATGACCAGCAGAAAATCCTGTTTATTAAGCAAGATCAAACAAATCAAGGAAAAAGCAAGTTTCGCGCCAAAGGTTATCCATTATGAACCTTTATTTACTCTGAATATAAAAAAAAGGGAAACTTTCATTACCTCACGATTGAATTCATATTGATTCTTGCATTCGCAATACAATTAAAAATCAATTCATGATTCTTTTTTATTTTTATGTCACAATTCATGATTTTTCATAATTTTTTTGATACACACTGCACATCGAACGCATCGTTATTTTGATACAGAACTAGTCTTTAGTATGGGTAGTCCTAGTCTCAGCCTCAGACGTCACGCCCACAGAACGTTGGCTAAACGTCTGATGCATATGGTACACTTTTCTGGAAAC
>JAUCMS010000054.1:756114-769070 GCA_032357445.1 Enteromius radiatus | reverse complement strand
GTTCTCAAAACTCTGGCCATCTGATAATACCTAGAATATCAAAATCTACTGCGGGCGGCAGATCTTTCTCCTATTTAATCCCCAAACTCTGGAACAATTTACCCAACACTGTTCGGGAGGCCGGCACACTCTGTCAGTTTAAATCTAGATTAAAGACACATCTCTTTACTCTGGCTTACACTTAACACACTAATACACACCCCTTCACACACTATGTACTCGTTACATCATAAAAAGAAAACAATACGATTTTGTTATACACCTTCAGTATTATCAGCAGTTTTTGCATTGCTAAATAGCTAACTGCCCTCCTCAATCCGCAACTCCTCCTCTGTCAGTCAAAAGGCCAAATTTCACCATCTGTTGGGTTTTGCATCACATTTGGAACAACATACACAAGCGAGGATCACACACTACCAGAAGTTCTGACCACAACAAACTCACGCAGAAACGCATGGTTGCTAGGAGACGCATAACAAATGGAAACAATTGTGTGACCTGGCCACAAGTCACTTCACTTCTAAAATCAGCTGAAAATATCAAAC
This sequence comes from Enteromius radiatus, assembly GCA_032357445.1. Classification (NCBI taxonomy): domain Eukaryota; kingdom Metazoa; phylum Chordata; class Actinopteri; order Cypriniformes; family Cyprinidae; genus Enteromius; species Enteromius radiatus. The sequence continues at coordinate 768,525 of JAUCMS010000054.1, read as the reverse complement.
ATGTTATCCTCCGACTGGATGGAATCAACGTCTGAAGTTAAAAAATGAGTCTGTGACCATCATACACTACCCGATCCGTCAGCTTTCATCTGCAGACTGGCTATATCTAATAATATTTAGACTATAATATTAAATTCTGATTGGTTTGTGTTGGTGACTTCATATGCAAATGATATGTGACCCTGTGAGACTTGCGCTTGGAGCATAGTGTGGCTCAGTGGAAAAAAAGGTTCAGAACTACTGGATTACTGTAATATAAGGCTTCTTTGCCAATCACCTGTTATAGATCCACTAACATGATTGATAAAGTTTCTAAATACATTTACTCGCACATATTTGAGAATCAATATATTTCATGATAGGCCTATGATTACAGAAATAGTTCATAACCATAAGAGTCAAAAGCTGCTTGTTTCTGCTTCATGTAAACAATGCCAGCACATGATGAAGCTGCTTGCGCTGAACACACACATCGTTCACATGACACACACGTTACACTGTCTCCAGTAATTAATAATTAACAGAACGTTGAATGAACCCTACCTTTAACATGTTTGGGAATATTTAGAATAAAAAATAAAATTGTAAAATAAATAATTGGCCTCCTGCTGTGTTATAAGACCCCTCCCCACCCTCTGGTGCATCTGTGCAGACCCTCACCTGCGTCAGGTGCACCCTCGGGGCCGCTGGGAAGCATGCAGGTGATGTTCTGCGGGACGCGCGGCTGGAAGTGAGCGTTTGCGTGACCCAGCACATGGTTTCCGAGAGGAACTTGTCCGCTTTGGTTCACAGGCCTGCAGTTTCCCATGGCCTGCATCTGGTTCATCCCGGCGGGATACTGCGCCGTAGACTCCGCTCCGGGGCCGTGAAGCCGCTGCTGGACCTGCACGCTCTGAGCCTCGCATAAGCTCCGGCCCCGGGGCCCGTGTGAGCTGTGGTTACTCAGAGACTGCAGCAGCTGAGCCATCGAGGTGTTGGAGGGCAGCCGGGCGGTCTTCCTCATCTGCTCGGCCGAGGGGCAGGGTGATCTCATGAAGAAAGTGGTGTCGTGATTAGCGCTGGGAGGAAGCTTGCGTTTGCGCAGAGGGTCACGCTGCTGCGCCATCAGCTTGTCACGAAGCGCTGCACGTCCACTCTGGCCCTCGCCGCCGGCCACGGTCATGCCAGGGTTGGGCGGCAGCATGGTATTTAGAGCATTATGGCCCTCATTGGCCCTGCCGGCATCAGACGGCCCCGCACTCGCCCCGCCGCTCCCCAGCTTGTTTTGATTTGCTAGCTGTGCTTTGGCGGCCGCTGAGAGGAGGCTGCTGGCGGGGAAAGAGGCAGCATTGTGTTGGTTAAGGATCTGGTTCAGTGGCATTCCCAAGAGACCCGGGTGTTCCTTCTGCGTGGCGGGGCCGGGGGCCGGCGGATACATGGGGTTGTGCTGAGCGCTCATCCCAGCCAGCAGCTGGCTGGGCATGTCCTTGTACTGGTGGAGAGTGTCCGGTTTGCCAGACGGGCTGGAGGGCAGAGCGGGCCGGGGCGAGCTCATGGAGGATCTGGGTGAGCGCGGCGGGACTTTCATGCTGCCGCAGGGCGGTACGGCGAAGCCACCCTGCTCCGAGGAGGTGGAGGAGGAGCGGGAGCGCTGCGGAGATGCCTCGATGCGACCCAAGACCGGCCCCGACATGTGTACGGGAGAGGTGACCGGCGACGGTGAGACGGAGGCGGTGTGCTGCGTCCTCTGCATGTGACCCACCGGCCCCGGCTTCACCGAGGGCAGAGGCAAGTTACTCGGCAGCGGGACAATGGCGGGGGGGATGTTTACATTCATCATTGGTACCTGAGAGTGGGCGCTGGACTGGAAAGCGGAGGGGTTGGGTTTACTAGGGATAGGATCCAGGATCCCGAGAGGGTCCTTCTCAGAGCTCAGCTGCTTGCTCTGCAGGGCGCAGGCAGGAGCAGACGGGGCCTTGTGCGGGAACACGACCCTGCTAGAGTCCATGGCCGGTGGGTAGCTGCACAGGGGCTTCTTCATGATGGGGCTCTTGTTGGGGACTGGGGGGGACAGAGGCATGTTAGTCCTTCCTGCCATGATGCAGGACGTCTGGGTGGTGGGCGAGCCGTGTATCATGACTCCGGGAGAAGACAGAGGGATGCGGCCGCTGCTGTGCATGGCCCCGGGGCTGCCGGTCCCCTGGAAGCCACAGGGAGTGTTGCGCACAAACCCGTCGGGGCTGCCGAGAGCGTCCGTTCGGGGGGAAAGAGAGCCATCGCCAAAGGCTTGAGAGGGAGGGCTCAGCATACCTCCGTGCCTCTGCCGGGAGAACGCAGGGAACACATCCGGCTGCTGCGGGCCACACGGATCCGGAGAGAAGTGCCGCTGCCCTGCAGCCATCATCGCCTTGAACGGGTTCTTACATTCTGGCTGGCCCTCGTGGGTTTTACTCCTTATTGCTCGAGGCTGTGCGGTAGAGGTCACAGGGGTCACACCTACAGGAAGAGAGAGAGCTCATTTAGTGAAGGTTTTCCTAACGAGGGTACATGAGCCCCTGAGGGTTCGTGCTAAAACTGCCTTGGGTTCCTGAGATCGTCGCTGGTTACGTTACTTCCCACAGAGAGTGATGCTGTGGCATTTGTTATGTTTATCAGCAGGTTAGCATTACTTCATCTATGTCATAGGAACCACTGCCACGATGCACAGTAAAAGCCATCAAAAAATGGAAAAAGAAACTGAAGTTTTAAAAGGGTAAAAATCAGGAGGGCTGGGTTTCGAGTGACTGAGGCATTGGCATGTCACGATACTAGTATCGAGTATCAAACAATTGACGGGTATTTTCATAAATCAAAGCGATCCTCCTTATTGTTAGTGAGGATTTCATAAATTTGGTTTCAGAAAAAGTATTGTTCAGGTATCGAAGTCAAAGTATTGGTAGCAATATGGAAAATGTTCTCCTCCAGAAACGTTAGCATTAGTGTGAGAGAATAGCCCTGTGTCGTCTTACTTGTTCCTCCGCCGGGGCTGGTGAGCGTCAGCGACGGAGGCGGCAGCTCCATGCTCTTGTGAAGCGTAGCTACTGCGATCAGCTTTCTCTTGTGGATGCAGAGCTTGGTCACATCCTCATCGGCCTTCACATCCTCCGCTGTCCTCTGCTTCACCACCGCACCAGGATCAAAATTGAAAACCTGAGAAAACAGACATTTCAAACCATAAAGTCAGCTTTGTTTACTTGATGTGAGATTTAGGAGCGAGTAAATCTCAACGACAACATACTGATTACAGGAAGTTAATCTCGCAACCATACAGGCCCGTTCCCTATATAGTACGCATGATCAAGTAATGTGTGGTAAGCAGTATTTTTGAAACAGCAGACATATAAAATAGCTAGATGGCCTAGGGAATACCAAAATCTATTTGAAAATTTCATTAAGTATGTAAGACTCTGAAAGTTTGTCTGCAAGGACACTTAAATGATTTTGAAAGGACTAGCAATAGCAAGCTAGCTTTGACAGCATAACATCACTCCAAAGCAATGCCTCCTGCAGTACACATGACCGCGAGGATAACCAGCAGCGCGGCGAGACACGCACAAGCGCTCTCGGATCGGCGCATGCCTCATTCACCGTTGAGGACACATTACAGTACAAAGCACATAATATTACAATAACAACACCTAGCGTTCTCACTAGATCCGCGTTAGAGCCATGATCGCACTGATGACGCATCACGTCTGAGCGAAAACATACCCGCCTTTACACACACACAGAAATAACATCCTACTGCTATGATGAATTACTGACTGATCAAAAACCCTTCCTTCAGAGACGGTCTCATGTTTTTGACACGGCTGCCGTAATTACAGTATATTCACAATGAGAATTCACAGCACATGCTTCTGATATTTAAGCAGCGCACAAACTCATATTCATAAGATCATATTCATATTCAAAAACACAACTGTGTGATTGTTTGTTATGTTTTTGGGTGCTTTTGTTATGCAGCTTTACCTGTATTGCGCAAAACTAGTAAATATATTAATACATATACATTCATGCATTTACCTCTTTAGCTTTTTATGTGGTTACACAACCCTGACCAGACCTGAAATACTCATTGACGTGAGACTCACAGCATACTATGTTCGGCTCCGAATCATTCATGTTGTGCTCGTGTTGTAATTCTGGGAGCTTTTTTCTTTGATAACCAGCTTTTAAACACCAGGTCGCTTTTCAGATCCAAAAATGAATCAAATCCAGTTCAACATGGGCACAAATATCATTAAAGACTTTACCAAAGTACACTTAATGCAAAATATGTGTTTGTTTCTTTTGTGTCCAAACTGCAGACACATGCAGTCAAATCAAACGTTATTTAGACACCAGAGTGTAGGACACTGTGAGGACAGCAAAATAAAGGAGGTTAAACTAGGACATATTATAGCTAAAGATTCTTCATACAATGTACTACCAGTAAAACTCATCAATATTTGGGACATTGTTTTGCTGAAGCGCTTTCTTTGATTGCTAATGAGATCTTTTTCCACTACAGATTGAAGCAAAGGAAGCACTTCTTGGTAACTGGTCGAGCTAAATTGGTATTATGTAATAGTGTTCTTAAAGTTAACATCAGCACTGTCATCATGAGCACGTTTACACGCACATTATACTTCATAAACTGAAAGCATCCATGGTCATGTGAACATGTGTCTTACACACATAAACCGGTCAGAACAGGTCGTGGGTTTTTTGCCTCTCACTCAGATTTCAGGGGGCATGTATACGCAGTAACTCACTTTTCGTCGTTTTATTGCAATGCGCTCATGTGAAACGTGACAGGAACGCATGGTTAGTGCAGATTTAGTGAATAGCCCTGACCCTGACGTGAATGTAAACTGAGAAAACTGGGCACTTTGGTAAGAGTTATCAGACGTAAACGTGCTCAACAACAACGTGTCTTTCGGAAAGATTGTATGAAATGGGCAGCATGAAGTCCGAGTACTGACCTTGGGGAGGATGAGAGGACACTCCAGACCGCATTTACAGGTTCCGTCGGTCAGCAGGTACGACTTCACCTGCTCGAGGCAGGACAGCACTGATCCACTCGGACTACAAACACACGGCACATCATCACAATCACAGTAAAGACAGCCATCTACAAAAATAATGTTAGACGCTTTCGATGAATAAGTGCCTGTGTCTGCAGAACCACATGAAATGACACGCTCCAGATAAGGGCAGCACGCTGAACACCTGACGCTGATCTGGGATGCAGAATAACCCTCCGTATGAAAGCAGAAGCAAATCACAGCGCGCCTTCGTGTTTCAGCGTCAGACGCACTTTCACCAAATCTAACACATGATCCTGTGAGAGGCACGCCTAAACTAACCCTAAACTGAACAATGCCACGGTCGCACTGACAAACAACACAGACATATCTCTATCAGAAATAATATTGAATCACGGCTGTTAGGAAACGTTTATGGACGGTTCGTTTGGGCAGGAATTCATCTGGTCCATACCTGATATACAGGACGCCTGAGGCCTCCACCTTGCGCTGCCAGCCGATGGGCACCTGGGCCAGCTGACCTCTGCCCTCAACACCCTCCCTCTCTTTTCCTCCATTCATTTTTATGGACCGGTGCAAAACTCCTGGTGAGAGATCACACGCTCTTCTCTGTCCCAACACAATGTCTCATTCTGACGCTCAGAAGAGGAAGACGGAGCACAACAAGACCACAGCGAGACGCTCAGAGCGCAGCCCAGAGGAAGAGCCGCGTTGCTTTAGCACTCGATGCAGACAGGATCTCCGCCGCTAGTGTCTGACCAATCAAAGCCATGAGAAAGTAGTCCGAAAGCGCTTCCGATCTGGACCTCAAACGAGCGATCGCAGCAGGCAGAGGGTCAGGAGGCGTCTTCACAGCGGACGATCTTCAGACGCACTGCTCATCGTGGCCCGTTCAGATGCAGCTCTCGCAAACTCATGGTTCCTGAAGAGAGAAAGAGGACATTAGGATCCTGGTACTTCTGGAAGATCAGAGCTTTCAACAAAAGCTTGATGATTATACGAAAAAAAACGACAACTCGCAGCGACTCTACGAATAATGTAATGAACACCCTAATGGCCTGTAAACGGAAGATTTCAGCGGTTAGTCCAACACTGATCACACACTTCAACATCAAAGCAGGAACTAAATGTTGAAATTAAAAGTTAAATAAATCTTCAACTCTAATTAGGATGGGTTCAGCATCAATATCACGAGATGTGCGATGTTATATTTATACTGATTGTTTTCTTTGATCACACACAGACCCCGTGTCTGAAGCTAAAGCTGGATAATCATCTGAACTACATCTGTACTTCACAGATCCGTGTCTCCGATGATGCACATCAACACCATTACATTCACTTCTGCATCTATCGGTGTCTGAAACTTCAAATATGTGCAAAATAAAGGCAAAATGCACATCTCTGCGAGTATCCTGTGAACGAAGATGAAGGTAAACGGCTGAGAGAGAAGCTGGATGTTCATCAGGCGTGATGTTAATCAAACGCTTTAACATGGATTCATTAGATTTCATTTATTCAGTGAAGAATATGTATTTATTTTACATTTGATTATTCGTTTTCTGTAAATCTGTTAGATTGACCTGACAGATGTAAAGCACTGTTTATGTCATTTGTTTCTTCTTTCTACATATGCTTGTCATTTATTTATTCTTTATACGGATTTACTCCCCTACAAAATCACCCCAATCACTGATTTTTTCCAAATACAGCTATTCTAGTCATTATCAAAACATGATCGCAGAAAAAATAAATATCGCAATGTGAGTTTTTTTAAGTATTGTGCGGCCCTAACTCTAAAGCCTGATGAAAAAAAAAAAAGAAAAATCAATCAAAGCCATTCAAAATTATTGCACAGGTTATCTTCAGAGGTCATGTGACCTAAACAGCCAATCAGTCATCTTCAAATCATCCCCATAAAGAATATAAAGACATTTCTCACTCTTAGGAGAAGGATCTGAGTCCTCTGAAGAAGTACATTTCAGAACTAAATTCTCATTACATTAATTGTAAATTACAGCTCTAAGTTACAATAATCTTCTTGCATCATGGTCACTGGTATTTACTTCAAGAAGTACTTAAAGACATTGTGCTGATGTACTTTATACAGCAAATGACTCCAACTAAAGGAGAATGATCAAACGCCCTTTAGTCAATCACTGTAGCGTACAATAAACAACATACAGGTGAGCCCTGATTGGTCAGCACTGTGACTGACAGCTGAGCTCCACCAATGAAAGACGAAATGTGAACAGGCCTTTATAATGAGAAACTAGACAGCACTGCTTCAAGAAAGATTCAAAAATCATGGATGAATTTCAGTGATTTTAATAAAAGCTCTTCTATTCAAACAACAAGAGCATTCTGGACTGGCTTCGGTGAGATCTGCGCCTGAGTGTGAAGAGGTGTGAGTCCAGATCACACAATCCTCAGCTGGACCGAGACACGGACGGACTAAAGAAGAAGAAGATCAGTGTGTCACTGTGCTGCTGACTCACGACAGGACTGAACACACACAGAGCAACTGAATGACTGAAACACCTGGACGTTACAGTGATCGCACACACACAGTCCAACTGTTCTGCCCAACTGTGACCTTAAAGAGGTCAGAGGTCACGGAGTGTGTGCTGATAACACAACATCAACACGACCAACAGCTCACAAACACAAATCATTGTACGTGATAGATCCCTTCATGGGTGTCATGTGATGAACATCAGTGTTTGTGTGTGTGACACACTCCAGGTGCTGCTCACCTGTCAATATCATGACCTTTTCCCATCATGCCTGTCACATTCATCCACTGCTGTATTATGCCTGATTTCCTAGTGACAGTAAATAATGTTTGGATCTGCTCGGTCTGATCTAACTGCTCGATCAGTGAGTGTGAGAGAGATGTGTGTGTTCGTGTGTTTGGTGACAATCAGCTGTATCACGTTCACAATCACTCGTTTCTGCATTTCATAATGCAACCCTAACCAGAGAAGATAAACGAGCTGCTGGCCCGCTGCTAAAGCTAAAGCTAGCCGCTTCGGTTCGGTTCGGGATGAGGCTCTGGGCTCATTATGGCTGCGGGTGAATCCGAGCGCGAGCGCGCACGCGCGCGCGCACACACACACACACACACATACAGAGAGACAGACACACAAACACCGAAAGAGCTAACTGCTAACCTAAACAACACACGCGCAGCAGACACACGATCGCACGCGCCGCACGCACGTACCTGCTCGCGCGCGGGCCGGAAACGCTCCTGCGGCGGATTTACACTCAGATGTGTCTCCGCGGCCGAAGCGCAGCAGCGGCGGCTCGATCTACCTCATAACACCCGCCTCGCGCCGCATCGCGTTCGCTGCAGGGTCCCTGGAGCACAATAACGGAGCAGGAGTCCGCTCGCGTACGTTTCACATCGACTCTGGGCGTTTAAAAATAAAAACAAAACGTCCAAAAGCATCAACACATCCGCTGCTCTTCTGCGCTCGGGATGGAAAGATGGAGCTCCGCTGTGCGCATGCGCCACTGACAGCGACCACAATGCACCGGGGCATGACGGGACACACGAATGAGTTCAGCCGTGCTCCCTACAGAGGGTGTTTATGAAGTGTTTCATCAGAACGCGAGTCATACGTGCAGAAAACACCAAACGCCACACGTTAAGGACAGTAAAACGAGGTTTATTTGAAAACGTTGCTATATTTAAAGAACTTCACGCTCAGCTGGGTGTCCTTTTTATTTGTGTTCCACACGTGATCAGATGTGTACAGAATAGGTAAATAAATAAATAGCCTGTAAATGGTCTAATGACTGTAGGAATAAATGTTTTCAGCTTCTGAATGAGCTTCTCTATCAGATGCACGATTGTAACAGTTCAGGATTAATACACCTTTATTAATAATAGAAAAGAATTAGCAAGGTTTCCTTATTAACAGGTCTCAGCAAATGACTCAAAACCCCAGAAAAACAATGTGCTCGCAAAAAAAATAAATAAATAAAAGACATCGGTGGGCGTGTCAAAAAGTGTCATGAAGTATTATGTTTTAAATAATAATTTCAAAATAAAAACACAAAAAATAAAAGTGTTCGTTATTATTCGTTTGTTCGTTCAGTCCCTCTTTGTTGAGATCCTCGCCTGTTCAGTGGGCGGGGCGACTGGGGGTTCTGCGCTTGCGCGTCTCGAGCTCTCGGTCACCTCTCTGAAGTCTGACAACAGCGGAGTCGCGAGCGTTAATGACGCGAGCGAATATTTCCTTACACAGATAGATCATGCAGCAGCGCGGAGAGTCGGTCCATATGTGATCAGGTCGCGGCTCGTCGTGGTGGCTGTCAGTCGGGAAGGACGCCGCTGAGATGCGCGACGCGCTGCTGACGCCCGTCAGACGCTTCCCGTGGGCGACCAACGTGACGCTGTACGGCTGCCTGTTCGCGGGCGGAGACTTCGTTCACCAGCTCTTCTCGCGTAAAGAACGAGTAGACTGGACTCACACGAGAAACGTGGCCGTAGTCGCGTTCGGTTTTCACGGAAACTTCAATTTCTTTTGGATGCGCTTTTTGGAGCGACGCTTCCCCAGTAACGCGCTGCGGAAGCTGCTGCTGGACCAGACGCTCGCCGCGCCGCTCGCCATCAGCGCCTTCTACACAGGTGAGCTCAGGTAAATCACGTGACTGGAGCGATGAGGCGCGCGCAGTAGAGCTCAGGGGTGGGTGTGTGTGTGTGCGCGCGCGCAGGTGTGAGCTTCATGGAGGGCAGAGAGGAGGTTCTGCAGGACTGGAGGGAGAAGTTCCTCAACACCTACAAGGTGAGTCTGAGCAGCAGACATTCCTTCTGTATTGTCCTCAGGCTGTACAGAGCTGTAGTACACACACTCACTCAAATACAAATGATACTGCAGGTATATTACTCCGAAGGAAGAGCACGATTATCGTGCATCCCTACCGTCGTGTACCCAAAATGAGTTCCTTTGTTTTAGTAACACTGAGAAGAAGATGGTTGTCTGTGCGCCGCTGGGTGATTGATAGGATGTGATGTGCTAGTCGTGGATCTGTAGTGATGTGTGAGGCAGCAGGACGGTCTTCATGTGTGTGTTTCTGTGTTCAGACAGGACTCATGTACTGGCCGGTCATGCAGGTAACTCACATTCACGCACACTTCTGCAGCAGACGGCTGCTGGCTGAGATCTGAGCTCTTTCACATGTTAATGCTCTCTAGTTCCTGAACTTGGCTCTGGTTCCTCCTCTGATCCGCACGGCCTTCACCGGCTGCTGCGGCTTCATCTGGGCAGCGTTCCTGTGTTTCTCGCAGCAGAGCGGAGACGGCACCATCACAGCGGCTCTGGAGTGGACTGGGTTCAGGACATCGAGCACAAACGCCAGGAACCGATCTCTGGAGCGGACGGAGCTGAACAACGCTCTGGCACAAAGAAGGACTGAGGCGTTCCTCCAGTCTGTTCTGGTTTTATTTATTTTATACGTTTGCTGCTGATGCACTGTTCATTTTTAAAAACGTTTTTTGTTATATTTAATTGGTTTTGTTTGTTTTTTGTTTCTGTGTCATTCACACAGTTCCTGAGATATTGTTGTTTTGCTGATAAATGCATGTATTTATGTGTGTGTGTGTGTGTGTGTTGAGTGTTAGACAGGGGTTTATTTGGTATTTCAGCATTTTTTCTCTGGAAAGATGACTTGTTTATTCTTCACGTTTCTAAATGATCATTTAGAAAGATTCTTAATTTAAGGATGTAGTTTGGTCATGCATCATGTTTCTTTGAGCTGTTTGACTTTGTTTTCAATGCGACGTGCCCTCGTTAATTTGATTGGATTTGTAATTTTACGGAAACATGTTTTATATTTGTTTGAATGCTAGTATTTTCTTGTGTAACAAGACTCCTTACAGCAGTTTGCACACTACAGTAAGTCCAGTGCAATTAAATGTTCTAAAATCTATTCAATTGGTTGGTGTTTGTTGTTTAGCAAATTGTAAATATCTTCATAATCTTGCCATGAATAACTTTTAGACATATCGCTGTTTCAGATTATGTTATGGATAATTGGCTAAAACAACTGTTGTGAACTAAATGAGAGAACGTTATTTATTTATCTTAATTAATTTTAATGCGTAATATGTAATTATTATAGTTAATGAGTAATGGGTGATTATTGTTTATGGTAAGGGTCCTGACCGTCGGACCAATGTTAAATTCTACAGGAGCTGAAATGGACTTAAGTTTACAAATGTTTTTACTCAAACAACATCTATAAACTTTGTTAATTTAAAGCGTCGTTCACACGATGGAAGCAGCTGGATTCGAGGAACTTCTCTAAAGCGCTTGTTCTCAGAAATACAAAACATGATTTTTATAACAAGGATTTTCATGTGAACGGTTGGCTAAAAAATGCAGATTAAACTTTATTTTCTGGTGTCATCCTTTGTGCGCATGCGCTCTGCATCCCTCATCATGGTGACGTCACGCAGCTTCATTCTGTCAAGATGTTGTTCGGTTCCGAGGATGAGCGAAGATTAGCGTGATTACAGCGACGAGAACGCGACAAAATCAACAATATCCGAGATCTGTGACATCAAGATTTACTATGGAGTTAAAGAAAGCTATTTCTGGAAGCGAAGCGACGATGAAAACATACGGAGCGCTGCAAGAGACAAACCGGAGCAGAGACAAAGGTGACAGTCACTTCAAATTTCCATGTTGTGATCAGATATCAGATCAGTCTTATAGTCATCAGGCATGATATTACAGCTGCTGTCATGCAATATTAGTCTTATAATCAGATAGGATTGCAGTGTTGTTATCAAACGCGATACTGATGTTATCGAATATGATTTCACGTTATTAATTTTCAATTAAGTTTGTCATTTTTACGATACAACATGGGCCATTTTATTACATGAATGAGATGTTTTATAGCATCCTGTGGTGAAAATGACGTCTTATCCAATCATACTTTTATGTAAGCACAGAAACAGCTCTTTAGCTTTAGCAGTAATTCGTTCTGACCATCAAATAATCTTTCTATTACTACTAGTTTTAGTAACGATTAAGTCTAAGCTGTCTGACGGTGGACTAGTAAGCCAGATGGGTTTATGTTTACAGGAGCAGGTGACCTTGTGAGTCATTTGTTGAATAAAGTGTCCGGCTCCTCTCTTCTGCTCTGTTTTAGTGCTTCTTCAGACATCTCGTGTCTCACATTTCATCTCAAGCACTCTCTTGTTGTCTTGGTAAACTTGGTAAAGTAACTTTTCTAAAACTTAAACATTTAGGGCCAGTTTCCCGTATAGGGATTAAGACTAGTCCTAGATTAAAATAAATGTTAAGAGCTGTATAAACTGCAAAGGCTTGCACTGAGATATCTT
>JAUCMS010000054.1:696039-706257 GCA_032357445.1 Enteromius radiatus | reverse complement strand
CATTTCTGATTCCTTTCTGTATTTTCAATAAAACCGACTGATTTAAGATGTGTGTGTGTGTGTGTGTGTGTGTGTGTGAGAGAGAGAGAGAGAGAGAGAGAGAGAGAGAGTGTGTGTGTGTGAGAGAGAGAGAGAGAGTGAGTGTGTGTGTGTGAGAGAGAGAGAGAGAGAGAGAGAGTGAGTGTGTGTGTGTGTGAGAGAGAGAGAGAGAGTGTGTGTGTGTGTGTGAGAGAGAGAGAGAGAGAGAGAGTGTGTGTGTGTGAGTGTGTGTGAGAGAGAGTGTGTGAGTGTGTGTGTGTGTGTGTTGTTTATGCTTCATTGTGGGGAGTGGCCTACAAAAACTATTGAAAAAAGTAAATGAGGTTTTCTGGTAAGGGTTCAGGGGAGAGAAAGTTTGGTCAATATAAAAGTAATAGAAGTCTATGAAATAATCCCACAATTCACAGAATCCTAACGTGTGTGTGTGTGTGTGGCAGGTGCAGCCGTCTGCAGTCAGGATCAGTTCAGCTGTACAAACGGGAAATGCATCACGAGCCGCTGGGTTTGTGACGAGTCGGACGACTGCGGGGACGGAAGCGACGAGCGTCCAGAGTCCTGCAGTGAGTCACACACTCATCTTCACATGTGTTTGTTTGTGTGTGTGAGGAGATGATAAGAGTCTCTGACGGACGCTCTCTCTCTCCGCCGCAGGCCAGAAGACGTGTTTGTCGGGTCAGTTCAGCTGCGGAGGGCGTCTCAATCAGTGTGTGTCCAGCAGGTGGCGCTGCGACGGGAAGACTGACTGTGAGAACGGCGCAGACGAGGAGGGCTGCGGTACATATAACGCTCTCACACACTCATGCACTCGATGAGCGTCGCAGTTTCAGCTGTGTTCAGGACAGCTCTGTTCTCTTCTGGTTTCAGTGCAGAGGACCTGCGCAGGCGAGGAGTTCCGCTGCGGCAGCGGTCAGTGTGTGTCTCTGTCCTTCGTCTGCGACTCTGACCCCGACTGCGATGATGGCAGCGACGAGGCGTCCTGTCCCTCACCCACCTGTGGCCCCGGGGCCTTCCAATGCAATAACTCTGTGTGCGTGCCGCGGCTCTGGGCCTGCGACGGCGACGCCGACTGCACAGACGGCTCTGATGAGTGGCCGCAGAACTGCCCAGCCGTCACGGGTCAGCAGCCGGTCTGCCGTGATCACGAGTTCCTGTGTGTCAGCGGAGAGTGTGTCCACGGCAAATGGAGGTGTGACGGAGCCGGCGACTGCGCAGACGGCTCAGACGAGCACAACTGCAGTGAGTGCTGTGTGTGTGTCTGTGTCTCTGTATTGAGTGTGTGTCCTGTGCTTCGCTCATCTCTGTGTCTGCTCTAGCTGCTCTCTCCTGTCGTCCGGACGAGTTCCTGTGTAACAGCTTCAGCTGTATCCCAGGAATACGTCAGTGTGACGGTCATCCTGACTGCCCGGATCAGAGCGATGAGACGGACTGCATCACCGGTGAGCATCACACACACTGAAGCGTTTGAGCTGCTGTCTGTATCTGTCTGTAACTCTCTCTCTGTGTGTGTGTGTGTGTGTGTGTGTGTCTGCAGTGCGTGTGTGTGAGGGGCCGGGCAGGTTTAAGTGCGGCAGTGGCGAGTGTATCAGCGCAGACGGAGTGTGTGACGGTCAGAGAGACTGCAGCGACGGCTCTGACGAGCCTCACAAGGACTGCAGTGAGTTTCTCTCAGTGTTCCTGTAACGTGTGTAACAACCCTCCTCAGTTTCTTCTGCTACACACAGATGAAGACGTTCTGAATGAATGTTGATAACCAAGTCAACAGTGTCCAGAAACCGTTTTGTTTCTCACATTCTTCGAAATGTATTTTTTGGAGGTCACTCAGTCACTGTTTTCTTGTAAAGCTGCTGTACATGGGTTATATGTGGTTTATATAAGGACACGTGAAAGAGGAATGAGCTGTGTACTCGTGTGCTGTCTGAAACACATCTCTGCGTGTGAGCACTTTGGAAAACAGCACTAGTAACAGTCATCTTTATTCTCTTTAAAATGATTAAATTGTTACTCCATACCAATCACATACAACAGAACTGTGTGGTTAGAGACCTCTGACCTCTGGAATAGTCTTCAGTTTTTTTCCTCACTGATGTGTCAAAGTTGATCATGTGACTGTACAGGTGATCATGTGACACGTGTGTTTCGTCTGCGCAGACACTAACGAGTGCCTCACTAATAACGGCGGCTGTTCGCACGTGTGCAGTGACCTGAAGATGGGATACGAGTGTGTGTGTCCGGCCGGTTTTCACCTGATCAACCGCACACACTGTGAAGGTGAGGTCCTGTTCTGAGGAGCGCAATGCATGCTGGTCCATGAGTGTGTTTGGTCTCATCACGAGTGTGTGTGTGTAGACGTGGACGAGTGTGCAGACGCAGACAGATGCACTCAGATCTGTATAAACCTGCCGGGCAGCTTCAAGTGTGACTGTAAAGATGGCTTTGAGCTGGATCACGTGACCAAAGACTGCAAAGCGGTAACAGGTGCGTGGCTGAACAGAAGCTAGCGAGCTAGTTACCAATGATGGGTAAGAGTGCAGAGTTTGAAGCTCACGTGTCCTCCGCAGGATCGGAAGCGTTCCTGCTCTTCAGCACACGGCACGAGGTCAGGAAGATGGAGCTGGGCAGCCGGACGTACACGGCTCTGATCCAGCAGCAGAAGAACGTGGTGGCGCTGGACGTGGACGTTCACACAGACAGGATCTTCTGGACTGATGTGAGCCTGAAGAAGATCTTCAGGTGAGAGACCTGACCTGACCCAGTTACACAAACCGATTCGCTTTTCAAGTAACTACTAAAGCAATGAATTATGTTTCAATGTAAAGCTAAAAATCGGAGTTACTTTATTCAGATAATGTAAATTTTCCCGTCTATTGATTGATTCCTAGGTTTAAAGAAGTTGATGATGTACTTAAAGTGTTCTATTTTCACGTGCTAATTTTGTCCCTAATACAGTATACTATAAAATACTCTTTAGTACTTAAGATTATCTAAGTGTCTACAATTTTGGGACACCATGAGCATACTAAGATGCACTTTTAACATACTATCTCTGTACTTAACGAATGTATTTAGTCTGTACTAGTGTATGGAAGATGGGTTTGTGTTAATAATTCAGCCCGGCAATCATTCATTTCACTTTTGCTGCAAAGGCACCTTCAGTAACGCAAAGTAATGCATTACATTCTATGAAAAGTAACCCAATTAGTTACTTATTATTTACTTCTAATAAATGTAACGCTGAACCACGGTCTCTGTGTGTTTGTCCTGCAGCGCTGCGGCCGCTGACCCCGCCCACCACACCACAGTGATTGACAGCCGGATCTCCCGCCCCGAGGGTCTGGCGGTGGACTGGGTCCACGGGAACATCTACTGGACGGACGGTGAGCAGCGCACAGTCTCCGTGGCAACGGCAGACGGCAGCAAACGCAAGACTTTGGTCACCGAGGGCCTGATGCATCCTCGTGCGATCGCCGTCGACCCGGAGCGCAAGTGAGTGTGTGTGTTTTGTGAGTGATTTAGAGGTTCTTGGAGTGAGTGTGAGAGTGTAGTCACTGGAAGCTGATGTGTTGTTTCTCGCCGCAGCTTCATGTTCTGGACAGACTGGGGTGAGCCGGCGCGGATCGAGAAGAGTGGCCTGAACGGCGCTGACCGGACGCCTCTGGTGACTGACCACATTGCCTGGCCCAACGGCATCACGCTCGGTGAGATCTGGTGCTAGGGAGGCGGTAACAGGCGATCCAGTGTAATATAAGTCTAATATCGCTAGGAGACTCACACAGAATGCGGTTTTGTGTTGATAAAGATGTGATGCAGTAGTTATGTAGTTGTAGTTGTGGTTAATGACTCTTTTAAAGATATTTAACAAGTGATTTGTTTATCATGTTCACAGCTTCACGTGTTCTGCCGTCTGAATAGAACTTTACTAGCGAGTTAATAAAAAAAAGCTACTTGAATCACGTTGTAGTTACATTTTCAAGAGGACTAGTTTACGACCGGTCAGCTGTTGTGGAAAGGTGTAGTTCTGTCTCAAGCTGACCCGTGGTGTTGTGTGCAGATGTGGTGAGCGGCCGGCTCTACTGGGTCGACTCTAAGCTACACACACTGTCCAGCATCGGCGTGAACGGAGACAGACGACACACACTGATCCAGGACCAGCACACTCTCTCTCATCCACTGGCACTCACTGTCTTCCAGGTCTGTGACATCTGAAGGAGCATTTCAGATCTATAAACTCAAATCACTGTAAATGCATTGTGTGTTTAGTGATTGAACATTGACTAACACTGGCTTTGTGTGTGTGTGTGTGTGTGTGTGTGTCACAGGAGAGAGTCTTCTGGACCGACATGAACAACGGTATCTGGAGCGCTAGTCGTGTGACGGGGCGAGACGTGTTAGTCGTGGCCAATCATCTGCAGTCACCTGAAGACCTTGTACTTTATCACAGCCTGAGACAGCCGCTAGGTGAGTGTGTGTGTTTGTGTAATGCTGTGTGTGTGTGTGTTTGTGTAATGCTGTGTGTGTGTGTTTGTGTAATGCTGTGTGTGTGTGTGTTTGTGTGTGTGTGTTTGTGTAATGCTGTGTGTGTGCACTTGTACAGCTATCTTTGTGAGGGCTGGTTTTAGATCATCAGAGTGAGGACCATTTTGGCTGGTCCTCACTTTCTGAGAGCCCTTTAAAGACTTGATTTTAGGGGTCAGTCTGTGTGTGTGTTCTGAATGGTGTTGTTCTGCAGGAAGGGACTGGTGCAGGGATGCGGCGGAGCTCAATGGTGGCTGTGAGTTCCTGTGTCTGCCGGCTCCACAGATCAACACACACTCGCCCAAATACACCTGTGCCTGTCCGGATCACATGACCCTGGCCGCTGACATGAGGACGTGTGTGTCCGGTACGTTCAGACCCCGAGCAGGCCGGCTGCATCAATATAGTCACTTTATTAAAGGGGTCATCAGATGCAGAGTTCACTTCTAAATGTTGTTTGAACATGGAGGTGTGTGGTCAGTGTGTGTACACCACCTCCCTATAATGAGAACAATCCACACGAGCTTTTTTAATCCCCTGTAATAATGACCACTGTCTCAGATCGGGCTGTTCTCAGATTCTCGGCAGAGGAAGTAGTTCTGCAGTAGGTCAGTAGAGCTCAGTAGCATTTAAAGGGACATGCACAGAAGCGGCTGGCTGTGAACAGAGCTGATGGTAACGGGCTAAAAGACACCACTGAGAAATATGAACCAAAGTATGTTATAGACTTTTCAATAAGACCCTAAAGAATCATCAACTTGTGGAAAACGGCCATCCGATGACTCCTTTAAGACTTAAGAACTAGTTTGACCAACTAGTAGTTAGGGTTAACCCGTCTTCCTTCTCAATTCAAATTAGATCAGTCTACCTTTTTGTAACTGATTTAAAAAAAGTTATGACTAGTCTAGAAGAAAATAAATGGCATGGTCTGCTTCTCTGTTCAGGTATGAATGCTACAGCGCCGCCGCAGGTGACCCGCAGAACTGCAGCCGGACGCTCTGGACCGACCCCTGACCGTCAGCAGCCGCACGCCACACAGACGGCCTCTCGCAGCGGTCAGTTCCTCTTCCTGTCTGACGCACCTTCATACGCTGTGGTCACACACTCATCCTCTGTCTCTTTACAGGACATAATGCAGAGCAAGAGCTGCTCTCCAGCCCTTCCCAGCATCCCACGGTCCTGTACATCACACTTCCCATTGGTCAGTAACCCACCTCTCTCATCATACACAGTCACTCACTGGCCGAACGCCAGCGTGAGTGACCCGTCTCTCTCTCTCTCTCTCTCAGTCGCCGTGTGTCTGCTGGCGGTCAGCAGCGTGTTGCTATGGAGACACTGGAGGATGAAGAACACCAACACCATCCACTTCACCAACCCAGTGTACCAGAAGAAGACAGACGACACCGTCCACATCTTCAGGAGCCCCAGCCTGGACGGATACTCTCATCCTTCGGTACGACACACACACACACACTGTTTGGTTTACTCACGTAATTAGATTTGATGTAAATGTTCATAAATTAAGTGACTGAGTGACAGACACACTACTATGTGTGAGAATCATTGGGCGGGGCTAAACAGTGATGTAGAATTTGTGGGCGGGGCTAAATAGGTGGTGTAGAATCGATGGGTGGGGCTAAAGAGGTGATGTAGAAGCAGGTGTTGATGTTCTTCTGCAGAGGCGGAGCTTATCCACACTATTACATTATAGAGAGCTTTGCTTCCCATGACCTCTATGATGAGTGTGTGTTTGTGTTTCAGTGTCAGATGATCAGTATGGATGAAGATGCAGCCTGACGCTCCTCCAGAAGCTCAAGGTCACTTTAATGCTGCTCTGAAACTTGAACAGTCAGCGGAAGGAAACTTACCTCTCTATGTGTGAAAGATCCCAGGACCAGCCCTGAATTTTGTAATGCCTGCATGATATAAGGAATGAAGACACACACACACACACACACACACACACACACACTCCAGCCTAAGGGACATCATCACGGGTGAAGAGCAGAAGTTCTCACACAGAGACTCTTTAGGAACATGAAGCTGTTTGCTCTTATTGAAGGTATTATCACTTTATGATATTTAATGATCGTTGTAAATATGTGTGATTGATGTGGAGGGCAGACAGGTGTCTCTCTCTTCTTGCACTATATATGTTGACTGTCACAGCTTTATTTGTGTTTCACCTCACAGACAGACTTGAACGATGTCTTTGTTTTGATGAAGTGCTGGTGTGTTTGAGTAATGATGAGTCGTTGCTGTGGTACGTTTTGAGTAGATCGAGTTCTGGGCCTTAAACCTGATGGTGCCTGAGCATTATGTGTCATAATGTTTGAATGCCTTTGATGCCTTCGGCGCGAGAGCGAATCAGTGCTCAGGGAGATTCAGGTGACCTCTGACCTCACCTGTCCGTTCATGTTACCTGAAGGATCGGAGCGTGTTTATGACACAGACGCTCCTCAATCATCTGCGGGACTGTCTCTGTAAATACTGGCCTTTATCACACCGTCTTAAACCCAAGACTTTGTATGAAGAACACTCTTATTTATTGTGTATTTGTGTGCTTTTGCTTTTGTCTTTTAAATGTATTGTTGATCAGATGCGATAATGAAGTGCACTACCGAGGGAATGAACCTGTGGGTCATTCAGGTACTTTTATACGTTTATGAAAGGAAAAGGAAGGGATTCTCATTCTGTGACTGCTGATGGGTCGCTGAGGTCAGTTTAATTCTTCTGAAGATCAGATGAAGCTGTCTCTTTATCTCAGGACTGATGGTCCGTGATCTGAATGTTCTACAGGTTTAAAGAAACAATCACACACAAAGAAACAACTGTTTTTCAATAAATGCACATTTGAACCCTGAAATGAGTGTCTTGATTTCTCGAAGCTGCTGTTTTCTCTCTCTCCATCGCTCTGAGATTCAGATATCAGAGCTTCAGTCCTGTTCTTCTTCACAATCTCTCATCTTTACGTATTTCATGAGCTCAGTCTCGTTCTGCGGTGTGTAATCATCTCTTCCATGGTCTCGGATGCTTCTTTCATCAGAGGAGATGACGGAGATGAAGTCACGAGGACGTCATGCTCAGATCAGTAATGTGTGGCATGCTGTTGGACCGGACGCGAGGAGGACCGTGTTCTCACAGAAACCCTGAAGAATTAGGCGTGGCATTCTCTACTTTAACCGCTTACTATTTATTCATAGAACCATGTGTGTCTGTAAAACCATATTTATTTATGATTTTATTTAGAACCATAAAAATAATTTCAACTTGTATTTTTTTTTTGCTAGATATAAACATTTGTTTATTGTTTGATTTGCTCTTGAACTTCTGTATTCTGTTAATATTGTTGCTCCTTGATAATTGCTTGTGTTTTCTTCATTTGTCTGAGGTCTGAGTTTGACACTCTTGAAAGCTCAAGCGTTAGAGCTCATATGTGTGTGTGTGTGTGTGTGTGTGTGTGTGTGCGCGCGAGTTTGGCTATACTTGTGAGGAACCAAATGTAGTCTCTTATATAGTGAAAGATGAAAAAGGACATTTAGCTGGTCGTCACTAAACAAAAAGGCTTCTAAATCAGTCAAAAGTAGATTTTCTGTAGATCTAGTGTCCTGCACATGTTTCTATGAAGGGGAGGTTTAGGGAGAGGGGTTGGGTTGGGGGTTACAAAATATCATTCACCTGATAGAAAATCAATGGAAGTGTTAGGTTGTTTAGTGTTAGGTTTAGGTTTGAGTTTAGAAAATCAGATTATAGCCAATATTCATAATCTGTCAAGGAATCAGAATTCATCAGCAGTTCTGTTGTTTAGAGTGTCTATCAAAGTGAAGCAGATTATTCATTACCAGTTTCCTCAGGAGCTGGTGCGCAGGTGAATAATGATGCCGTCCAATCAGGAGCTCAGAACTCCACAATATTCTCATTCTGATGATCTCATTGGTCAGGTCTAACGCGATGGGCGGAGTTAAAATCTCACGCCATAGCTGTGAGCGGCAGGAGGGCGTGTCTTGTGTGTTGTCATGACAATGATCAACTGAGATGTTATTCTATGCAAATTCTCAGACCCTGGAGCTTATAATAATTTGTACATTTGATATTTTCATGCGGGACTTTGAAGTGTTATACTTTTTTTATCTGGTGTTATTATTTAATATACATGCCATGTCCAGTTTTGTGTAAAAATTAGAGTACTGTTATTTTTAATCAGATAATTCATATCAAGCTCATCTGGTTACAGTGGAAACAGTGTGTAAGGAGTTAGATCAGTGCTTCACTGTCAGTGATGAAGGATTCTGTTGATGAATGACACCAAACAACATCATTGTGCGGTTACTGAAACCCATGAGATCAGATCAGATCAGATTTCCCTCCCAGAGGCAGCTGAAGCGTAGAAGCTCGTTTACTTTTGTTTTTAAACCTTTATTTGACCAGGCGAGAACCTCACTGAGACTAACAAACATGCAATATAATGTGTGCGCGCGCACACACACAGTGTAAAATCCTCATTCATAAAGCATCTTTTATGACAGGTTTTACGCAGCATGACAATGCAAGAATGTGTTTGTTTTAGTAAACATCTTACACAGAACACAGAATGTGCCTACACGACCTTCAGCAGTTTCAAGGTTCAGCCCTCACCTGCTGAAAGTGGCTCGATGTGGCCCTCTTCCGGCGCGTCTGCGCAGTCACGTGATCTCTGGCAATCGTTTACCTGGCGCTGCGTGACGTCATCGCGCACCGTGCAGGAAAAGGAACTGGCGATCGTGATGAGTTCATGACTCTCCGCTAAACTCAGGAATGTAACTAACTCTACTTTAAACTGTTCTGACCTTTTCTCGTCGCTGATCCGGGGACTTTACACGCGTTAGAGCATGTCTGCGTCAGCCGTTTTCGTGCTGGATCTGAAGGGGAAGGTAATATTGACTTTTAATTGACTTTATAGAAGATATTACAGTAGATTAAATTCACCTGATTTAATGACGTGTAAATACCCGTGAGCAGCTGTTTATAATAATCCTTTACAGCTGTCTGCTTCACGACAATAACCACAGATCATAGAGAAACTGTGGTCCATTATTTAATAATCATATCGTAGTATTTGACTTATTCTGAAAGTCTTTTCTGCTGGAACTTATTTAATCCATCTGACCACTTTATAATCAGTGAGTGAGTGTGTTTTAGGACATGAGCAGATGTCATTTCCTCTCCAGACAGGAAGTTGTATTACAGATGACCCCTGTGGATGTAGAGATGATGGAATGAGAAAATAAACCCTGTCTGTCATATTTTGACACAAATGTCCTCCATCAGGTGCTGATATGCCGCAACTACAAAGGAGATGTTGACATGTCGGAGATTGACCACTTCTTCACCTTGCTAATGCAACAGGAAGAGGAGGGGCTTCTCTGCCCTGTGATGTCACACGGCAATGTCCACTTCCTGTGGATCAAACACAGCAATCTGTACTGTATCCTTTACATCACAAACCTCACGATCTGATTACTACAACGTAAACATGGTTTATGAGGACACTTCCTGTGTTCCCGTAAAACAAAAGGCTTGAAAAACATACTAAATGGTGATATTTTCAAATTCTATAAGTGTGTGTAGTCTCCTGTAAGGGGTAGGTTTAGGTGTAGGGTCAGTGTAGGACAATACCACATACAGTCT
>JAUCMS010000054.1:560483-593331 GCA_032357445.1 Enteromius radiatus | reverse complement strand
AACGACACACAGCGTCTCCAGAACAACACTACACACACAATAATAGCTCCGCCTTCTTTCTTTCTGGAGACATTTGAGAATAAACCCACTCTGTGACGTAGAGAAGTGGAGGCGTGTTTAAACGAGTCGTTTTAGGAGGATGTGGACGAGTCATAACTTTATAAAGAATATCTCTCTGGTTCAGGGATCTTATCTCTGCGCTAACAGCTCGTAACACATCACATGACCCCTTTAAGAAATATTTATTCAGTTCTTCTGTTTTTATGGATCCTAATAAAACACAGATAGAGGGACGCTTCCAGGTGAATCCAGAGCAGAAACACACCTGATGACGCTGTGAGACGAGGACACTGATCCTCTGAGACGCTGCTAAAGCTGTTGTGCTCGAGGCGTTACAGCACTCAGATAACACGGTTCACGTCAGGATAGATTAAGAGTCTCTTCTCACTGCAGGATTCAAAGAATCAAGAATTAAAATAGAGCTAATGCTGAGCTCAGAGATCTGTTATCATAGAGTTATGCAACAGTTAACCCAGAGGAAAGGTCAGAGGTTACAGCACCATCTTTCTGTATGAAATTAAAGGAAAAACACATTAACTCTGGCAGAACATTGTGTGTTTATGATAATGGCAGTGATGACCATTTCTATATTTGTCACAAAGATCAGTAGATTAAAGTCCAGTGCTGGCTTCAGAAGGATATTAACATGACAGTCATGTATATGTACGTATATAAATTCGATGCATTTTGTATTTATACAGAAAATACAGTGTTTATTTTGACTGAATCTAGATTGTCGACGAATGGGACACAACAATTATTCAAAACAGACAAACTCAATACATTTAGGCTTAAATAGAATTTCAGCAAGAAATGAATGAACCTGCCATCCATGAACAGAGCGTCCGAACACGGCAAGAACTCAGACGTCAGAAGAGCGATGGAAACGATCATTTAGCAGATAAATCTGTTCTGTATAGATCCTGCTGAAAACAGAGCGTGGTGCAGGACAGATATAGATGTGTTTGAATACGTGTCACTGCTAAAACAAGACAACACCAAATAAACACACACATGTTAATGAGCAGACTGCTAATTATACAACCAAATGAATGCCAGGTCAGCCAATCAGGATTGTGGATTAGAGCTGATTATTCTTTAGTTAGTCGGTTCAGCTCTAAGTGAAGGTGTGGGATCAGGTGTGTGTTTCCCAGAATAACAGCTAAAAACAGATGCAAACGATAAATCATCTCCACAGCGTTCAGAGAAGAGACTGAAAACACTGACCTGAGATCAGAAACACCTCGTTAAAACTTTTAGAATCATATAAACATATAGTTGAACAAACACAAAATGCAAAGAAAACTGGTCTATTTTTAGATTTAGAATAAATTAATGTACAGTTCAATTATAGTTATTTGGTAAAGAATTTAGATTAGACATTTCTTTTCAGGTGTTCTCGTTTCAGTGTAATGATTTCAGTACTGATTAATATTTATTAGTATACTGGAGCACAGCAGCAGGTGTATTACTAGAAATAAACAACAATGCACTATATGGGTCAAAATTATATATTTCTCTTTTATGCCAAAATATATTAGGTAAATATCATGCTCCATGAAGATGTCATTACATTTCCTACCATTAATATATCAAACTTAATTTGTGATAAGTAATATGCATTGCTAAAAACTTAATTTGGACAACTTGATGTTGATGAAGGTGATTTCTCAATGTTATGGTTTCTTAGATATTGTCCAGACATCGGTGGTTTTGTGCTCCAGGGTCACATATGGTTAGGGTTTGGTTTAGGGGTACTTGAATTAATTTATGCATAATTTATTGCTATTATTAATTACCGTTTAGTACAATAGTAAGTTTGTGTAACAAGGACACTGTATAATAAAGTGTTAACAAAATGTAATATAAAAAAAAAGATCATGCTAAGTATATGACATAAAATATTAACTCATTAACCTAAACAACCATGACAATCCAGCCTGTGCATGATATATGAACACATATCTATCATAATTCAATTCGAGTAACACATCGTGATGAAATAAACGTGTTCATAAACTCTGAATCTTTCCACACGTGTGTCCTCACAAAGCCTGAAGAGCTATAATAGTCCAGGTGTCTATTTCCAGATCTCTCCACCTGTGTCTGTGGGAGGAGCAGGAGATTAGACGAGGGATATAAGAGTGTCCAGCAGACACACTGGACACGAGCTGACCAACACACAGCGAAGAAGAGAAGCCCAGAGAACCAGCAGAAGAACCAGGAGGAGCTACCCGCAGCACACGGTAAGAGATTCACCTGAGACACACTCTTCATCAGATAACTACCGAGAGAACAGAGAAGAGGAGAAAACCACGACGCAGAACATAAACACAAGACTGATCAAAACAACATCATTTAAACATGAACTGAACACACTCTCTCAGACGGACTCTCACTTCTTCAGATGAAGCTGAACTGTACAGTAGATCTGATTCAGGCAAAACAGATTAAAAACAGCAGCTGCAGAACACTAAATACGAGCGCCGGGCATCTCCTCGACAGATTATGTAAAGAG
Organism: Enteromius radiatus; assembly: GCA_032357445.1. Lineage (NCBI taxonomy): Eukaryota > Metazoa > Chordata > Actinopteri > Cypriniformes > Cyprinidae > Enteromius > Enteromius radiatus. The sequence continues at coordinate 590,753 of JAUCMS010000054.1, read as the reverse complement.
CTTATTATTCACACTGTCTGTATATATCACATGGCAAACAGATGTTGGTAAATGAACATACTCATTGTGTAACTAGCAGATTAGGATTAACACAGGCCCAAAACCAGAAGATTAACAGCTTGAGGACATGAATAACGAGTGAGAATGAGATCAGATGAGGGAAGATCTGGCACACAGATTCAATACGATGGTGTTTCTGTTTCAGTAACGGTCAGGAATGGACGCCCCAGCACCCGTGGAGAAGAGAGGACCACCAAAGTTCAAGCAGAGGACCACTCGCACCTTCAAGAGCAAGGCTCCCAAACCTGGACAGAAAGGCTTCGGAGACGACATCCCTGGAATGGAGGGTCTTGGCACAGGTATGAGAAAGGCCACGAGAGCTTCTGCTCAGGTCAGGGTGTTAAATGAACCTAAACTCACTTCCTCTGGTCTTCTACAGACATCACTGTGATCTGCCCCTGGGAAGCGTTCGGTGACATGGAGCTTAGTGACCTGGCAAAGTTTGGGATCGTGTAGCACCTCGTCCCTCCTCCTGAGATCATCGATCAGAGCTCCTGAGTGTCTCTAGTTTATAGAATAATCCATCCACACCAGACTGAAGCAGATGTTCTCAGCTCAGAACACAGAAGATGGGACATGATTAATGAACTAGACTCTCTCGCGCGACACGAGGAGTTCAGCTCGTTCAGGCTCTAATGATGTAGAAACAAATCTTTATTTTTTTAACTGTATATATGATTGTTTCTGAATGAATTCATCACGGTTGATTAAAAGCCATTGATTTGGCAGTAGAACACAAAAATTAAATTTTATTTTACCATAAACCTGTGTGACGAGTTTTTCTTGGATCTATTATAAAATAACATCATATACTCGGAGGAATGCCTATAAATAATGCTTTAACCTTGAAAAGGGTTTTCACAAATAGGCCTATCCACCGGCACTACACACTAGCGAAATATCAAGCTCAAACCCCAATAATAACATTTTTTAAATAGTTTAACTACTACATTACCAGAACTTTATTGTAGTGTTTTTATTGGCGCAATGATTAACCTACCATTTTATAACCAAACCACAGTTAATATCAGTCTGTGACACGTATACTGAGAAAAAGAGCTGTAGGCTACAATTTTAGAGAACTTTCATGAGTTTCGGCAGAGAACTTTATATTATTTAATCACACCCGAATCCAGCACTAAATTAAGCAGGTTTTACTAAAGATAATGACAACAATTACTATAGATAAACCATAGTCACCACAAATTAGCCATAGTTTAAGCATTAAAACCAGCATTACTTAAAGCCACAGTCTGTATTGTAGTCTTTGGTAAAGTGCGCGTGCGAGGAAACAGACCGCCTGATGCGCGCTCACGAAACGGCGCGAAATTTTGAGGTGAGAAAGCGTTTATTTTAAACCAAAGATAAAATAACACGACAGTAACGATGTTGGAATTTATTTCTGGCGTTAGGGTTAGAAATGCAACTGAATATTAGATCAAAAGTTAAATGTAAGGTAAAAACGCTAAGAACATTCCGTTTTTATTCTTTCTACGAGGCGGACTGGAGGAAACTCATCTGTCGCTCACACGCGCGCGAAAAGAACAGAGTCGACGATTACAGGATAGAGATACTGAAGGTAAACCGTTCGCTGAGCTTGCATACATGGAGAAATACGCCGTTGTTTACAATTTCACTTTCATTCATATAAGACCTCTTTACATCGAGATGAGCATCTCAGAAAAAAAAAACACAAACTAGAATAAACTTTTCACAGTATTCGCCTAAAATTATTTGACGACTGACTTCTACAATATTAATGAACTGAAATCAACGACCCATCGAGTGATTGTTTTAAAAAAACAGTTTATATGGACATTCAGATACAAATTACATCACAAATGGAATCAGAATATGTAGAGAGAAAGAGTTCAACTCAAAAACACGGTTACACTGTAAACCAAAGGAGAGTATGTGGAACAGGATCATATTCATAAGGTGCGAGAATGGAGAATAAAAGAGACGCCATCTTTAATCCTTTACTGCGTGAATGGAGGGACTTCCCACTCCATCATCAGAAGACCAGCGTCTCATCATAGCAAAGACTCCCATTAATCACAACGGCACCGGCAGTGCAGCTGCTCTAGGAGAAACCAACAGAGGACAGAAAGAAAGAAAGAAACCAGCTAATCTGCCGCATCTTTAAAAGCCAGAAATTCAGAATTTAGGAGCCGAGATAATTTTAATCTCTTATAATACTGTGGAAAGTGTATGCATAGACTGCAAGTACCATTTAAACATAAAAAAATAAAAATAAAGCTGTCTCGGTTTAGTGTTCAGGCTGTGGTCAGTTTTTCATTAGGCCAGTATCTTAGTGTCCCTCATCCGAACGAAACAACTGAGGCCAAATTACTTCCCAAACTCTAACATGGCTAAATGTTTTCATCCTGGACCAGGATACAGTTACACCTAGAATCTACTCAAAGGCATGAAGTCCTGCAAAAAAAACGAAACGAACAAAAACAAAAGATGAAATGCATGTGTTTTCACAGATAAGAAAGCGGTCTTGGACTGCAGGAGCTGGACGCTGCAATCCATGTCCAGCCATTCGGAAATAATTAACAAGCCACTTCAAACAATATCAAAAACCTATTGATACAAAAAAGAAATGAAACCAAACAATAGAATTACAAATACGTTTACACACAAATCAAGAATGTGCTCGACTTTTCTTTGGAACCAAAATGAAAAAAAAAAAAAAAGCAAAATACCAATATACTGAAGGGAGAGAGGACACACTCTGCAAGAAAGACAAAAATACTATGCATTTCTTCTTTAAAAACTTTTTTTTTTGATCCACTGTTCTGAAATTTGGGCTGAAAGTTGCATATTTTACAAAACTACACTAATAAAAGAGCTTGTCGATATTCCACAAGTAGGGCTCTTCGATCCCAAAATCTGAAGGGAAAAAAAAAAAGTGTAAATATTTCTTAGCATAATTTAAATACTTGCTATAGTCATTACGCCGGTGTTTGGCGTCTTTCTGTGGGTTCAGATGATGTCCTGCCCTTCATCAAAGCCAACACACTTAACCATGAGAAACTAATGACGATAATAATAATAATAATAATAATTAATAATAATAATAATAATGTTTGGTAAAATTTTGTGTCTATTCTAGTTTACTTGCATATAATGACTATTTAATTTTAAAGGTACGCCTCTTGAAAATGGTCTGAACGGAGGTACTGTTTAAAGAACACAAAGCTTTCATCAAGACGGATAATTATGACACGTCGTCCCGTTGGTGTGCGATCTGTAACAGCTGTTGGAGTTTCATCCATGATCTCTCCAGAGAGAGGAAGACCATGATGATAGTCTCTCATCACCTCTGTATACACCGCTGTATTTGGGATAATAGCATCGTCCTCCCTTACAGAGCTGATGGGATACACGATTTCAAGACGATCCTTAAAACGGAGACAAGAGCGGTCCGGACGAATGTCTATATTTCTTAAAGAATATGGATAATTATTGTAGTGTGAGACAGTGAAGGGTGACATGAATTTGTTCACTGCAGTCCTGACGCTCTGTGCACATGTAGTTCAACGGCCACTAGAGGCAGTCTAGAGCCATTACTGCATGCATATGTGCAGAGAGACGAGCCGAAGGAAGAAATGATTTGCGCTTCTCAGTCAAGCAGTTTCAGTCAGATCTGTTACCATTTAGTGTTCAACGTTCAGGTTTCCTTTAAAAAACAAAAACGACCAAAAAAAAAAAAAAAAGGAAAAATCCACCTTCCTCGATGTGTTGATTTAAATTGCATTCCATATTCGAAGTTCGTTCGTAACAGACGCGTTTTTCTTTTTTTCTTTTTTTTTTTTTTGTCCAAATGTGTGATTGGATTGTTCCCTCCGAGGTCAGCAGCTGTTGGTGAATATCAGAGAGACAGCAAATCTGGAAGTGTGTTTAATACGGCGAGAACCGGCTGTATCCTCCTCTGTAGAGCGTGGCCTGTGAGAGAGAGACACAGGAGGTTAGGAAGCGTTTCTGAGAGGATCTGAGAGCGTGACGGAGGACAAGCTTACCATCGCTCCGACTCCATACGCTGCCGCCGCCGCCGCCGCCGGAGCCGCTAGTGCAGCCGCGTACGGATCTGCTGCGTACACGCGACCGTAGCTGACAAACACAGAAGACAAACACTGCTCAGAATCAGAAACAGTACTGACACCTACACTTCAGAGGAGTCGCTCTAGGAACAGGATTTGTTGCTGATTGTGTCCCTGCATCAAATCTCAACAGAAAATATATTTTATGCATGTTAAATTAGATTTGTTCGTACAATATAATAATTTAAAATATGCTGTGCTGTTGAATGATTGATCATGATTAAATCACATCCAAAGTAAAAAGCCTCTATATGCCATCCTACTTTTTCTTCTAAAATGAGCACTTTTATCAGTCTCCTATATCGGTGTTATTTTTATAGGTGTGTGAGGCATTGGGACTAAATGCCACTAAATTAAATTAAACGTATTCCATCTGTTGCTAACACAGCGAGAGTGAAGTCGATTGCAGCATTAAATTAAGATCCGTTGCACTGCATTTCATTTTAGCATTGGATTTTAACCAATCACACACAATTCTGTTGAGCTTAGGAATGCAACGGCCAATCAGAGGTGTTCAGATGAAGCATCGCTGAAACTCAAAATCTGATGTGCAGAATATAACGATAGTTTAGGCTCGCGATAAATCAGTGATGTGTCACTTTCTATATATCAGTTATGCGCCGTCTGAATAAAACCATGGAAAGGAAATTTATATAATGACCAGTTTCTAATGTTTTTATTTAATTGTAATCATGTTAAAAACTAATTCAGTCTTTTAGCTTTACCCTGCAGTCACTTTAACTGCACACAAAAAGGACATACCATAATATGATGTTACTGAACCTACACATTGATAAAAATGCTCATTTTAGACGGCGATGATTATTTTCACAGAGACTCCTGTTCTTTTGCTGTCAGTAGTAATATTTTGTTCAAAGCGCCCTCTTGTGGCCACAGGAAAGAAGCAAAAACCTTTTTTCATGCTTACTGGATTTAAATTTAAGTGCATTTAATTTTTGAATTAAAGTGTTGAAGATGTGCTTGTGACTCCAAATAATCAGCGTGAGAGAGAGCCTGTCACTCACCTGTCGCTGTAGGCCGCCGCTGCTGCCGCTGCTGTTGGACTCGCTACCGCCGCTGGCTGAGTGTAGCGGTACGCGGTATAGCCGCTCTACGAAGACAAAAAACACACCAGCTCAAAACAAGCACCGCCACAACGAGGCAGGTGAAGTGGTGAGTTAGCAGGGAAAAAGGACATGGAAACGTTCAAGAAAAGCAAACCTAAAGTCCATTAACAAGCAATCTGCCACTGATGATCAGTCAAACATAAACCGCATTCGGAGAACCGTACGCAGGTCTGTTACGCACCGTGAATCTTCCTCAGTGGCAAACAATGCACAATCATGGAAAAGAGGAGAGGTTTCTCTAATGATTTAGAATCGATGGGTTGTTTGTCAAAGAGGGAGACACAAGCAGAAATGGGGATCGTGAGTGCATTAGCGTCAGTGTCATCGTCACCCCCCAAACGCACACAACCAGGGGTGATCAAACCGATTACTGGTGCCATATTCAGACAGACAGATAGTGAGATTAGGAGAACATCCACACAACCACACAGACAGCATGCACCCCAAACTCAGTACAATAACAAGCCATGTCTGCCATTCTCTCCTCAGCATTCTACCCTACGGCCAATCAGAGAAACTCTCCCATGATCCCTCACACTCCTGCTAGAGCGCAGCCGCCGAGGGAGGCAAGACAGAGAGAGAGAGAGAGAGAGAGAGAGAGAGAGACTGAGAGAGAGAGGGGGGGGGGGGGAGGAGAGAGACGGAGAGACAGAGAGAGGCTGAGGGCACAAAGACATATAGATACACCGAGCAGAGTGATGAAAGTAGAGGAGAGAGAAGAGAACGGAAAGAAACAGAGAGAGAGAGAGAGAGAGAGAGGTCTACGAGCAAATTAAGTGTGATTGCATGCCAACACAGATCGAGTTAACATGCCATAGAGAGAGAGAGACAGGGACTCTGGGAAGGGGACAGAATCAGATCCAGTCTGACAAACCCAAAACATCCAGAGTCCTTAAAACTATCGTCTCAAATATCAGCGATGCACAACAAAAGACCTGCAGGAAGTCATTCGCTTAATAAACAGCGCCAGACAATTATTTACATTCTCAGAAGTGTAAATAATCTACCGCTGAGGGCTGGGCGGCACGCTTTAACTAGTGCTGTCCAATAATAAATTCATTTATAATTATTAATATAATTAATCATTTTTGTTTAGATTATGAAAATATTTAAATATCTATATTTATGTTATAAAAATACTTTATATATAAACATAACATGTCTGTAGTATATACACGTGTGTGTGTGTGTGTGTGTGCGTACAGTAGTGTGCAGGAGTCTTAGTCCACTAGTATCTTTCAACAACAACAAAAAAAAAAGTTTAAGTGTGTTATTTCTATCTTCTGTGGTAGCGTGTCAGGTGGAAATACCGGTTTACATTTCCAAACATTATTTTAGTCATTAATTGTAATAATGTCTGATAACAGCCAGTGCTGCACACAGAGATCTGATCTGATCATCATCCGTCTGTCTGGAGTCACGCGAAGATACAAACGGAGACAGACTCGATCCAGAAGAACTGAGACAACGTCTCCAAGATGAAGAAAAAAAACCTACAACATTTGTTTTAATATTATTCTTTTAACACTATACTTCAGTTTTTTTCATGTTAAACATGCAGTAAATGCAAAAACAAAAATCAAGTTGAAGTCACTTGGACGTGTTTTAACGGTAAATCATCATTCGTACGATTGAGTGGATGTGACGCGTGTCTGTGGATCATCCAATCGTATCTCAATAATCTGAGATTATTATATAAAGATATATAAACGAGATGACGCGTGATCATATAAACCTCTTCACATTGAATCCTCCTGAAGAAACCCGGCTCGTACCGCCCAGCCCTGACGCCGCTGTTTAGGGGTGTTTTCCCTGAGAGTCGCCGCTTCGGTTTGATGCCGCTGCCAAATTTATCATGCGCTCTGAATCGTTTAGAAAGGAAATGTGCAGAATTCAAGCAGAATTTCTTTCTTTCTCCCCCTTCCAGCCCTCACTCCTGTCAGATTACTGTGAGTTAGTAGGGAAACAGAGACAGCAATCTCACACGATCAATATCAAACAGATGTATTAATCAGAAGGAGAGATGCACACTATCCGTCTGTGAGCCTACCTGAGGCATTCTGCTACTAACCAGAGTGTCCTGAAACACTATTCTACAGAGAAAACAGAAAGAGCTATCGTCAACCTGGACACACACGCACACGCACACACACACACACACACACTCACACACAGAGCCGTCCGAATCTGCTGATGAGAAACAAATCCGTCCGATTCAATTTCATCACACTAACTTAAACAGGATTCACGGTTTAAAGCATGTCTTATTTAGAACGAAACGGCTCTGCGTGGCTACAGTTCTCACACGGTAAAGCACTCGGAAAGAGAGAAGGAAAGAGAGAGGAAGTCAAACCAAAAGACAGGAAGTGTCATACTTACATACAGTTCTGTAGCTCCATAAAACCCATCCTGGTACACCACACTGAGAGACAGAAAAACAAAATGACAGCAAAAAGAAAAGAAAGATGGAGGAGCGAGAACATAAGATTGGAAAAATGAAATGGACAGGGCGCCACCGTGTGGCGATCGAAGGGAGGAAACAAAAGAAGAAGATGGCAGGACAGATGAAGACCACGAAAAAGAGAAAGTGAAAACATTAATTCACACACATGCAGTGCACTTGGTCATAAAACAGGAAAAAAATGCCACTTTAATCCTGCTGAGATGCATTTGAGCCAGATTTACACAAAGTGTTGGGAAAATGGCATTTTTTGTCATTGATTGCATGTTTACATCAGCTGGTCTCATTTTGTGAGCTGTACAGCAGAAGCAGCACACGGTCATGCAGCATGCAGCACACTCCAGGGGGGTGTGTGTGTGTGTGTGTGTGTTACCCCGGGTAGGCCTGTATGGCGGGCTGAGGCACCGCGGCTCTCACCGCTCCGTACACGGGTCGGCCCCGGCCCCGAAGGTGATGGGCTCCTCTGAAGCTGGCAGCGGTGGATGCTGCGGCTGCGGCGGAGGGATACGGGAACCCTGGAACTACAGCCACATCACTCACAACAACATCTCACTGACTCACTTCCGACACTAACACAAACGGTTTTCCCTTAAAAAAAAAACTTATTTTTTTTAAATGCATCATCTAAAAGATAAATAAATGAGATGTACGCTTTCTCAGGAGAGGACAATAGTTAGTTCCACTAGCACCTGAAGAAAAGAAATCCTAAATATTGAGGAAATCACTTTTAAAAGTTCTAAGCAATGCATTTTACTAAACAGAAATAAAACGTACAATATATCTTCATGAGTAACACGCAAGTGATGTGTTGCCCGTCTATGACTTTCCTGTCCAACTTCAAAAGTTTCTTTTGTTTGTATTTCACTGACTGTAGCTTACTGAGGACATCTGCTGGTTAAAGCCGTGTCGGATCAACAGGAACAAACTCATGACTAATAAAAACAACAATGCATTTTCTGCTCCTCTCGTCTCACGGCCCAGAAGCATCCGTTTTGTTCTCTGGTGATTTTTAGTCTTATTCACAGACACAATTATCTAAAAATTCGGCGAGCAAAAATGTTCTTGTTTTCAGTTAAGTTCAGTTTTTGCTTGAAACAAGCTTATTTGAACAGAAAACAAGATTATTTAGTTTAGTTTCAAGCAAAAACTAAAAAACGAGATTTTTTGTTTTACACGTCTAGAAAATCCTTCTTGATTTAAGCATTTGTAGATATTTTGGCTTGAAACGAAGTAAGAGAAGCCGTGTTTGTGTCTATTCTCACGTGCTATCGTCAGAAAAGCTTTCACGAGCGAGAGTCCCGAACACTCAAACCGATCTCACCTGCGTAGAGCTCCGGGCCGTACATCGCTCCCATCATAGGACTCAACTTCCACCCAGCTGAAGAAACACAAGAGCCTCAGATTAGCCTGAACTCGTCGCTAGCACCCGAAGACACGGAGAGGAGCTGCTCTTACCGTAGGGCAGCGTGCTCAGGCCTTCTCCGTTAGCGTACGGGCTGACCAGCTTCTTATTGGTCATCACTCGAGCCGTAGCGTTGTTGACCTGTTGATCAGAGAGAGGAGGAGCGTCCGATCAGAGACCGAGAGAACACACAGCGCTGGCACATTCAGTCTAGAGCTGATCTGCAAACGCCTGCAGTGAACATCAATCGCTGAGAATTACGTCATTAGCATGTAGTGAAGTTCACAAATCACCCGAATGTCAAAATTAAGAGCGATCATCATCTAGGAACATTCGCTTATCAATTCTATCGACAATTTATCAAGTCGATTTACAGCTACAGCAGAAATTGTGGACTCATTGATATTCCCTTATATTGCTTCATGCATCATAAAAAACTCCCACTGATTTTCAAACATTCAACACAAAAACCCAGAAATCAATGCGTAAAAGCAAACGAAAAACAGGGCATTCCATTGCTAAAATGGAGGAGAGAGATAAATAGAGAGAAACAAAGAGATCACACATGACGAAATCAATACACTGTGCACAGCTCTTAGCAAAATCACATTCAGCCAATTACATTTCATTAACCAGAAATGAGCATATCAGCCAATCAGCAAGCATCAGATGCAGCCTATGGACCAATCCAAATACTCTGCAGCCTAATCCCGCCCCCTCGTGAAAAAAAAACACATCATACCGAGAAAGAAGGGGGGATGTTCAGAAACAGAGGGATGCAGGAAAGAAAAAAAAGAGCCAGTCGACATTCAATGAAACCACAAAAACGGGAGAAGAAGAGAGGGAGACGGACAGACAGAGAGAAAGAGAGAGAACAATCCACCCAATCAGAAACGTCAAACTCAAAAAGCCATCCAGTTTGTCATGAACAAGTACACCAAAGTGCGTCAAATGAAAGGAAGCCTGTGATTGGTTGTTGTCAGACCTTGTGAGGAGTGACGGAGTTTATGGGTGAGAGAGAGAGAGAGAGAGAGAGAGAGAGAGAGATGCATATGCTACATGTCACAATAAATGAAATCATGAAGACGGAAAACACCGGCAGGCATCAACACGGTTCTCTCACACGCTGAAGACCAATATGCAAACACCGTCACACACACACACACACGCGCGCGCACACACACACAGTCCAAAACCAAAGACCAAAACAAGCTTGAGTCGCTCATCCTCACATGAATATAAGGGCAGAAATATCGTCTGAGGAACAATTTCGATGTGTGTGTGTATTCAGGGGCGTTTTTGGCTCATAGGCTGTGCAATAATCAGCAGATATCTGGGCCTGAACTGGTGGAAGCATGATGATGATGATGATGATGGAGTGATCAAAACAATCACAGATGAAATGATAGATGCGTGTTAGGACCGGGCGCCATGACCGTGTGAAGCGAAAACGTCAGCCAAACGAACCCAATCAGCACTGCATGACCTCCTGCTAATGAGCTTCCATGACCTGCCTGGACCCGGTCCAAACCCCTCTGAGATCAGCGTCTGACCGCTCTGTAACTCTACAGCTGCGGAGCGTCTTCCTCACGGATGCAGACCGGCTGAAGAGCTTCAGGGAAATCAGACGCTGACCGCTGCCGGACCTCCGGAGGATCCTGAAGGATGCACCAGCTTTCTCAACTTCTGACTACAACTGGAGAGTAAAGCCCACAGTAAAGGCCAAGTAACTACTAGAGACTTAGAAACTATGTGCTTCGTTTAGTTCTGCAGCCCCGCAGGAGGAGTAAAAAACATCGTCAGAAAATGATATCTGATATCATATCTGTCTGAGATACAACTATTAGAGAATCTGGACTCTGAGGGAGCAAAAACATCTCAATATTGAGAAAATCAGCTTGATCAAGTTGTTCAAATGATGTTCTTAGCAATGCATATTACTAAATTTACTTAATATCTTCATGGAACATGATCTTTATTTAATATCCTGATGATTTTTGGCATGCAAGAATAATGTGTAATTTTGCTCCACACGGTGTAACAGCCCTGAGCCGCTGATGACTGCTGGGTCACGTCTGTGAGCAGTTCATTTCACTTTACCCTGGTAACTGGTAGCTGTAAATAAATATGCTTCCACTGAAATGACACATTCATTTAATTTAATACGTACGTGAACTTCAGAATAATGACATGAAGATATTAAGATGTAATTCTGTAATGCTGTTTTAAAAAAGATTAGCATTGCAAAAAGCGCTATAAAAATGTAAATGAATTTGGTTTGACGTGAACATGGAGGACGTACACCGAGGAATTCACAGCTTCATCAAAAACGCATCGCCACATGATTATTAAACAACAAATAAAAAGACACATTTCCAGGACAAATGAACCCGTATTATAAAACGTGAGACCCTGGTCATGACGCCCAGCCTTAACGAGAGCTCGTCAGAACCACAGGAGAGAGAGGAGGATGATGATGGAGAGAGATGAAGGGTTTAGTCTGCTCAGCCATGTCAGTGCGTGGGAAAGTGTTAATGGTCATGAGAGAAATGGAGAAAGGAGGAGCGATGGCGAGTGCTGGGGAGGGGATGTCATTTCTGTCAGTATCTGTGGTCCTTAGCGACTACAATAGACATGATGATGATTTGCTAAAGCTCTTTCCCCATGCCTCTGATGAACAGTGTATCAGAACAGACCTCAGGGAGGAGAGGCGACTGCACTAGCCGCGAACAGACGGAGGATGCGTTCGGCCAAACTTCGCAACGAGGACGAGGGCTGCCGTCGTCTCCGCGAGGGCTCTAACGCATCTCTGTTCCCTCCGAAAATAACAAGCTAATCAGTGCAGAAGAGCGAAAGACCACAGTTTGTAAAGCTGGGGAGGGCTGAGTTTAGATCTCAGGGGTTTGAGTTGGTGGGATTGATCAGGGATGAAGCCGTACAGACACAAACTTACCATGAGCCAGGAAACGGCGTGACGACACGCGAGCAGTTACCGTGGAGACTGACAACAACAACAACAACAACAACAACACACAGAAATCGTCAAGGGAACAGAAAGGAAAAGGAGAAAATGAACAAGAAGAGAAAAACAAACCCAAAGAGAAACCAACAAAACAATGCCAAGAATGAGAGGAGAGGAGAGAGGGAAGAAAATCAAACTCAAACAGACATTCACACAACAACAAGACAGTCTTCAGGTGATCAAATCTGTCTGTAGGAGCGCTAAAGAGCAGCCGCATTCATCTGTGTCATAGAGGAGGAGGAGAAAGGGACGAGTGATTAGAGGAACTCAACAAACACACACACACACACACGGGCAGAACTGATGGGGAGTGGAAATGCAGCACTGCGACCGAGTCAAAGCTGGAGCTACGGGCCAAAATAGAAGCCAGTGGACATGGAAGTACGTCTAGAGAGCAGTTAGTGAGGCTAACATGCCGAGCTCATGACATCACTCAGGGGAGGGGCCTAGACAGTGACATCAGAGGCGTTAAAATAGACACAGGGACAGGAAGTGATGCAACAGACAGGAAACACAGCGAGAGTGCAGAGCTGGACAGACAGACTGGCCAGAGAGAGAGAGAGAGAGAGAGAGAGAGATGAGTGAAGAGTTGATGATTGACCATCGCTCTCTCCACAAATCTGCTCTTCAGAAAACAAACAAACAAACAAACAAACAAACAAACAAACAAACATTAGGGTGTCATTTACATACAACAGAATAATAATAATAATATCATGGCAGATAATTCAACTTCTGTTCAAATTATTCAAATCAAAAGGAATCTGACAATGAAAACAATGGCATTCAAAAAGCAAACAAGTGAATGGTTTATAAAGTGCTGCTGCCGCCCAGATTAAACCCGGTTCTCCCGCTTTCCCATGAATCTGATGGTCTGGAGCCATCAGACTCATGCAAACCCAGACGAAGCTTGGCCGCTGCGCTCCATGCACGAGCCGCCGGACACCAGGGGCATGCATCTACACCAGGGGTGCCAAACTACACTCAACTAGTCCTCCTCTGCTAACCCAGCCAAACTAACGGACGCTCGCGGATCTGCATGCAAATTTAATCTGGAAAAAAATTTATATTTTCAAACGATTAAAATCACATGCACAAGTATGCTTATGTAATTATGTATATATAAACACACACATATACAGTATATCTTTGGAGAATGTCTATTTACGTTATATTAAAATACATTTAATATATAAACATAGCATATTTTTCTGAAATATATACGTGTGTGTATTTATAAATACATAAATGTACACAGAACACACACATATTATGTAAACAAACTTTTAATTTGGATGCGATTAATCACTAATAAATCACTTGAGAGCACGATTGCGTTTGCAATTATACATGCATGCTATCTGAAGGAAATGTATCCAATCAGTTTAATGCTATCTTCGCTATAAGAACAAATAAGTGTCATACAATTAATGTCTAATGTCTTTTATTTGACTGCAGACCTGGTTTTTTAAAGGACTAGTTGACCCCAAAATATTCCAAATCTGTATGAATTTCTTTGTTTACAACTGTTATTTGGTCACCATTGACTTCTATAGTTTTTTTGTCCTGCTATGGAAGTCAATGGTGACCAAAACAGCCTGGTTACAACCTTTAAAATATCTTCCTTTGTGTTCGGCAGAATAAAGAAACTCCTATAGGTTTGGGACACGACAGGATCTTCATTTCTGGGTCAACTAGTCCTTTAAGGGATAATGCTCAGTCAGAAGCGCTTTTATAATAATGGCCAGCTGACCGTATATCATCCCCATAATAAACAGACACTTACCCTGTGAAAGATGGAAGTGAATTACTGTGTTCGGTTATAATCACAGCAGTAGAGAGCGATCGGTCACATTAACAGAAGAGACCGGGCCCACATGACTCAGTGTTTCGCCAATTTAACCTTTGACCTAAAATGAGTTTGACACCCCTGATCCACACCCTCAGCCCTGAAACACACGTCGCGATTAATTTAGAAATAAAAAGAACTCTGTTTGGATTAAAGCCTAAAGTGACAAAAACACAAATGATTGAAAAAAAAAAAAAAAAAACCCTAAAAAGGAACTACTCCCCCCCCCCCCCTCCCCTCCCGTCTATGAGAGACAAACACAGGCAGCGTCTCAGAGGTCATGCAGGAGGTCAAGAACTATAAAAACACCCAGAAACCAGCACTGCAACACGCTGGGCCTCACGAGGGAAACACACGTGGCTCCATGCACACACACACACACACACACACACGGCAAGCAACAAGCTTCTTCTCATCTCCCAGATTCACAGAACAATCTACAAATGCACTAAAAACAACGAGTACACAAGCATCTGAAAGTGAGCCGTTCTCTCACAGAATGCACACGAATGCCGTCATAACACCACAGCTGTGAAAGCATTCCGATCGTCAGTCCTCGTGAATATCAGAAGAATCCAAGCAAATGTTTCACGAAACAAAAAAGCCATTCAAACCAGGAGGAACAGAGACAGCGTCAAACGCACGCACGTGATTGGCTAACTGTGAGCATGCTCAGTACAAAACAGATCAATCAACTTAAAAAAGGGAAAATAACCACATGCTGTTAATAACCAACACTCAGCCAGACAACAACCAATCCAAGAAACAGAGAAACTCACACGATCTAAGGTGGACTGCAGTAGAGATGCAACCATGCACTGCTAAGCTCACACACACACACACACACACACACACTTCCCATAATGCAACAAACACACACACAGCTGAGCATCTTAAGCAGTTCCTGGACATGTCTGGTCAGTAAAGGTGTGAGATGGGAACATCAGAAGGAGAGAGAGAGACTCACCTCGATCTTCCGTCCCTCCACGATGGTCCCGTGAAGACGCTCTCGAGCTTTCTCTGCATCTGCACTGGACTCAAACGTCACAAAACCAAAACCCTGGACCGTGACAGAGAAGAACGGACATCAAGAGTCTGACCGCCTCAAAGAGACAGTTCACCCCCAAACATGACCGATCCTGATCTAACGGAGCGTGAGGAACATACAATAAAAACCAGCGAACAAACAGGATCTCACACGCACACTTTAGTGAGGTGCTGGTGGGCAGCGCTGCGGAGGAGCTCAGTCCCGGCGGGATTCAGACGGAAGGAGATCCGGCTACAGTTCGGTTGATTAACTGCTCGAGTGCAGCTTTAAGTTTGACATTTTATAGGCATTTTTACCTTTATAAAGCCAATTCATCTACAAGCATGCCTCATCTTTCGAGTTAAATTCAGTCGATTAGAATAAAACACTGGGCTGTTACCGATTAAATGAATCTTTGCAGCGCAGAAGAAACTGAATCTGTGTCTGAAGAGGCGTTTAGAGGAGCTCACACACTACTGTTTAATTATTACCATTACAGAGGCAGAAATAATGTCTGATCTGAAGAACATCACACGGTCATTAACGGAGATTCTGAGGGTGAACTGTTACTTTAGTCCAACAATAACATTTAATCAAAGACATGATTTCTTACCTTTGAGCCCCTCTCATTAAAAATGATCTCCACGTCCAGAATCTTTCCAAATTGCTAAAAAAGAAACACACACACACACACACACACAGAGAGAGAGAGAGAGAATGCTCAACATAAACCCAGGGCTGATTGTGTAATGCCTTCAAACTGATCGTTTATAGTGGCGTCTTTAAGGTGTTGTTACAGTCTTGGTCACCAGGGGGCAGGATTGGCCCTTAAACACGTCACTGTTTGTGTTTCTAAGATCATCTGATGACTAAACGCTGAAGCCTATAAAGCCTGCAGTACCCCGAACATCTGCCGCAGGTCTGGGTCTCTGAAGCGGAAGGGGATGTTGGAAACATGGAGCCGTTTCGGGGTTCCTTTGGCCTCGGAGGAGTCGTCGCTGCCGGACCCACCGCCGGACACACACTGACCTTCTGCCTGAGGAGATCCGTCTGACAGCTGAGAGACACACACACACAACATCAGCATCTCAACGCTTCTGCTTTAACCAGTCCGCTCGAAAACTCATTACAGCTGTTGTTCCCGCTCTCCGGCAGCATCTTATCAATAAAACAGCGTCTTAAGAACAATCGCTTCCGTTCAAAGGGGTTTTCATATCCTGCTGCCTGCGATGCATCACTAATATTTCTAGAAATATACAAACATTTGAATAATATTAATAGCAATTGCTTGGTTTCTAATAAAAGAGTGGAAATAAATTAATGCGGGAATTTTTATTTATTTTTTTATTTATGAATAAAACTACAATACTAAAATGGCGCGAGTAAAGAGTGAAATCTCAGTGACGTGAGAAGACTGGCGTGAGAGGAAGTGACTCGACACGTCTGTTGTTCCAGCTGCTGAGACGTCACCATCTGCTCGAGGAGCTTAGCACTTACTTGAGCGCTGGGGTTGGAGGAGGAGGTGCTGCTGACCCCTGCAGGGGCCTCCGTCTGGCCCCCCGCGGGGTAAAGGCTCCCGGCCCCGAACTCCAGCGCCAGGCCGTTCTGAGGAGGAGGTGGAGGAGGAGGAGGGAAGGAGGAGAACGGAGCCACCACACCCTCCGGAGTGCCCATGGTGTCCTGTGAAGCCTGCGCACACACACACACACACACACACACACACACACACGGTTAACCGAGAGACCAGAAACAGCTCACTTAAGACAGCCTCAGCCACGGGAAAGAGATCAGAGGAAAAGTGAAATCAACTGGAATAGAGAGAGAGAGAGAGAGAGAGAGAGAGAGAGAGAGAGAGAGAGAGAGAGAGAGTAATGTATTCCCCTCACAGATGACGCCACTAAAAGCCAGAGATATTACATTTCTCTCTTTCTGGTGACAAGAGGACTCAGGCAGCTCTTTAATATTAATGAGGCCTTCGTGCATAATTCAGCGCACGGGCCTCCGCCACACACACACACACACACACACACACACACACACACTTCTGATCGTCTGATGATGGTTAAACATCACAGTAATGAAAACAGAGCTGCAGCAGAGACTGACTCATGAGAATCCCACAAACACACTGCAGAAATCATCTCACCGGGGGAAAAGTACAATGTTTTGCATAAAGAAAACCAGCCTTTTCTTCCTTTCTGCCAATAACGCTCAGACTGTGTATTCTCATATTGAGCTCGTATTACCAGGCAGGACAGATCTAGGGTCAGCGGCTCAGAGACGGCATCAGAATACACTTCAGACCGCGCTCAAGACTTAGATTAGCGGCGGAGAGACTGGTACAATTATAATTTGCTATTACACGTGTTTAAATAATATTGTAGAAAATCGGGAACACAGAAATATGAAATATGTTTTAAAAATGAGCAGCAGCCTACAGCAAACAACTCTATTAGAGTTCATTAATAACAGAACACATTCACTCAGCTTCCTTCACAACCACTACATCCTCTTAAACATTCACTTCTAGAAATATGTCTTGATTTTAGAAAGACTGCACATAAAAGCCATCATTAAAAATCTATATTTATTATTTTTATTTTAGAGTCTAGAGTCAGTCACAGACACCGGTGCTGGTTTAATAGAAATGATCTGCACACGAGACACGGTGCTGAAAATATCTGAGGCTTCACTGAAAACATTGTGCTACTAGTTCTTCTACCACAGTAACATCTGAGTTACACCAGCGAGGACGATTAGACTGTGCTAACCCTGAGAGAGAGAGAGAGAGAGTGTGTGTTCAGTCAGTTGTGCATTCCTCCTCCAGCATCACTTCCCTACATGGCAGCGGGAAAAGAACGGAGAGAGGCACACAGCGAGAGAGAGAAAGAAAGCGAGAGATGGCCTGGTATTTATAGCTCTGAGATCTTCCCATCAAGCGAAAGGAACATTAATGAGCGATGTTTCAGACACTCATCACAGCGTCTCGATACGCTCATTCTCCTCCATTATTACCGTCTCCAATCATTCTGAATCAGCAGCCGGAAGCACACACTCCGTTATATTCCTGCGGAGGATGCTTGTTTATTCCTGGACAGGTGACGCATCACTCACAGAAGCTCGGTTTCTGAAAGGACGGCCTTCAGGTGTTTGTGAACCCGTCTGGTGATGATCTGAGAGTGTTCCCGGCGCTGGGAGTGTGTGTGTGTGTGTGTGTGTGTGTGTGTTCAGCCGAGCGAGGCTTTCTAAACACTGCTGCTTTAGTCACGGGTCAGCTGGCATCTGTCTGACCGCTCACTCCTGACCAGCCTCCTCAAACACACACTTAACACATCTCAAACGCTTATTTCACAAATGCATTTTCATGTTTATGTACTTAATAAACCCCCGTGCAGTAGTGCTCTTAGTATGCTAAACTGCTAGAAAGTCTGCTACATTAGAGCTCATTCTGTACTTGATGCACTTTAATCGCGCTGACGTGTAATTACAGATGAGTTTAGTGTGTTTGAGCTAAAGGCAGACTGATATTATTCAAAGATCATACAATCCTCACCAAAAGTGACACTAAAACACATTTAGCAGTTAGAGCTGTGCTCGGTGTAGTAACAGTACGCTAACTAGAGTCCAGTTATAATTCAATCCTCCATTCCTCTCAGATCCTGACTCCGCCCACACACGCTCTGATTGGTCACCTGTATCCTGGCCTCACGCTTCTCGCTCTCTACTGAGGGCGTGTCCGTCCGGTCCTCTCTGACCAATCAGAGTGCAGCAGGGCCCAGTTTGAGTCCAAAGGTTTTGTGGGTCCGAAACGGCCTAGATAAAAGCCTGCGAATGCTGTTGTTTGAGACACACACACACACACACACACACACACGAGTGAGTGTGAATGTTTGTCTCTCACACACTCCACCCTCAGCACATGTGTGACCCACAGAAACTAGCTGATCTAGTTTGGACGGAGGACTGCTCCTTTGCTCAACACAAACAGACTCATTAAACCACTGAGCGACACACACACACACACACACACACACACCGGTCCGCTCTGAACTCTCACAGAGAGAAACCAGCTCAAGAAAAGCAAACAAGCCTCTCGCCTGGCGTCTCTGTCCCAGCTCCGTCTCCTGGTGTGGATCTGACGGCTCCTCTAATGAAGTATTCTGGGTTAAAGACGGCTGAAGCCGTATCACACACACGTCTGTGACGCAGATGAACTACCAGCAGCGATGGGAAGATGTCTAAATCATCTCGTCTGGTGTGATCTCAGACTGAACTAGGTCTGATACCAAAGCTTTTATATTCTGTTCAAACCATAAAAGCTGTTTTGATGCTCTTCAACCGGTCAATATGATCCCTTTACATTCCTCACTCCGTTTTCGTGTGCTATTATTTCTGAAAATAACTCTATTTTGGGTGAAGTTAATTTCATCCTTTATTCACAGCTTCACTTGAGTTAGCTCAGTTTGATATTGATTATTTGAGATGTTTTGTCTCGGCTGATGTTTAGATGATGTGTGGATGCTGTGAGTCTCGATATATATACGACACACATAAACATTTATACCAGATATCATCATCATCATCATCATCTGAACAGCTCTGACCCACGGAGGAAGCGATTTCATTTAAAGATCTTCATTTCTGTACAGTCTCTTTAATTCTCACTTCATATTAAGAAACTCAAAAAGCTCATTATTCCTCCTTCAAACTGGTTCTCTTTAAACACAGAGCGTTATGGTGCATATATTCAGTAAAACGCTCCTCTCTAGAGCTTCTCTTTCCCTCACAGTTGTGTTCAGTTTTTCTGGAAGACGTCTCACTCACCTCCTCGATAAGAGGTTATACGGACATATTTCCGTGGTTGAGACAAAAACAGATTTCTGTAAGTCGTACTCTCTTTATTTCATGACATATTAAACAGAGACTAGTTTGAATATGGTTATAACACGGTCAGAGGTGATTTATTGGATGGGAGGTGCGCTGATGAGCTGAAGACAGGCGAGACTAAACACTTCTTCAGATTTAGGAGTCCATGTCATTTCATAAAAATGGGAACAGATTAAAATGAGAAATCTGTATTTATATTATATTAGCAGCGTAACTCTGTATAGTTTACAGCACCAGTTGATTTCTTTTCTCTTAATAAAAGCAAACTCTTCATTTCCTCCGTCTTGAGCATCGGTGGAGAAACCAGCAGCGATGCATCTCTAGTATCTAGGAGTTTGTTTCCAGCTGAGCTGCAGATTTTGCGTGTTCTTCCAGGTTTTGTGTGAGCTTTATATAAAAACAACATGCGTGTGACCTGTTTTATGTGTGTGTGTGTGTGTGTGTGTGTGTGTGTATCAGATGTCCAAAAACAATATTCCAATGTCAACAAAAAGAGTTTTAGGGGGAATACAGGCCTATATTTCTGTGCACAACAAAAGCAGCAGCTCTGTGTTTCTAAAGCGAGCGTGTGAGATCATGAGATGACAGGTACGCGTCTCTCCCTCGCTGCAGGGCAAACGCTGGGTGGGGTTCAGCATACTCCACCATATACTCCACCATACTCCGTCCACGGCTCTGAGACTCTCCCTCAGAGTCACCTCGAAAAATCAATTTCCATTCTCCACCCCCCCCCCCCATCCCGTCCCATTCCTGCTTTTAAAGGAAAACACCGAGATAACAGCTGCTCGAGCCCTCGGGAGACGACAGGAGAGGGGGAGGAGAGAGAGAGAGAGAGAGAGACAGATTCCAGGCTACGCCACAGACAGCTTCTAACTAATAAAAGACTGATCTGTATCACTGCAGCACACTAATACTGAAGACACACGTGTGTGAGACAGATGTGAAGACAGACACACACACACACACACACACACACACACACAGACGAAGGAACAAATGCTCAAGGAGCACCTGGCCCTTTCAGTCAAGACAGACAGCTGGAGAAACACACGAGACTTTCCTCACCTTTCACACACACACACACACAGTAACTGAAGGTGTCATCTGCAGCAGCAAATTCATTCATTTCTAATATCACATTTATGCATTTACCAGAATGCAGTTTCCTAATGTCAAAGCTCTCACACACACACACACACACACACACTGGAGTGATTCACGCTCGATGTTTCCAGGCAGGAAATGCAGCAGCATGAATGATTGAGGACTCACCGGCGGTACAGGAGGGTAAAAGACTCCCATCATCCTCGTGAAGACAGCAGCGAGAGACAGCAGCGCTCAGCAGCTCTGTCAAACTCACACACACTTTCAAAATCTCCCTCTCATTCCCCTCCTCTCTGTCTCCTCCCTCTCTCTCTCTCTCTCTCTCTCTCTCTCCTCCCAGATCACTCACTCATTCCCTCCCTCCCTCTCTTTATACACTTAAGAAATCTTAAAGAAACCCATTTCTTAATTTTAAAGATGATTTTTAGCTTCTATTCCATCTGTTCAGAAATCAGAAAAACTACACTTTTATATAAACGGCTGATTTATGAAAGCAGCTAACTAATCCCGCATTCTCTAAACAAGTTCAAACCTGTGAATCCCAGCGACTCTCAGCACCAAACACGCCATTCGCTTCCAATTCATCTTCAAAACCTCTAACGTAGCCGACCGAGGGTTTATTTTTAAGCATCACAGAAGATTATATTACGCTTCTGACATGATATTATAATAATAATGATATTTACAGACATTCAATTGTGTGCAGAACCTCTGAAAACACAGCAGATGTGAAGCTCACGGTCAAACGGCTGCTGATAAACGGATCAAGAGACGGACAGAGGGCTTACAGAGAGAAAAAGAAGATAAAGAGTGAGATTAACTACACCAACTGAACAATCTGAACACACACACACACACACACACACACACACAGCTGCTGTAATCTACACAGCTAATCTAAAACACTGGCACTATTAACAGAGCTCAATGATCTCCATAAGCTCCTTATGTGTTCGCAGTTTAACACAGAGTCTGTCAATAATAACTATTAATAATAATAATAATAATAATAGCAGTATATATTTTATATAATGCCATGTCAGCATCTTAAGCTATTTTCATGGCAAAAGCAATTAAAAATACAACAAATTAAACGTGCTAACTGTAAAACTGGAAATATTAAACTAAACTCTAGAAACAGTAGAGTCTTCACCTATAAACACAAAAGCATGAGTCAGTCTGCTATGACCCAAATAACACCTGATCAAAAAAACATGCAATTTATTAATTTTAAATGTATTCCACTACTCTTGCCAATAATAGACCTGATTATTATTATTATATTTAATAGTAAATCTTATAAAGGAACTGCTGAAGGGCAGCTGTGATAGAAACACTGGAGCCTAGTTAATGAACATGAATATATTATATAATACACGAGATAACCTAAACGTTGTGCTGTTTATTCGTGAATCACTGAGAGTCCGATTCTGCTTCAGAGCCGTCGACCTGACCTCCTGAAGTGACCCTCAGAGAGAGAAACGGTCATCTGTGAGACTCCTGGAGATTCCTTATCAACCGCACGACGGAGAACGTTTAAGCCCCAGATCTGTGAATAATGAAGACTTCAATTAAACCTGCGGGCAAAGGCCCCTTAAAATGACATCAATTACCGGACGGAGATAGCAGATGAAGAGCTTAAACGAGCTGCACCTGAGAGAACGAGCTCAGTCGGCTGATTACTGGACGCTAATTAACCTCAGACGACCCCTGACGATTCGACAGATCTGAGCTCGTCACACACAGCAGCGCTCGCGGGAAACAGACCAATCACTGCAGACGCCACTCACGGTCTCTGTTTGGATCAGTGTTTGAATATATTGAGAGGAAAGCATGCAGCGTCACGAAATAAACAGCAGTGAGAGAGCATCACAGTGTTTCCGGTGCAGATTCATACAGAACTTGAAAAAAAGCAGCTCACGCTAGCCTCGTTTTAATCACGTTTAATTCAATACGGTCTCTAACAACCCCCTGATAAACGACACATGCACTGCATTTTAATAGATACTTCTTAGTATTATATACTGATGTATATTCAACATCCTCTGGCTTTAAAATGTCATTTAATTCTTCACTAAGTTCAGAGCAGTGCATTATGGGATTGCTCCGTGTCTGTGATCTCTAGCACCGCCTCTAATTGGGCTGCAGCTTTAATTGGTCTATAGAGCAGTATAATCAGATTAGTGCCGGCCCACACGCGCCTCGCCGCTCCGGCAGGGTTCAAGCCCAGCTTTTGTTTACACATTAAAACAAGAGGATAACCGCCGCACGAGGGAGACGCTTTCACTACAGGACTTTAACAGTGACTTATTAGAGTCCAAAAGATCCGCCGCAGTTAATATTTATAGCAGACGAGCCGATGGAGACGCTTACACAACACACGATACGAGTTTAGGACGGTTCTGCAGAGAATCACGGGTTATTTCTGCATCTCTTCTCTTGATAAACACCCTCTTTGAGCTCCGCAGCTCCCAGCTGGAACTAATGTCCCTCCTACAGTCCCCTGAGGGAACACTTAGCAGTGCGCACTGCGCCGCTCCAGCATGCTCCACGCACACAATCGTCTGCAGAGCCATCAAAACACGGCCGGACCACAATGCACCGCAGCAACCGAAAGAAGAAACAAATCACAGCGCTAGTCTATTTATAGCACCGTGGTGATTCTTTTTTAATATTGCATCATTTATGGTCTTGCTTTCAAAATCCTCATTACTCCAGAGCCTTCTCTTCGGTCGCTCCGCCGTGATGAGCTTCACAGAGACATAAGCCTAAGATTTCAGTTCAAAACAGTACAAGCAGATGTTTTAGACATTTTCTGAAGCACACAAGTGGAAATAAAATAATGTCACGAAGGAAAAAGCGTTCCAAGAAAAAAAAAAAAGGGCCTGAAATGATTAGCGCTGTTCAAAAGCCAGCTTCTTTCTCTGGCCTGAAATACGAGCTGGACGTGTTCTTGACAGGGTTCTTGAGATCCAGCCCAGATTCTGCTTTCCGACTGAAAGTCTGAGTGTGTTTTTTCTGCTGATATTCGAGGATCAGCTCTGATCTAACGGCCGTCCAGAGAATGAAGACAGAAACATCTGGGCTCCATGTGTTTGAAACAGACGAGTCGAGCTGAGAGAGACAATGAGTCACTGAGAACCCCTCCACCACCCCGTCATGTGCCTCATTTCCTTAAGGACTGACCGCTCGCTGCCAACACACACACACACACACACACACACACTGGAAGCACTCACAGATCTTCTGAGAGCAGAAACTATGATTCCCTCAAACTTACTGAGCTGTAACTTCCAGTGAAAGGAGAGCAGAAAGGAGTGATCAGGCAAGAGGAGGACAAGAAAGTGAACAGATGGTGAGCTGAAGGAGGAGCTCAGTGAAGGACGGAGGTGAAGAAGAAAGATGAGATGATTTGCAAATGACAGGACAAGGGTTTCAAAGCTTTCGGCTACTTCATGTGTGTCTGGAGTTTATACTTCCTGTGTGTGTGTGTGTGTGTGTGTGTGTTACTGCTGAACGCATCTAAGATGGAGGTCTGGAGTCATGACATCAGTTGTGTGTGTGTGTGAGAGAGACTCACTCAATGAGGTACTATAAGAAAAAAAAAAAAAAAGTCTAAGAGAATGAAAAACACATTGCTCAACACACTCAAAAAAATAAATCTCTTTTAAAAGGTCACAAGCAAACAGTCTAAAGAGAACAAACTTGATGCGAGTACACCGGAGAACCCTCTTCCAAGCACTGAAGCAGAGGAATATCTTCTGAAACTCAAGAAAACGCGCAGTAGATGTAGCGCTTTGATTAACAATATTAAATTGAACGACAGACGTCTGAAGGAAACTCTCTCTCTAGAGAACTGAACACAATATTAATGCTGCACCTCTGTAGCTGTGTGAACGAACATCAAAATAAAGACCACCATTAGATGCCAACATCACTGACAGGCAGACACTGAAGCGTGATTCCTCCTGTCCTCTGATCAGTATTGGGACTTACTGCCGTCTGAAACAGAAGAGTGGGGGCGGGGCTTATTTCAACGCTCCTCCTCTCAATCGCACGGTTAGGGAGGCGTGGCTTGATCGTGTTTTTTTTTCAGTTTTCAGATTAAATATTATCAAGACAAACTTTTTCCATGTCCGTTACAGCATGCACAGAGTATCTGTTTGCCACAAGGCTAGCAGCGCATGCTAACAAAGTACACCACATCAGTTCGGTTTCATGTGGACTTTCATTTTTAAAAGTCACTTCACCTCCAGAGCGGCTGAGACTCGCTCTATTGTCTATCGCAATCACCATCACACCCCGATTTTACAGCTCTGCTCGTGGGGTCAAAGTTCAAAGTTGCCATAGTAACACGTGTGCAATCCCATAAGGGTAATTACAGGAGACGTGGGGTAAGTAGGGCACATAATAACAGCGGACCGACGAGCAGATTCAACACACAGCTCAGTGCAGGAGGTAGAAACGCAAAGGCTTATCTGCAAATCTCCAATCAGAGCGCGCGCGCGCGCGTGTGTGTGTGTGTACCCCCCCCAGCAGCCCACGTCAGGATAAATGGGAGATCAGAGACTAATGCCACTCTGAAACAAGTGTAGATCTCTTTAGCACAACAAAAAGCCTCTTTACTGTCAGTGATACAGCAAATCCTCTTCTGACGGAGCTTGCGTGTGTGTGTGTGTGTGTGAGAGAGAGACCGATGTGATTTAATATCACGGTGGACAGTAGGCTCAGAATGAATTCCTGCAGCTTCTGATCAATGACGTTCGGTAAATCTGCTCTACAAACAGCGGAGATCACGTTCTCCCGGGACTTCATCCCTCACACACTGTATATGTGTGGATGGAATCAGAGCGGTGTGTTTACACACACTTTAAATCAGCGTCCCATTCCTTTCATTTCCTCCATCTCCTGGTTTTCATAAGTGCTCGTCTCTTGTTACCAAACAGTTTGGCTCCAGCAGCCCCCGCTCCATTTCTGCCTCTGCTGCAGGCGTATTTCCAGACTCTCTCTCGGAGCAGGATCAATACCTTTTTTGGGCTACACCAGCGAGCTCCACACACACACACACACACACACACACACATCTGCTCGGTCTTAAACCGTCATGGTGGAGTTTAGAGAAACCGTGAGCCATTAGCCTGTGAAAATGATCCATTAGGGTCCATGCAGCACTTTAGATCACTTACTGGAGAATGAACGGAAAGAGAGAGAGAGAGAGAGAGAGAGAGAGAGAGAGGGATAAAATGTTGCAATGAGAGATGAGATCACGTCTGTCTACACACAGAGAGCGTGAGGAGCTGAGCAGAACTGCTCGTGCTGGAGGATGGAAAAGTACCGCAGGATGGAGAGATGGAGAGGACTGCAGGCCTCGGATGAGAGAGGGAGAGAGAGAGAGAGAGAGAGAGAGAGCACCTCCGTGATTCACGAGAATCATAACAGAGAGAGAAACCCGGCTCTGAGCGAACGCTGTTTGTTTTCATCCTAAGTAACGGGCCAGACCTGAGAAGCACACAGCACCTATTCTGTCCTAAACACACACACACACACACACACACACACAGAGAATGGTGGTTTTAACGCTTACCTGTCCGATCTCTCCGGTTCCGTCCATCCGCGCTCGCTTGCATTCCGCCCCGACCGAATCCCCCGCCGCCGCGGCTCCCTCCGGCTCCGGGTCCCCGCGCTTCATCCCCCGGACCGCCGCCGAACCCGCGTCCAGATCCCTGTCGCGCTCCAGGATCCCGCGGCTCACCGGCAGCATTACAGATGCGACGTCGGTCGACATTAACATCGAAGAGGGCCGCAGACGCTGCGTATGAAGAACAAACGGCGCAGGAGAGGTGTTCTGGCTCAGGATCAGCGGCGCTTTATGGATCAGAACCGACGCTCATCTGACGCGTTCAAACCCGTTACAATGTGACGCGCGCCTGCCGCATTAAAGGCCTTTGAAGAGTAGCGAGTATCTCGGGCCTGGACGCGAACCGCGAGCAGCAAAAAAACCCCAGCGAGCTTCGGAACGCTTCGGCAGAAGAGAAGATCCGGCGACGAGGAACGCAAAACGGTGGTGAAAAAAAAAGAGTCTAAACGCATGGAGGGCGAACGCGAAGGAAACGCTTAATGCGTCTGAAGGTTTCAGATCTCGAACGCTCTTCCAGCAAATTTAACCCAAAATCGTCAAGTTCGCCTTTATAAACAGGCGTCGCGGAAAAACGCAAGAGAAACGCGATGCATCATTCCAGTCCTTCGAGCGATTCAAGCGATTTCCTAAAACAAAGGAGTGGCGTGGAGCTGCTGCTTTTCCTTTCTTCTCTCTCTCTCTCTCTCTCTCTCTCTCTCTCTCTCTGTGGATTCTTGCGGCGGAGAGGAAACGCACGCGCACACGCGCCCCTCCTCTCCGGTTTCCTCGCGCTCTCGTTGCTTTATTCTTGCTGCGGTTTCCCGTTCTCCCCGTTTGAGCACGAAGCGCTTTGAGCGTTTAAGAACCGAGCGCAAGATTGCGTCTGGCTAGATGTATATTTTTAAAATCTCTGCGTTTTCTTTGCTTAAACCCGCAATGCTGCGACTGGGAAACGTCAACATGTGACGAGCCAATAATGAACCTTCCGTATGGAAAAAACAAAACAAAAACGTTTGGAGAAAAACAGACGCGACTTCGTGGCGCGCGGCTGAAAGCGCGAGTGTTTTGTGAATCTGTACGGATCTGTGGATATGAGCAGATGATCAGAGCGCGTATATTGATCGATTGCGTGGTTCATATGCGGTACAGTTTGTTCCTGCTGGATTCGCGGCGTGGAAAACGAACGGCGAGGCGCGTCGGTGGCGTTCGCGCGACATCTAGCGGACACATTGCGTCATGACATCCTTTCCAGCGGATATAATACACTCCACACACACTTGATCAACTCTGGGTTCTGGATCGCTCATAGTTCCGTCCACGTTAGGAGTACACGGAACATCTACACCACCGTCACACAATCACCGTGGATAGAAAGATTGTTAATTATTTTAATTATTTTTTAAATGGTCTCTTTCGCTCACCAATGCATTTATTTAATCCAAAGTAGCAAATATGCTGTGAAAATAAATAAATGTAAAACATTTCAGTTTTCTGTGTGACTCTGTGTTAAAGTGTGATGTTCAGCTGTATTTTCAGCATCATTACTCCAGTCTTCAGTGCCACATATTATTATTATTATGTTGAAGCCAGTAGATTCTTAGTATAAATCTTTCAGCTATCTGCGATGAACAAAAAGTTCAGAAGAAGAGCATTTAAACATTTAACATTCTTGCTAAATAACACTATTCATTTCTATGATTCCTTAAAAAAATATAATATTGTCTCCTAATGGTTTAAATGTGTCTTTATTTCAGATATTTTCTATTCATCACAGAATCCTGAAAAATGAACTCAACCAACCAATGTTTGAAATATTGATAATAATCAGAACCACAGGAATAAATTACGTTTTAAAATATATTCAGATAGTAAGCAGTTATTTTAAACAGTAAAAGTATTTCACAATATTACTGATTTCGCTGAACTATGGATGAAATGAATGCAGGCTTGGCGACCAGAAGAGAGTTATTAAACATCCACTGGTCAAACACATCTGACCGCTGGTGTATCCCTGTCCTGTGTGTGTCTGTGTTAAATCAAATCAAAATATATTTATGAAGCACCTTAAAAACAGAGTACATTCATAAAACACCATAAAATATAAAGAAAATGATAACAATACAGCAAGAGCCAAATAAAATACCATAAAATAAACTAATATTAATGCATCTAATCTCCTCAGAAATCTTCAGATGGGTTATTACAGCGTTCATATTCACTGATCATTACACACACACACTGAAAAAACACAGTCTCCTTTGGGTTTTAGACGTGACCAAAGATTTTGAGGAGTAGCTGGTATCACGATGTCACATGAGCTCAGAAATACATTTTGTTGCCAGACCATGTGTACGATAAACGCTTTAATTCTGTTCAGTCTGGATCAAACCTTTACAAAGATCTGACGAGACCAAACACCTGACCTCAGATGATACCAACCCTCATCCCACGCGATATAAATATATAGACATCAGCTGAAATGAATTATTACAAATTGATGGCTAAATGAATGTTTGGAAATGTAGACTGATATGGTCTGATCTTCACTCCAGCTGTGGAGATGTAGTTGAGAGTCTGCTGAAACTAAAGTGTTTTTATACAACCTGAATTCTGGAAATGTTGCGATGTTTGTTTTTGTAACTAGAATAAAATGAAAACTAAAAGACTTTCAGACAAAAGGATGTTTTTTTAAAGTATCGTACTCACAGTAGAGCATAGAGAACACAACAGATATTTAACAGACTTTTATCACTAAATGAGCTGATTTCAGATCTGATGCCTGCCGCAGACCTCAGAGAAACTGACACCGGGCCACAACAAAAAAGATTGATAAGTGTGCTGTTTACATATTGTTTTCTGTGTATAAATACGAAAGTTTAATCGCTGAGGTTAAATATAGCCTGTGGGAAAAACGGTTCCTGTGCCGGTCAGTTCTGGTCAGTGCTCTGTAATCTGGACTGAAGGTAACAGCTGGGTGTGAGGAGTCCAGAGCGATCTTCTCCTCACTCTGGAGATGTAGAGATCTTGGAGGCTGGGCAGAGGAGCACGGATAATCCTCTCAGCTCCTGACCGTCAGGCTCTTGATATCTGATATCTGAAGCTGATCCAAAGCAGACTCAGAGATGGAGGTGTAGAAGTGTTTCAGCAGTTGAGTTTCCTCAGCTCAACATCCTCTGCTGGGCCTTTTTAGCAATGAAGTCAATGAGAGTGACCCGCTTCAGGTCCTGAGAGACGATGGTGTCCAGGAGCCCGACTGACTGATGTCCTGCAGGTAGGCCAGGACCAGTTTCTCAAACGACTTCACGACCACAGACGTGAGAGCGACAGGGCCGTAATCATTAAGTGATTTTGGGCTTTTTGGAGACTGGAATTATGGTGGAGCGTTTGAAGCAGCAGCTCCAGAGATCTGTGTGAAGATGGGGCCTGTTGGGCTTCTCTGTGTAAGAAACAAGCCTGAAGATGCTCGTGGTCTTCAGGTCCTCAGACGACACTCAGCACTCATCACATGTATACTTCCAGAAACATAATTCCTCAGAGACATCTAAACTCTATCACGATAAAAGAAGACATATGAGAAGATGATCCAGAAGCGTGTTGTGTCCTGT
>JAUCMS010000054.1:531668-546923 GCA_032357445.1 Enteromius radiatus | reverse complement strand
CATGAATTACAGCAGGAACATGTGTTAATAAAGCATTAATTAACACACCGAGCAACTATTATCATGTGTCTAAATAAGATTTATTCATGTAAATTTAAATAATTTATTAATCATTTACTTAGACTTCCTAAATGATCTTATTAAACACTGACTACTCCTAAATAACTGGTTTGATAATGGTAATGATAAACTGATCATTAATAAAGTATGAAAATACAATTATTAAACATTATATGCTCAAGAACAAAGCATTTATAGATGCCTAATAATGTTGGAATAATGGTTTATAAAAGATGAAATGAGTATTTACTAATGCTTAACTAATCATTCATAGCGTGTAGTTATTATAGTGTTCCCGGTGATTTGGATAAAAGCATCTGCTAAATGAATAAATGTAAAGCTTTTTCTGTTACTGATTGCTTCTCTTCTGAGCTTGGAAGTTGATTTTGTGCTTTACTTTATTTGAACCTAATTACAAACACTTTAAAGAATGCTAGAGTTGAACAGTTTAATTTTTAGAAAATAGACCCCAGTAAGCTTCTTGTAAGTTGATGTATTTAAACTAGTTCATAATTTGTGTCAAAAAAAAATATATATTTTTTTTACAAAATTCCTTTATATTTCCTATATAATTAGCACATTTTGGAAAAGTGCTATAATAAATATTTAGTCAGGAAATTATCCACATTTGATTTGAAATGAAAAACATGTGAGCAGATTGTTTTGTTTGATCACAGCAGACACAGGTGTTCATCTGTACAGAAAACTCATTTTAAGTCAGGTCCTCTGAAAACCGTTCTTCTCTCACCAGGGGATTCAGAAACAGCCCACATATAACCATGAAGCTCCACAAACCCTGTAAAAACAGCACAGGTCAGTCTGAACCAGGACATGCTGACCGTCTGAGCATCAAGGACAAGATCAACCACAACACAGCCTCCTTCACACAATTCAGTGTGACCCAATTCAGATGTTCTGCTCTCGTGACGCAGATCGGATCTGTTCTAGTGGAGTACACAGGAAAAAACATGCAGATTGAAAAAAAATTTGGACATAGACAGCAAATCAGAATAGAGCATGAAGACCTGCAATGTGAACAAGACCTATGAGCTTCATATTAGAGTTACAGGTTACATTAGTGGTTATCATTTGATGCGTTTTACTTCAGATATTTTAGTCCTGAGGTGTGTTGAGTAAAGGAAGAGTACTTTACGAAGAAAACAAAAGAAAGGAATCCACAGAAGAGTGAATGAGTTTGATGGCATCTTTATTAGAAAACAGCGATTATACAGCCTACACACTACACCATGACAGATCTAGCATGTTCAGCTAGCTTAAATAGCAGATGTGAAGCCTATTTACAAGCTCTGAAACAGATTCAGTGTAACAACTCTGACTGATGAGCCCCTTACTGGACGATAAACGACTCGAGTGAACATGACAGAATGAGTGAGTTTAGTGCAGATGATCTCCAGCAGATCAGAAACACCAGGGGAAGCATCTAACCCTAAGAGCTGACAGCCTCCTGGGCTTTGGCTTTGCTCCTGCGGTTCTTGGCGGACCGGACCTCCTCCATGAGGTCCTTCAGGTAGCGGATCTCTCGGCTGATGGACTCGGCCTTCTCCTGGAGCTGGTGGTTCTTCTTCTCCAGCTCGGCGCACTCGGAGTTCAGCGTATCCTGCTCGGCACGCTTCTTCTGCCGATAGCGCGTCGCTGCCGTTTTGTTCTGCTCCATCTTCTTCAGTTTCTTCTCCACCACTTTAGGAGCGGCTTTCACGGCCTCCGGGTCAGGTCTGGAGTAGGGTTTGGTTCTGGAGGAGCTGGCGGGCTTCGTTGAGGACTCGGGATCGGAGACGGAGATCCCGCTGTCGCTGTCTGACGGATCGGAGCCGCTCAGCTCCTCTTTAGGAGTCAGCAGCAGCACGATGTGGGACGGGGTCAGCATGATTTCAGCGGACTGAAGCACAGACACCTCGCTGCCCAGCTCCAGCGTGTAGCCGGGGTCCGGAGATGGAGGCTCAGACTTGACCTCTACGGGCTCCTGCAGGTCGAGGGTCAGCGGAGGCAGAGCCAGGCCCAGCTCCGACGAGCCGAACGGGAGCGAGTCCAGGTCCATGTCGGTGTCCAGACAGGCCAGCAGCTCTTCTGGGGAACTGGGAGGCTCTTCTGAGTCACACGAGCCGATGAGAGAATCCAGGTCGAGGTCATTCAGGTCTAACTTCTCCGTCATCCAATCCATGCCAGAAAACGCATCGTCTGCAGGAGGAAAGAGAGAGCATGTTAACGCTGAAATGCATATTAATTCAGTCAAGCTTTTGCCAATTTTATTATTTTTAAACATGTCTTTATAGTTAATTACTTTTCAGTTTTGGTTTGAGAAATACATTGGTTAATTTTCCTTTGAATTTTATAATTCATGGATACAACTCAACTGACCCACACCAAAAATCAATCAAGACCTTTTTTTTTTTTGCACATGTGTGTGAAGCGTTTGTGATGGCTGAGTGTGTAATGTGTCACCTTTGCTCTGCTCTGTTTGCGCATCGAGCAGCGCAGACGCAGACGGCCAGGAGAGCTCCAGCAGCTCTGACTTACACCCTACAGAAGCGAGACGAGAGGGAGAGAGGGGCGAGAAAGAGGAAGATTCAGCATAGGAGGAGGAGAGGGGCGACGATGACCCCTCCGACAGAGAGCTCTCCTCATCTTCGTCCAGAAGGGGCCCAAAGGGGTCAGCCATCAGAGACGAGGGCCCCAGGAACAGGGCCCCCACGTCCTCCAGACTCATCTGAGACACCATGGCACAGGTTCAGAGGTGAGGTGGAGCGGGACAGGGGTTCTGGAGAGCTGGTGAATGGAGCGGAGGTGCTGTCTACAGCAGCAGAGCTGTGGGTGGATGCCACAAGGGACCTGAAAGAAACCAGGCAAGACACTCACATCAGACTTAAGAAGGAAAGTGGAAATTAACGTTTCCCAACTGGGACTGGAAATTCAACGATTATGATTAATCAGTTGA
The DNA here is from genome assembly GCA_032357445.1 of Enteromius radiatus. Classification (NCBI taxonomy): domain Eukaryota; kingdom Metazoa; phylum Chordata; class Actinopteri; order Cypriniformes; family Cyprinidae; genus Enteromius; species Enteromius radiatus. Next base: position 543,910 of record JAUCMS010000054.1, on the reverse strand, counting down.
TTTAAAAAAAAATTATATATATTAAAAGAATTCTTAAAAATGGATAGCATTAATTGGAAAAAAGTAACACTTTTGTATTCTATCCATTTGTTTTCTTTATTATAAAATTGACAATAGTTACAATAAAAGCTAGATTTTTTTGCTTTTATTATACAAAAAAACAAAAAAAAAGCCAAAATCTTAATATGTGTACTAAGCTAACTGAAGTCTATTGTCCTCATCTGTAAGTCACTTTGGATAAAAGCATCTGCAGCTAAATGACTAAGTATGAAACATTACTATAATTGGGAAATGACTGGGTTCATTTACACTGGCTTCACAAATCACACTCCTACACTCTTATATTATGAAAATCTTTTTTTTTTTTTTTAAGAACAAAGAGGAACCAGTTTTCAATCGCCAACCCTTGCTCGAGGGAAGATATAAAACTGGTTTTATTCACTTCCTTGCACTGGATAACCAGTTGTGATTACCAAGACTGTAACCAGTTTATCCAGTCTCTAAACAGCTGAAGGCATTTCAGTTAAACTGGTCTATCAAACTAGATGCCATCTGGGAGGAACTCAAGCCTCCTTCACACTTCAAACGAACCCTAACCACCTCCTCCTAGCAACTATTATTAACTCATCCACTAGTTCCCCTCTAGGCAGAAATTTCCCCGCCCTTCCCGATAACATTTCCTAATATGGTCATAAGTACGGGAAGCCCCACCCCCTGGTTCCTGCGCGAGGTGAAGGTGTCCCTGACGCCCTCGCGCCATTTTCAGCGCTTCGGTCACGCGGAGGTAGCGCGCGCGCGCCATTTTGAGGCGCCACGTTGCGGCTTCACGACAAAAAAACCGAGTGTTTATTTTATGGATTGGCTCGTGTCAGTGTGTCAAATGACGACGAGGATATCAAAACAAACGGAGATCGTTCGAAAACACTTCACACAGTAGCACTGTAAACCTACTAAACGCCAAACTAGGCTAGTTATAAAAACTACTAACAACTAAACAAGCTTTCAAAAACTTCGAGTTCGTGACAGACTTAATTATTACACAACTAAATAAAATACTTACGCCATTTTGCCAAATAGAGCCAGTGCACTTGACCGCTGCACTGCCGGGTTCGCCGCTGCGATTGTTGCCGCTGCACGCCGCTAGACTGCCATGATTCTCGCGGGAAAGCTGCGAGCGGAGACACTGGAACGAGACTGACAGAAAACAGAGAAACGGCAGCGCTTCCGCTTATATACGCGCGCGGCACACCCACACCGTGCGCATCCGTCTGCGCGTATCACTCCGCCAGTGTGCGCTTGCTGATTGGCCTCTGCGCCTGTCAATATTTACCAAACAAATAGTACCTAAATATTTACATTCTCACGGGATGTAGGTCATGCGCACGGAGCTCAGACACAGAAGAAACCGTCGAATTACATTAATAGATTAGATAGTCTGAATAAATTACAGATTTTAAGAGCAACATACTTTTAGACAAGCGAAATTTATTCTTAGTTAAAGTAATTCCTACTTTTACGATATGATTATTCACGGAGATTGGAGACAGAATGCAGTATTAAATACACACGAAATGCTCAAAATAGCATTAGATGACTAAAATATGCTAGCACACCATGAAAATCTTTTTATTTTTATTATTATTTTGACACTGTTGCAAAGGTAACGTTACAACAGAAAAATGTCTACCCGAGAGTAAAACAGAGTTATAATGTCTAGCTATAGGATTCTGAGGTCTAGTGAACATAAAGGAATCGTTTTATTGATATCATTTCTACACTTTTGCGAAACACAAGAGTCCGTGCCTCTTAACAGAGTTATAAGAAACTACAGAAGTCTGACCTCTAGTGAAGATGAATGAAACAACCTTTTCCTGCTTGTATGATCTGATTATTCATTAATAGAGAAAGAATGGTCACACATGAAATTATCAAAATATTCAGTCAAGCAAGCTATTCTAAAGAACATCTTTATTTGTGTTAATTCAAACATTTGCAAAGGTTCAACAAGAATACATGCCTACATCAGAGTACAAGAAACGTGACAATAAACAAAAAAGGAGCAATGCTTTGGTTCACTGAGCACATATGCCCTCTGAGAGCAGTTTCTCTCTGGTGTCCATCAGCTCTTTTTGACCCTCCTCGATTAGTCCTGCCATCTTACGGATCTGCTGGGCGAAGTGGGTCTTGGACTCTTTCCTGAGTTTCTGTTTATCTTCTTCAGTGAAGAAAAAATCCATGCCGTCGGCTAAGTTCTTGATGGCGACTGAGGACGTGCTCATCACGCTGGACCCCGTCGATGTCCTGTCCATTATCCTGACCAGTCGAGCGATCTTTGCGGATTTCACGTTCACACGTTCCAGCGTCAGAAGGTCATATTTTTGGAGCTTCTGCATCTCTGTGTTAATGTTGTTTAGGTAACGCTGGGTGTCCTTCATCTCACTCTGGTGGTCCTGTAAGATGGTCTCCACCTTCTTCCTGACCTGGTTTTTCTTGACTGTGTTGGTGATGGCGGCCGAGGCCCCCGTGACCCCTCCAGCGGCTGCGACCCCGACTCCGAGCGCTGTGATGGCCAGAGAGGCTCCCATGGTCACTGGGGACAGCAGGATGCCAGCCACGGCCGCCGCTCCACCCACGGCCCCCGTCGCTCCTCCCGTGATCCCCGCGATCTTTACGCCTCTGTGAGTCTTATCCACGACATCAGCCACGTCCTGCAGCTCAGAGTGCTGTCTTTCTAGAGCACTCACACAACTCGGCAGATGAGAAGCAAGGACCCGAAGAGCATTTGTGAAGCTTTCACTTGTGAGCATGAAGGACCTGATAAAACACAAACGAGTGATGCAGCAGAAACCAAGCATGTTCTCGTCCTAACAGATGATCGGTCAGTAACACACACACACACACACACACACGGCAGTGGCCCATATGATTAGAACACTATCTCCAGCAGCTAACAATGGGTTGAAGACAGTCATTTCTGTCTTTTGCTGTAGTGTGTCAGTAGGAAATATGACTTTACCTTTCCTAACATTCATTTAACCATACATTTAAATAATCCAGTGAACCTACATCCTACATTCCTGTCTGAATGATCTTCCCACCCACGAACGTTTTAAATCAGATGCTGCATGCTTAATTTCATGATAAGTGCGCAATAAATCACGGATTAATCACACAAAAAGAGTGTAATTAATCCAATTAATATTGTGAATCAATTGACACACACACAAACATACAGTGTGTATATGATGAAGAATGCATGTGTTTATATGGATGGTCACTTTACTTGAAATCTGAATCTGAAACCACCGTAGATCCTCCTGAAATAAATAAAAACAAGTTTCAAAATCTTAGTAACATAACGACCACTTTTCTATTAACAGGAAAAAAAAGAGAACATAATTTAGCCTTAATTATTATTCCAATATCTTTTAAAATATAAATGTTGCATGCACTATTCTGTGTAACTGATACTTTACTTGAAATGTTTCCCTTCTGAAAGCATTTCTTGTCCTGAAGAAAAAAGAACGAAGCTTAAGTCTTTATTATTGGGATATAGTGACTCCAACAAGTATTTGGACACACTTAAAAATACACAAAACCAAATCACTGATTTCATTTATTATTAAAAAAAGAACATGAAGGCAGAGCTTTGTGCTTAGATAGTGGATCTGAGCTGATTCAAACATGATCTGATGAACAGTGAAGTCAACAAATATTGTGTGTTTTTTAAAGGCTTGTTATAATCACGAGGAAGGGAAATCACACACAGCCAGAGTTCGTACCTGCGTCTCGAAGTTCGGAAGCTGTTTAGCACAATGATCCGACAGAGCTGCTGGGACATTCTTCTGCATTTTGAGACAGAAACACACGAAAAGCCCTGATTTAACACTTCAGAATATAGGTATTTAGTTATGAATAGGCAGTTTCTCGAACAGGGTTTAAGACTAGTCCTAGATTTAAGCAAATGTCAGAGCTGTTTAAATGGTAAAAACTTGCTCTGACAAATCTAAAAATACATCAGTGCCGTTGTTTGGCCTTAAAATTCTCACAAGTAATGCTTTTTTGCAAAGCATGTTTGTAAAAAAGCTACTTAAATGTCCTTTTTTAACAAAGGCCTAGTCCTGGCTTAATTTAATCCATATCTGGGAAACCGGCCCACAGTGTTTTAGATGGTATTGGTTGCTGTACCTCAGAGCAGCGTAAAACGAGCTCACGAGGGGCTCCGGGGTCCAGACGTGGAAGCACAGGCTTCTCCTTCACACTCTCTGTCTTTATTGACATGCAGAAAAACACAAGAGCTCTTATGAAAACATCTCAAGGCAGAACCTTTTGTTAATGATGCAACTATTCTGGACCTCGTTCCCTGGATGTTCTCCACCGGAGCAGTCCAGTCCGATACTTCGATACAGTCCAGGATTCGTCCCCGCCTCCTGCAAGCAGAACCATCAACATCTTCAGGAGACCGTGGTTCAGAGCGCTTTCACAGTCTGACCGGTTCCTCTGCACTTCAGCTCATCTCTCATCAGTCTCTCACAGCAGAAAGCTTTCACAGTCTTCCTCTGCTATCATCATAAACACTCACAAATACACAAATCTAATGCAGATTATCGTGTTCTCACCTTGCGGGCTCTTCGGGGAGCAGGTGTCGGAGCAGATCTCTGAAGAACAGAAAGGAAATCATTCAGAACCACAGGAGTCATGCGTCTCTAAACCTGAGCCGAGGAACTGCAGCCCATCAGCGGTGAACAGCAGCTCGTGTTTAGATTCATTTGGGTTTACTTCTTCTGTTAGTTCATTGAAAATATCATACAGATCCATAAATTCTCATTATATTACACATATAACACGACGTTCCAATGTTATCCTCACAGATCGGTCGTATTAATGAGCATTAAACTGAAACAGTTACTTACGCTGCTCATCTTCTGCAGATGTTTTGCGCTCACAGCTTTGTTTCTGTTCGAGGTGTGTGAGACCGATCGGCTCAAACACTTTCACTTACAGCACAAAGAAACGCTTACAAATAACATGCGTCGCTTTACTTTTGACCTCATAGTTTAAATGCTTATTTATAAAAGAGTTTCTTCACCTAAACTCGATCGACCAGTAAAGACTGGTTTAATGGCATGTGAATTAAAGACTGTGTTTGAGCTTACATGCAGCTTTGAGAGCATCTTGAGTAATTTATTCACACGCACCAAAAATGTTTGTTTTAAGATTAGTTTTTAAGAATTTGAGTTCTTCAATTGTGTCCAATAAAATGCTCTCCATGGAATGTCTCATAAAATAAAGTGTGTTTCAGTTTTTTGGTTCCCCAAAGCACAGCGATCAGTTCTTAAACCAAAAACGTGAAGAATATTTTAATAATCTAAAGTATAATTTTCTAATATAAGACCCTTCCATGGATGTTAAAGTGCCTCTATTATGTATTTCTGAAAATGATGTTTCCTGCAGTGTGTGACAGCTCTAAGAGAATCAAGACATCCTGCAGAGTTTAAATCTGAAAGTGCAGCGTGTAGAAAGTCTTGAAGTGTCAGTATGTTACCCGTCCGGTTTTTGGTCTCCTCGTGTTTAGGTGCTGCATATTATCAGACAATGCAAGTGTTTTTTGACCTTGCGCACATTTCAACCTGTTGGGGACTCCTAAAACTAAAATAGGATTTCATTAATGATGCATGAAGGAAATGTAAAACTAATCTAGTGTTGCCCCAAGAAAAGATTCATTTAGCTCATTATGAACTGATTCTTTGTTCATTCTATGTTGTTATTCATAAGAGATGAATTCATGCATACATGATACACTTTTGAAGTTATGCTTTATGTGATATAGGCTTTTAATAACTGATGACCGGGGGGTCAAAGGAGGCGGCCTACACGGAGTATAGGTCCTGGGCCTGTGGAGAAGAGATGACCTAATAGGAGTGTTTTTCTGTCTCGCTTTCTTATATGGAAGCATTGTTTTCTTTAGCCTGTAACCTTGAGTGGACCAAAGAGGTATTTAAATGTTAAAACGGCTTGCCATAAGAGTCCTCCCCCCTGGGTCGCACTCAGCAGAGAGTCTTTCTTTCTGTTCGACTGTGAACCTTTCTCATGAGAAATAAATCTTTTTAAATCGAGCGATCACTCAATCTGTCTTTTCTTAACCGAGAGGTCTGGTTTTTGTTGCAACATTAGCATGTTTTCTAATAATTGTAGAACATTTAAAATGTTCTTTTTCCATGTCTGCAGGATTTTGGTAACCTTCGCCACAGGAACAGTCAGATATCACTGACACAAGAAAAAGAAAAACATTAGATGTCTTGAAGTATATGTGTGGAAAAGGCAGTTAAATGATCAGGAATCAGCTCCACGGCTCTTTCAGCATTGATCACTCTTTATTCTCTAACAGCAGAAAGTCTTTCATTTTCACCTACACTATTATTAACACAATCATAATCTGTTTGGCTCTTAAATACGCTGTTAATCGATGAAGATTATCAGTGTTCGAGACGGAAATTACACTAGAAATGCACTTTTCAGACAGGATGTAAAAGTCAAAATGATTAAAAAATGTTCCTTTCATGCAGCGTATAACACAGCTCTGAGTGAATGAAAACATACAAACATATTAGTTTAGTTTTAAAGTGCCCTATTATGGGTTATGAAAGGTTCATATTTTGGTTTTGAAAATCACTAACAACAGGTTGAGATGCACTTAAGGTCAAAAAATCCTTATAACATGCATTTATTTTTACCATATCTGTTCAATGACTCCCAAATGATTCGTTGAATTATTTATTTTCCCAGACTCCTCCAGTGATTATTTCATTTAAAGCAGTGTTTGTGAGCTAAAGAGACACCTAGTGGTGAAGAATGAATTTACACTACATCACACTAACAGCTCGGGTCTCGTTTTAAAAACGACTCGTTTCAGTGATTCAGAGTCGACTCTTTCTTTTGCGAGACATTAACTTTATAAACGGAGCACACCATTCATTTGGAGCTGTTACACACTGTTTCTGAACAAGTTTCTTCTCTTCAGCAAGCCTGCAGCTATCTGATCCATACAGCAAAAGCAGCAACACTGAGAAATAATTTTACTAATTAAAATAAATAAAAGTGTGATGTATTTCTGTGATGTTCAGCATCATTACTGCAGTCTTCAGAGTCACATGATCTTCAGAAATCATAATAATATACTGATTTACTGCTCGACACACATTTCTGATTATTATCAGTGTTATTATTCGTTACAACATCAGCAATTATACTGACTGAACGTTTTTTGAATACACTCGTGCAAAATTAATTCTGTTTTTCTGAACTTTAAATTCATCAAAGAAACCTGAAAAAAAGTCTACTCAGCGGTTTTCAACAAAATAATAATAAGTGTTTCTTGAGCAGTAATCAGTATATTAGAATGATTCCTGAAGACTGGAATAACGATGCTGAAAATTCATCTTTTAAAACACAATTGTAAAAATATTTCTCAACATTACTGCTTTCGCTGTATTTTGGATCAAAGAAACATAGGCTTGGTGAGCAGAAGATACTTCTTTAAAAAACATAAAAAAATCTCACCGTTCAGGTACTTTTGACTGGAAGTCTACAGATCACCAAAAATGATCATGTCATCATTCATTTAAACCTGTATGATCATAAAATAAGAGATTGTGAATAATGTGTGTGGCCAAACGTCTTCCAGAGTACTTTTCTCCATACTACAGAAGTCAATGGGTGCCGTCAGCTGTTTATTTCCCAACATTCTTCACAATATCTCCCTTTGGGTTCATCAGAAGAAAGGAACTCATGCAGGTTTGAACTTGATCAATAATGTAAACGCTCATTTCTCACATTTTAATGACACTTTGTATATTTTAATTGTTCAGCAGAGGTATGACAGGTCTCCGCTTTCATTTCCAGACTCATTCCTTCTTTTCAATATACACATTCAACTATTCTTAAACAAAAGTCACTGTTATCCAGTCGAACGGTGTATCTGCAGTCCAGCTCGAGTCCGAGATGATTCAGACAGAAGCGTTATGTTCCTCACATCAGAGTTTGGAGAAATATTCTTTCTGGAACTTCTGGAAGTCCTTCTCGGTGAAGACGGATTTCTCCTGTGGGTCGGAGGCGGGCAGATCAGGTCGATTACAGGCGCGGCGTCCCGAATGCTGCTGGATGATCTGAAGAAACACAACATATATATCTCATTACACTGAACCACTGATGCCATCTGTGTGTGTGACCTGATGGAGCTGCAGGAGATCCAGACCTTTGTGGTTTCTCTGCTCTGTGTTTTACTACCATCGCCCAGGAAGTACTGCAGGTTTGACTTCAGCTGACTCTTCTTCTGTTTCTTCCTGTATTCATCTGAGGAAAACAGACACGATCATCAGACTCTAAACAGAGCAGCTCATATTAATGCTGGTCAGTGATCAGTGAGTGAAGAGTCTGTGAGGAGCTTTGATTTCAAGCAGGTTTCCTGGTGCTTAAACAGGTTTAAAGCAAGTCTGAGATGGTTTGAGGGGTTTTAAGCAGGTTTGGTGGTGTTTAAGCAGGTTTTAAGTATGTTTGAGATCACCTGAGCTAGTTTGCAGGTGTTTTAAACAGATTTAAGATAGTCTGAGCTGGAGCGAGGGATTTTGGGTTTAGAGGTCTTTGGGCAGGATTAAATTATGTTTGAGATTGTCTGAGCTGCTTTGAGTATGAGTGATGGTGTTTAAGCAGGTTTGAGATCATCTGAGCTGGTTTGCAGGTGTTCAAGTAACTTTTAAGTATGTTTGAGATTGTCTGAGCTTGCTTAAGGGCTATTTCAAGCAGGTTTGCTGGTGCTTAAGAAGGTTTTAAGTAAGTCTGAGATCGTCTGAGATGGTTTGAGGGGTTTTAAGCAGGTTTGCTGGTGCTTAAGAAGGTTTTAAGTATGTTTGAGATTGTCTGAGCTGGTTTGAGGGCTATTTCAAGCAGGTTTGCTGGCTTTTAAGCAAGTTTTAAGTAGGTTTGAGATTGTCTGAGCCAGTTTAATGGGTTAAACAGATTTACAGTAAGTGTGATATTTTCTGAGCTGGTTTGAGGGATTTTGAACGGGTTTGCTGGTGTTTAATTAGGTTTTAAGTGTGTTTGAGTTCGGCTGAGGCTGTTTTAGGGGGTTTAGGCAGGTTTGAGGAGGTAAGACTCACCCAGAGCAGAGCGCTTGTGTTTGTCTTTGACCGTGTTTGTGCTCCGTGTTGATCCTCCGGGTCGCTGCAGCTGCCGGATCCGTCTCTGAACGCCCTGTTTCTCGCTGCTGATCTGCTCCATCAGCGCAGACTTACGAGAGCTGCTCTTCTGCTTACGCTTCACTCCATCTGCACGAAGAACACATCATTCTTCTAATATTCTATATTAATTTGCAGTGATTGTTTTGTTTGTTTTATGGTAAGCTTGTACATAAAGGCCGATACGACACTATTAACCAATACTTATTCTTTCAATTACATAAATGTCTGGTAAATTTGTCTACAAATCAATGAAACTGATCTGAGATCAGGTAATAAGCATAGACTCTGGTTCGCCGCTGGGGGGCGAGCTGAAGGAACTCGGGTTTATCGCCCAGAACCATCACATTTCTAAACAGTAACGACGTAACAGTCAATGAAGCCTTAAATCACGTGACTTGGATTCGCGCTCCGAACCACTGTTTCGAACCAAATAATTCGCGAATGTTCCGAAGCTCCACGAAGCAGTGATTTGAACGCGCCCGTCACTACATTAGCTACACAAGCAAATACAGACTTCAGTCGTCCGATTACCTTTCTCGCTGAATAATTCAAGCCCTCTTCGGATCATAGATGCTGACATGGTCAAAGTGACTGAGTGAATGAGGTGAAAATAAGCCTAGATAAATATAGCGTAGAGTAAAGCTTTCAGTGTTTTCGTTCCATGTGAATAGACCGCGTGCGTCACAACAAGAGTCTCGAGCGGAAACACGAGCGGCGAGAGCAAAGTTCCGCCTGCTCCCATAATATCCGTGTGTTTGTGAACGAGATAAGAACTTTTCTGCACACATTTCATTGCTTTACTAGGCGATTTAAAACGGTCTATTGAGTATAGTACAGTATTTCTTTCTTTCTGTCTTTCTCTACTATTTCCGTGCCATTGTTAAGCTTTTGCAACTGATCTGGCAGTTTTCTAACCTTTAAAATCTTGTTCTCATTGTCATGGCCTTTACATTTGTTGATCTGCTCTGATAAATATTAAGTTCAGACTCACACATCATATGAGGATTTAACAAAACTCTGATAAAAACGTGTCTCAATAATTCTTGTGACACTGGTGATAAACATCTTGTGATTTTATTTAACTTATCATGGGGTTTTTGACCTTTGTGTCGTAACACACTGAGCAGTGTTTATCGGCTTCAGTCCAAACTTTCAACACAGAAATGTCAACATGAAAGAGATGGTGAGCAGAATCCCCAGAGTTTCTTTATTTGCTGCTAAAGCTTGGTTTCTTACTGAGACTGGAAACACATCTGGAGTCTGTAAGTTAAACACCTTTTGTGAAATTCTTTGAATACATCTGAATATGTTTATAATAGGACAAATATAATTGAATAAGTAGTAATAAATATTCCAGTGATGTTATTAATGCAACTGATTACACTATTTTAACACTTTTCTATGGTTCTAATGAATGTTTTCAAATGTTAAATATTTAAGAGTAACATTACAGTAGACTTCTGAAATTCATAAACAATATTTAATTTATTGAGTAATCAATAAATAATTAAAAACAAATACTTAAATAATTAATAATAATTATTTATAAATTAATCCACAGCCACAACAAAGTTTAGCATCTATTTACTTTGGGAGCATTATGAGGTTAAATTAAGATTTAAAATCTCAAGATCTTTAATGATAATATTTTTCTGAAATCAGATTTCTGTGCCAGAAGACACTGGCTACTGATGCCTTGGGAAAAAGCAAACATACACAACTCAAACAGGAGTGTGTGTATTATTCTGATCCTGAAACACTGGTGTCTCATATTCTAGAGCAGCTAATGAAATCAAGCCATTAAACAGTCATTAATACTGTAATTTAGTTTGAGATTTTGTCTCAGTAACTGTAACAGATTACAGTTAGGTTTATTTTTATAATTAAATAACTTGTAAGTAGTTACTCCTCAACACTGCAGGGGGCGCCAGATATTCTGCATCTGCGAAAAATGCATTTCTGTTGTATTTTGTTTTGTTGGGTTTTCGGTAACACTAGGATAACTACAAAACAAGTCCATGTATTCAGATGTGAATGTAGCTGAAAATAAAAACGTTTTCTTTCTTTCTTTCTTTTATTAATTTTAGCTCATAATGCTTGATCTTACAATGTGATATTAGGCTTACTGTAAGTGTAATTACTGACAGTTACCATAAAGTGGTATTAGTTTTAGGCTACTATTAGAAAACAAGCTATTGCATAACTTAATTTCACTCCCTGGTTTTATAAATAATTAGTTAAAATCATAGAATTACTCCACAGACTGCCAGTTTGAAAAAAGCATGTTTTTCGTGTCTCTGATGGAGAGTTTAAGGAAGAAAACCGCGGGGATTTTTAGAGCAGCGACAGAAGTTGACGTGGGTTATTTTTTTTTTTTTTACAGAAGTGAGAAACAGACCGCAGAGGATTTTACCATTTTATTCTCTTCAAACGAAAATAGAGGCACAGAATGAAAAAGGAAACCCTTCATCTCGAGTAAATCAGTGATCTGAATTTTCTCTTGTGGTGAGATGAAGACAGGTCAGTGTTGTCATTCATAGCAGCTCTTCAGAGCTCGGTTAAATGATTTATCAGAAGAGATGTGGAAGATGATCTGAAGAAGCCTCGGGCTGATGAAGGACTGATGATGGTGTTTGATTAGAAGATGGAAAAACAGCAGAGGACCGAGAGAAGGGTGTGTATGGCAAGCCATTTTAACATTTAATATACAAACCGCACTAGTATCTCTTTTCATGTTACTCATGTTACTTATTCATTAGATAGTAGTACTTATTAATCAAATACTAGTAGCCTACTTATGTATAAGATACTAGTACTTATTTCAATAGTGACTAGTAGCTATTATATTCTTACTAGTAACACATCCCCCCCCCATTGACTTCTATGGAGATCTGTCATTGAGATATAAGCTATTCAGTTTTAAAAGCTGGGGCCTCATTTATAAAGACTTGCGTAGAAACCATCCTTGATTTTATCTAAGAACTTTTCTGATTTGATCGTAAG
>JAUCMS010000054.1:519513-531568 GCA_032357445.1 Enteromius radiatus | reverse complement strand
GAACTAGCTACTGTATTGACAATCTGTATCCACAGTTTAAAATCCGTCCCCACGGATTGTAAAACCGCACACAGTTTATTTATTTTTCTCTTCCCTGAACCTAAGTTAGGGGGTAGAAAAAGTCGCTTGTTTTGTGCTTGTTTTCACATGCCTGGTTGCTTATTTATCTCGCGAGATCTGGCAACACTGGATCTCTTATCATTTACACGGGAGTAAGGTGCACGAGAGCATCCGCGCATGCGCTTTGAAAAGCAGAACCGTTGGTCTGGGAAAGAAAACTTGAGGGGACTGACTGACATGTTTCCAAAGCTCGTTAAAAGATAAGAATTTAATTTTTAAAAATCTTATTATAATTCTAAAAATGCATTCATTGTCAGATTAAATGCAACAATAGTGCTTTAAGATAGCTCCACACGCTTTTAAATCATATCGGCGGCATATTTCGTCAAGTGTAATCGCAGAATTTTTTTTTTTGAGGTAAGTTAGGCCTATAAGGTTAAATATTACTCGTAATTTACCAAACTGCAATGAAATCACTCACAAATGGATACCGTGTACTCCCACTAGGCACTCTGAACCGTGCCCGAGTGCGTTTGACCACCAAAGCGCGGTTCGTTTGACTAGTGTGAGTGCTCCGAAACGTGCCCGGGCGCGGTACGTTTAGCCGTCCCTGGCCCGGTTGGAAGAGGTGTTTGTTTATGTTTGTTTAACAATAAGCTGTAAGAGGTCTGTGGACCACCGCGGACGAAACGACTCAAAATTACTATCCACAAAGTAAACAGAGCGATGGAGTAGTGACGTTCGCGAATGAACCAATTCTTTTGAACGGCTCATAAACATGAACGATGGGAGCCGAGTCGCGGCTGGGGGAGCCGTTCTTTCTGTCATTTTTTTTTTTACTATCCGTGTTTCAGACAGATGCACACGAATTAACTCCTCAGTGAGACATAACAGTTGTAGAGGGAGAGGCTGTTCTTTTGAATGTCTTTTTGAAAGTAACAGATCACCAAGATTCCTGATCTTCCTGTTTATCCTGAAACTGCCTCACCATAATGACGTAAGTGTGCTCCGGTACGTTTGCTAAAATCATATGTGAGTACAGGCCAGAGGGGGAGTAGAGAGGGGGGGACAAACGTACTCTGGCCCGGTTCACGGCAACCATTCCTAGTGTGAGTACAAGTTTTCATCAGGCGATTAATAGGCTAATGCCTGTCAACATTATAAATATTTAACGGAATTTTGTGCTGAGGGTTGATAGGAAAAAAAGCGTACGTATAACAAGGGGAAACCTAACTGAATTTATTAATGTTTCATAACATGTTTTTTTCACCTTATGACAAAGAATAATTATCCAAGTCTTAACTATATCGAGATGGAGATTGACGTTAAACGTTTTTGCACTTTACATGGAACGTAAAGACCTCCATGAAGTTGGCCCCCCACCCAACGCAAAACGTCGCAAAAATAGTCTCAATCGTTTGTGCTCTGTTTGTGCTGTAAAAATTTTTGTTTGTGCTGCTTTGGTTTGTGAGATATTAGATATTTATTTAAAGGTCATTCTCAGGTCACCAGCCCCCCTACATGCTCCATACTCACCCAAAATAGGCTCATTTGTTTGTGCTGGTTTGTGCGTTTTGTTAATTAATTTACAAGTAATTTACAAGTAATTAGTTAATGATGAACAATCATTTACAAAACATGACTATTATTTTCACAAATGATTATTAACTAATATGCTAAAGATTTACAAATCTGTCGAAAGTTATCTTAAAAAACTGCATCATGAAATAATCAAACAGATCCCTAGTAAATGTTTAATAGTCACTAGTTAAGTTACTCTTAAATTATTAATCACTTATAAATCATTGAAATGTTAACATTGTACTATTATCTCAATAAAGCGATTTATCGTGTAGCCCTACTTATAATAGTTAAAATCATTAATTGTTGTTGTTATTTATGACTAATTTCTGCTCTTTCTCTCTTTTCAGTGACATTTGCTGAATGTGGAAATTGCAAAGCCTGTTCAATTGTTGTACCAAGTAGGTTAAAACTTCTGCAGCATTATAGGTTAAAACACAGGCATTTTGGACATAGTAGTCGTTTTCCATGTGTATATTCAAACTGCCCCTGCACATTTAGAACGTGGAATGTGCTTAGAATTCATTTAAATAGATTTCATCTGATTGAAACTAGGCATAAACAGTTTCAAAATACCATATTTAGTTGCAATATATGTAATTGTGGAGGACTTAACTTGGAGAAAGATTACTGGGCTCATATTAATGGACATCTTAAGAAAAATGAATTGATATGTTGTATGTTTTCAGGCTGTAACTTTAAAACAAATATATGTGGTACGTTTAAATCTCTATGTCACGCCGTGGGCGTGCCTTTGTTTATTTGTCCATGTGTTTCCTGTCTGTCCTGGTCTCCCCCCGCTGTCTGTGTCATTTTGGTTTCTCCCTCATTAGTTTCAATCGTTTCACCTGTTTTGTACTCCTGTCTGCACTTCTGTTAATTAGTTCCCTGTGTATTTATACCTCTGCCTTTCTGTTTGATTTCAGGTCTTGTTAACGTTGCGGTGTCTCCCTTGTGTGTGCGTTTACGCCGCTGCCTCGACAGCGTTGTTTGTTTGTTTTATATTCTGAGTTAATTATTAAAGGTTCATTCAGTGATATCTTCCGTGTCTGCCGTGTTCACTCTCTGCCCCGTTGTGAGACGCGACTTACAGCACACATCACAGACAGACAACTGTTACAGTTATAGACTAGATACTTCATCATCAAGCAATAAGCTATTCATAGGCAGGTGCAGTTGTATTATGTATATATTTTTAGAAATAGCATTAGAAATAGGAATTTTGGCTATTTTATTTTTTCCAACCGACCGACAGTCGTTAACCCATTATTAACCGACGAGACTAATAAATTATAAAAATTATAATGAAATTTGAATTGATATGCGGCTGTGACATTAAAAACTGCTGAATTCATTCTCAGGGATTAATTTTATACAAGCTATGTGGACTTTTATTATGACGTGTCTCCCTCTGTTTCCATGCCCACTCTGTTGTGTCTCCACCTAGCCTGTTAGTTTCCCTGGTGATCGATCAGCTCCGCCCCTCGTCTATCCCTTTTGTCTTGAGTGTTTCACTCTTACTAAGCGTTTACCCTTTGTGCTTATTGTCTGCCTGATTCTTAGTGTACCGATCTCCACTTTGTCTTGGATTATTGTTCTGGTTTTGCCCCGTTTGGACTATTGTTCGCCGATCGACCGATCCTCGCTACCGCCCCAGACTACTCTTGTGTTTTGCCTCTGATATTCCTGTTTGCTGTTACAAAAAAAAGAAATTACATCCATCTCTTTGTTTCTGTTTCCTGTCTAATCTCTCTCACATAGCCTATGTTGCTGGTTTATTAATATTCAACATATGAATAGCATACTGGGCAGAAATGAAAATTGAAAAAGTACTTTTATAGTTGAGGATATCTCTGGTCTAAAAAGTTACTAGTAACTAAAAAATAAGAGCTAGTTCTGTTTTGTCTTAACAAGGAGAGTGTAATTAAGTACTAGTCATTGGAATAAGTACTAGTATCTAATAATTAAGTACTAGTATCTAATGAATAAGCACTAGTAACTTTAGAAAAGATACTAGTTCCTAAAGAAAGAGCACTAGTACTTAAAGAATAAGCACTAGTAGTTAATGAATAAGTACTAGTACTTAATGGAAAAGATACTAGTATCTAAAAAGTACTAGTAACATGGAAATAGATACTAGTGCGGTTTATAGATTAAATGTTAAAATGACTTGCCATAGGATGTGACAGAAGAGGTGTGAGTGACTGATGGAGGATGTAGCGGCTCCTTTTTCTCGGAAAAACACTGTCTGTGTGTGTGTGTGTGTGTGTGAGAGAGAGAGAGATTCTAAAAAAACATGCTAACTGCTCTCTTGGACAATTAACACCAGTTGCTTTACTATTTAGTTCTTTATAGCATCACTGATAGTTGATGCTTTCACTGATATTTGTTTTTGCAGTTGTGTGCGAGTGTGTGTTTGCTTTGCTATAAGTATGAGGACCAATTATAAAGAAGCTATCAGCTCTGTGAGGAAATTTTGTCGGTCCTCAGGGAATTTATTTAAAATGCTAAATGAAGTTTATATTAAAAGGTTAAACTGCAGAAAGGTGTGTGTGATGGGTAGGTTCAGGAGTAGAGTTAGCGTAGGGCGCAAAAAATAATTTTAGGTCAGTATAAAAACAAGAATATCAAAGTCCTTACAAATATAGCAAAACAAACGTGTGCGTGTGTGTGTGTGAGAGAGAGTGTGTGTGTGTGTGCATGTTTTTGACAAATCAGGACATAAATGTGTATAATGACACAGGTATCACAACGAGTAGGTGACTTTTCATGACATTACCCCATGTCTCCACTTTTCACAATGAAGCTTTTTTGAAAATCTAAAAATGCCTGTATTTTCCTGTAAGGGGTAGAGTTAGGTGTAGGACAGGAGCACGTACAGGATAAACACCATTACGCCTATGGAGAGTCCCCACTTATCACAAAAACAAACGTGTGTGTGTGTGTGCCTATAGTATTTATCACGTTCTGGGGACCAAATAAATAGAATAATTTTTTGTATATTTTGTGAACTTAGGAAACATGATAACAGCTCTCTTTGACAATTATAACATCAGTATTTTTTTCTTTGCATGGTTAATGATCACCAGTAATTGATCTGTTTGCTGATAGTTGTTGTTGTGTGTGTGTGTGTGTTTTAGAGCTGTGGTGAAACCACAAATGTTTTTTTTTTTTCCGATCACCCATATCTATCCTGTTTTACTCTAGGCCTGCTCAGCTTTATCTGAAACTCTTTCACTTGTGGTTGATAGAGAGCTTATTTGGGGTTTGACTTCCTCTCAGAAGGTACACCGGTTTAGTTTAATAGGAATGTGAGCCCGTTCAGTTCGTCAGTGGTCGTCATGAATATTTATGAAGTTACAAACAGAAACACTTTTACTGGCAGCGTTTGGATCAGCTGGACCCGATCACTAAACCAGACTAAACCAGCCCCTCCTGCAGTGCTGGAGGAGATCACCTCCGAAAAAACTACATTCATATGTTCAGTATTAAAATAACTTCACCACCAGGTTATTTATAAGCAGGGTGTGTGTTATAAGGCTTTTCTAAACGACAGATCAAGATCACTGGAGAATTCTGAACCGCCTGAACATCTTCGTTCAGACTATTACTGACTTTATTTGCCGATGCAAGTCAGTTTTTATTTATTTATTTTTTATATATTTATTTATTTTAATCAGTGTTTTATGTGTCCACGATGCAAATTAGGTCATGTTTAAAACTTTTTGCAAAAAAGTACAGACTGGTTCAAATGGCACTAAATATAAAACAATTATTCAAAAAAAATTTTTTTGTCTTGTTTCCAGCCAAAACATCTACAAATTCTTAAATCAAGAAGTATTTTCTAGACCAGAAAAATACAAGCAAAATAATCTGCCAATGGGGTAAGCTAAATAATCGTGTTTTTAGTTTGAAATAAGATTATTTTGCTCTACACATTTAATTTTGACTCATTTTTTCTGCAAACAAGACAATAATTTTTCTTGTATAGACAATTCTTCTCAATGTAATAATTTTTAGATGTTTTGGTTGCGAAAAAAAACCTAATCTTGAAAAGCATTCTTGCAGTATGAATAGTGATTAATGGCTTTAATTAATTTTTTAGATTAAATAATGAATAATCGAACAAATAAATAAATATAGAAAACATATTGCTTATTGCATGCCGGGACATAAATAAAGGTGCTTCTGGATGCCATAGAAGAAACGTTTTGTCTAGACGGTTCCATTAACATCTTCAGATTATAAAGAGATGGTTCTTGAAGAGAACTCTTGACTGAGTGGCTCATTGTAGAACCAAAACTAATTCTTCTGTTGTATTGCGTATTGCTGTGATGAACCTTTAAGAAAATAAAAAAACCTTTGTTTTAAAGAGTATCCAGTAATTTTACAGACATTTCTGTGAACCAACGCAATGCAGTGAAGTTCAGAATACAGGTAAAACACCTGTAGAGCAATGACAGACAGTGTAGTAGTGATGGGCCTGGGTCATAGTGAGCCATGATGGTGGAGATGAAACAGCAACCCTCCAGAGTGGCACAGGCGGAGCAGAAGCCTTCCAGGGCAGCGGAGACGGCAGTGACGCCCTCCAGGGCGAAGCAGATGACAGAGACGCCCTCCAGGGCGAAGCAGATGACAGAGACGCCCTCCAGGGCGGAGCAGATGACAGAGACGCCCTCCAGGGTGGTGCAGGTGGAACGGGAGGTCATGGTAGCACAGGAGTCCAGGGCAGAGCAGACGCGACTGTTAGAGAGAGCACAGAGAGATTAATGACAGCCTTTTTGGCCGGGGCAGTGCAGGCTGCGAAGTCGCAGATGGCCTCCGTGGTTGGATTTGGTCAGGATGAGGGTTCAAGGCCGTAGCAGGGCTAGTTGAGGGGTAGACAACCTTCCTGGCTGTGACTAGGCATAGAGAGTCTGCAGAACCTCCAGAGGATCTACGGCCCAAGCTGACCCCTCTGGGGCTTGTGCAGCCACCGGCGGGAGTACTTCTAGAGGACCTACGACGTCAGCCAACACCTCAAAGGGTCCTGGAGAGGATTCTTAGACTGGGGCGGTCTGGAGAGCAGGCTCGTGAGCAGACGAGGCCTCTGGAGCAGACTCGTGGGCAGACAAGGTCTCAGGAGCAGACTTGAGAGCACATGAGGCTTTTGCAACACCTGCTGCACGCACTGACATCAATGGTGGGTCCGCCAGAATGAACACCAGCCTCAAATGCCCTTGGAATGCCCTGGTGTCTTCAAATGCAACACACACGATGCTTGGGAACACTGGAGTGGTATCTGTGAGGGCTGACGACTGTGGCTTCATATCCATGGTGGCTGAAGGTTCTGGTGTTGGAGCCATCTTGGGCAGCCGCTGTGGATTGGCGAGCATTTTATGCATTGGCTCTGGTGTGGCGGCCATCTTGTGCTGTGGCTCTGGTGCCATTGGCGATTGACGATGTGCCCAAAAAAAAAATATTTTGGGGAACAGTCCACTGCTTCATCCACAGTATTTACATTTACAAAGGTAGCTGAAGACATGGTGACATGAGGGGCAAGGGACACATGGGAAATCGAGTCCAGAAACCAATGGCTGAGTCCAGGGTGGAGTGCCCTCTAATGATGTTCAGCTAGCGGTCATGACAGGTTGCTTTGGGCTTCGAGGGAGAGCTGCATTATTCCTAGTGTTAGAAAGCAGAAATCACACTTGGCTGATGTGTCATTTGAAGATGATAATGTGATGAAATAACAGAAGTGAGATGAGCAGCGAGATGATTCTTTATCTATAGCTGTTATTTTGACTGCAGGATGTTTGTTAGAAACTTTTTGTTAGACACTTTAACCTTTTAAGGCAGTCTTCACCGAGTATCATTGGTCAGAATGGAAAAATAAGAAACTGCCATCAGATCATTTCTAATTTGATCTTTTGGACCACCCACATACTGAAGCAAAACCACATCAACTTTTCTTCTGTAGCACTTTTCACATTTAGCACAGGAAAATAACAGAAGCAGTTATAGAAACTCATCTCTGAAAACAGATTGAACTTTAAAGCGACAGAGCATGTTTCGGTCAGCTGGGCACTGTTGAATTAAAATCAGTAAATACTTTAGTTCAGGGGTGGATCATTTTATTATTAATGCAACAATACTAATTACTGCAATAGTTTTTATTATTAAGTGCCGATATATGATATCTTTGCTAATTGCTCTTATTAATGTTTAGGCATAATAATAATAATGCTCTTTGTTGATCAGTTAGGGGCACTGTATAACATACACTGATTATAATTGTATAATTGTTTGGAATGTTCAGTTTTACACACACACACACACACACACACACACACACAAAAATATGTTATGTTCAAAAATGTGCAACTGTTAAATATTTCAGTGTAGTGTTTAAATATGATAATATCTTATCAATTGACACTTTTTCACTGAACAATCTCAGCAAACACTGAATTATACATTCTGAACGCTTAATTACTCATTCAGAGGGCTTCAAATCGTATTTTTTAATAGGAAAACGGTACAGAGGTCATAGCTGGGTACGGTCACGGCTGTGAAGCAGCTCTGAAAGACAAATACGTTACTGAAGGCAGTTCAGATGAAGTTATTAGTAACAGAAGATTATAATTCTCAATCGAGTGCTCATATCGACAGATTCTCTGTAGGTGTGATGTAACCAGTGACGACTGATGTCATACTGAAGTAACGTTTCTACTACTTACACATTTACTAAGAATAGTGATGGCAAGAGGAAGTGTATCAGGAAGCTGTGATGGCATGTGTGTGTTTGAGATGTCAGAGTGATAGATATGTTCCATATGAGAGTGAACAGACACGTTAGAGTCATTCTCAGCAGGTGCTGGCTCTCTGTCTTTGATGCTGTCTTTATACGTTATTCTCCGTCTGAATGTCAGGACAGCAGCGAGATGAGAAGAGGCCTTCTGAGCGGCTGTCAGCTTCACAGTTTAAACCGAGAAAACTAACCAGGAACTCTGAATAATAGATTGATTATCTGGAAATCTTTTCAACTGATATCAGCGTTAAAGGGTAAGTTTGAAAACTGAAAATTCTGCCATTTCTCACCCTCGTGAACACAAATGAAGATATTTTTGATGATATCAAAGAGCTATCTGCCCCTCCATAGACAGCAACACAACTGAAGTGATCCAGATCCAGAACACAGTAAAACATGGTAAAACAGTCCTCCTGTTTATGGAGGGACATAGCTCTTTGATATCATCAAAAATATCTTATATTTGTATTCTGAAGATCAATGAAGGTCTTATGGGTTTGGAACGACATGAGGGTGAGTAATTATGACATAATGATCATTTCTGGGTGAACTAACCCTTTAACTGACACGGACTAATCATTCAGCTACTGATGGAGTTTTGTTTTTCTGAAAGAGTGAAATAAGAACAGCTGTTTCTGCTGCTCAGACCAACACTGGTGTGAGAAAACAGGTGCAGCCCCTGAGATGTGTGTTAACCTTCAGAGACCGACAGAACGAGAGAGAGAGAGAGATAGAGAGATAGATAGAGAGATATTTACTAGAGCCGTAAAGAGGTTTCAGGACCATAACCACAAAACTGTGGTCAGTTACTTACAGCTTCTCGGAAAATGTGAGGCCATGAAAACGCAAACACACACATCACACGCCACACACACTCTGAAATACACACACACATGTAGTGTTTCCATGTTTTATGGGGTCTCTCCATAGGTTTAAAGGTGTTTCCTCATGGAGGCCTAACAAATGTCCCCACAAGGTCAACATCTACTGGTATTCCTATCTTTGTGGAGACAATCGGTCCCCATAGAGTGATAAATACCAAGTACACACACACACACACTCTGAAACACAAACCTAGATTCAAATATGTACACACACGCACCTGTCTCTAGCAGTTGGTGTAAAAGCGTATGTTTTGGGTATAATGGACAGCAGTGTGACGTCTCTTCCTACACACTTCTTGTTTCCTGCCTGTAAATGTCACCACAACAGCCCCACACTGGTGCAATCCATGACCTTCTTTCAGTACCTGTGTGTGTGTGTGTGTGTGACAGGAAGGGCTGAGTTCGTGGAGAATCGCTGTGCTCGTTCACTCACAGACGAGGACATGAGTGAGTGACACCGCGACGCTCAGCGCTGGACGGCTCCGCTCCACACGTATGTAACACACTTCTATTCACCTGGCAGCGTCAAGCTTGTGCTCCAATCAAGATTGTGCGAGAAAACTCTTATTTAGTGGAGAGGATGAAAAAAAATGAATGAACATCTGATAGTGTAGTGTAGTGAAGAAGCATCATCTTCATCACACAGTGCTGTTTAAAGACATTCCCAGACAACTTCTAGTTTTTAATCATCTCTCTGAAATATGAGTGTTGATTTATGAAGTTTAAACACTGCTGATACTTTCCTTCTGTTCTCTATTTTATTAGTTATTAATTACAGTTTATTCAAGCAGGAAGAAAAGAAAATGTAAAACTTGTCATCATTTTTCTTTATATTAACATATTTCAGAGAACACATTGTTAATTCTAGCGTGTCCCGTCTCCCTCCTCCATGTGTTCTTGCGCTCCTGTGGTTAACGCCGTTTATCGTAACGATGTTGTCGCGCTCTGAAGCCACTTGGGTCTGTGGGTGATGTGTATTTGCTCTTTCTCTTTGTGGTTTGGGTTTTTCCACCTGATGAGTGTGTGAGCGTTTAGGGGAAGAAAAGTAATATCGAAGCTTTATTTGTCATGTTCTGTGACGAATGACCTTCTCTCGGTCTCCCAACAGATTTCCAGATGCATGCTGGGAGGAAAACGCCATCATGCAGATTCTGGCTTTGATGATGATGATGATGATTTTTATGACATCATCACTTTCAGCTCTCGCAGATCAAAGTAAGAACTCCTGACGGGCTTTGAGTGTGTGTAGATCAGGGCTGGGCAACTTCGGTCCTGGAGGGTCGCAAAAAAAAAAAAAAGCAATGGTCCTAGTACTGAGCCTTGTGGTACTCCACACAAAACTTGGGATCGATAAGATGTCTCTTCATTTAATGCTGCTGCTTAATAACAGCAAGATAGGTATGATTTATTAAAGGAATATTTGACCCAAAATTGAAAATACTCACGCTTGAGTAGCTCCAAACCTGTGCGCATTTCTTTGTTCTGTCAAACACAAAGGAAGATATTTCTATGTAAGTTTGTAACCGAGCGGTTTTGGGTCACCATTGACTTCCATAGTAGGAAAAAAAAACATGGAAGTTACAAAGCCTGTGTTCAGTAGAAGAAAGAAATTCATACAGGTTTGGAACTACTCAAGAGTCAACTAAGATTGATCTCTTTTAAAAGATTGGTGGATATAGGGTCAAACGCCTTCAGTAAATGTGTTTCTCAATGATCAGTGATGGTTCATTAAACTCCTTTATTATCCAAAAACATTTGCATAGCAAAAACTCTGTCTAAAATATCAAAAAGTTTCTTTGGATTAATAAAATAAAGCTGTTTTTAATGAACTGTTTATTGTATGCTTTAATGGGGAACTAAAAATGGTTGTTCTGTGGTGTCACACACCTTTCATTGTTAGGTTGAATTTTTCCGACCTTGCTCTTTCCTCAGGTTTAACGTGTCATAATGATTACTACAACAATTTAACATGTGTTTGGGACACCTCAAAACTGGACGTGATCCCTCCGGTCCAACCCGAGACCCTCTGCTGGATTCACGTGACGGTTTCGAAGATGTAAGGAAAATTTGACTTCATAACATATTTATCTTGCGATTAAACAATCAGCGTTAATATTGTACGAGATCCAGAACTAATGAACGTTGATTCTTTAGTGTCTGAAGAGTTTTACGTCCCTCTCTCTTATTTATACTAATTCAATAAAACTTAAAAGGTATGTGCTTCTATGTTCAGAATTTCCTTTGATTTTAGAAGAGTGTACCCAGAGAAGGTGCAGATGTTTGCGGACCCGGCACAGCCTCATATACGCTCCGCCACCGTGGTTTATAATAGCAAGGTGACTGACAGCATGGTAGTGAGCTTGTCTGACATATTAAACTGAAGATTCATTGAGTAATACACCAAACAAACATATGACGAGTCATACAGATGCATTACTTCTTTCTCTTCTGCTGCAGTGGGGTATAATAACACAAGGGACCCTACTAGAGGAAGAAGTTCAGTGTGACAACTACACAAATCCTGTGGCTAAAAGAGCGTCATATAAAGCCCAATACAGTGGTGAGTCACATATAATAGCTCACGCAGTCTGGGACAGACGTGCTGTGTATCAGTAATGTTTCCACGTATGAAGCAGGAGTCCATCAGTGTCCATCATCGTCAGCTTCTGTTCTGGCTGTTTATCAGCACTGATTGTGATGTGTCTGTGTGTGCAGTAGTGAAGCCGGCTCCTCCTCAGAG
>JAUCMS010000054.1:460549-484312 GCA_032357445.1 Enteromius radiatus | reverse complement strand
CTCCCAGAAGGCGGATAGTAAGGCAGCTTGGCCAGACTAAGCTCCTATGAGCTTTACAGTCGCGGAAGCCAGGCTAATATTTTCCAAGAGCTTGTCCTAACTAAGCGCGACGGCGACTCACATTTTATATTTCTTCATCTTCGCGGCTGTTACATACAAACCATATGACTGTAGATAATCTGAGGTAATTATGTGTTTTATTCAAAGTCAAATGTGTCTAATATGAGTTAAAATATTTTGTGTGCCTTTTTAGCCATATTAAAAGCAACGATAGATATTTTAATGAAGCACATTAAAAATGTGAACTCAATGCAAACCGACAGGTGTATGCCATAACGAGGATGGGGACATTTAATAATCTGAAAAAAACAATAGCACCCTGCCCAAAACATAATAGAAAATGTAATGGATTTATTGGTTATAATGGGAATTGCATTGGTTTTAATGGAAATGGTGTCTACTGGTATGTGATGGTGGGATTGGTGGGACGTTAAATCCTATTGGAAAAGATCTCACAAAAAGGAATTCTGTAATGGTTTTACTGGAATAAGTTAATGGTTCATAATGGTATTTTAATGAAAACCATTAGAATTTCTGTGGTGGTTTCTATTGGGCTTCTATGTTTTTTTTTAGCAGATCACAAAATTATCCATTTTATTGCACTTCCAGAGAGTGCCCGCCCACACACGCTTCTGATTGGTTCTGATGTTTGATTGATTTTGTTGCGTTGTGTTTGTGGAGGACCATGGTGTGCACACTGGAGAGAATAAGTGCTTGTCGCTGGAATCTTAGTTAGCCATTCCCAATCCCGGTGCCCGCTCTGCATATTTTGCATGTTAGCACCTGATTCTGATAATCAGCTCATTAGAAGATGAGCTGTGTTCCAGTAGTTCCTACTCAGTGTTCATGGCTCCCTTCTCTCTGAGCAGGGGAAATCAGTTCAAGTTTACTTCGCTTCGGAACATTCATTCATGGATCTGCGCTGTAAATAAGTGAATGCGATTTAAACTACATGTCGCACCTTGAATGGAACATATAAGTTTGCTTCGAATTGGA
Organism: Enteromius radiatus; assembly: GCA_032357445.1. NCBI lineage: Eukaryota > Metazoa > Chordata > Actinopteri > Cypriniformes > Cyprinidae > Enteromius > Enteromius radiatus. Next base: position 483,256 of record JAUCMS010000054.1, on the reverse strand, counting down.
GTCATGGCGGAATATCCGGTAATGTCCACTTCGCAGGGCGCATACGTTCGAATAGAACAAACGTCTGAAGCGATAAGGGAAAATGTGCAGAGCGCGGGGGCGCGAGGACCGGGATTGGGAACTGCTGGTTTAATGCAACGGCGTTATATATGTTGGTGGCTATCAGTGCGAGTAGTCTTTGATTATGATTTCAAACACCAGTCACACTGTTATTATTTCATGTAGTGTATTCCAGCCCTGTTGGAATGACAATTCATCCAGTTCTAAGTGTTGGACTTGTAATCCAAAGGTCGTGGCAGGGATTGTGGGTGGATCCCAGCACTCTCTCCACCTTCAATACCACGACTGAGGAGAGAACCTCGAGCAAGGCACAAATGCAGGATTTCCCAGACGTGTTCACATACTAGCATAAAGCATTTCTGGCCAAAAGGTTAACGAGTGACTTCATGTTTAAGATGAATAATGCGGTGCGAGAGGACGGTATGGAGGGATGACGTGGACGAGAGAGACATTTCAGTCTTTCATACCAAGTCAGAGAGGATTTTCTCTCTTCTCTGACAGACCGAGCTTCCCTTTTCTACACAGAAACAGGAGAGTAATAAATAAGATAAATAATGTAAACAGCAACAACATTTACAACAGCAAACAACACAAAAACAAAAAAAGACAATAAGTCCAAAACAGTGAATGTTTGTTAACTGAGAGAGAGCGAAAGAGAGAGCTCCATCATCTGTGAGCCTCAATGAGCAAAACATCTTTAAATCTCTTCTGAGCACCTGCTGTCGAATCAAGTCAAATGTTCCTCTGAACTAAATATGGCACGACAGTTATGGAAGGACGGATCTCATCCTGAGATATGAGTTTGGCTCTCCTGCCTGTAGAATATGATGTCAACTCAAGAGGTCATTAATGCGGATATTCCTGCACCTGTAGGCTGCTTGATATGCAGATGTGAACTGATTGGGGTTCAGTAAGAATCAAATGAACTCCAGGCCGCTCGTTAACACTCGAGTTACAGGGTCACTAGAGGTCACTGGAACAAAAGCTCAACAGTCCGACTCTATTCACATGCGGAATTCACACAGATCTGGAGATGTCATTGGATCTCTCTTTCACTGTGCACACGAAGGTCACGAGCGTGGCATGAAGCCCATCTGAGACCCTGACGGTTGAGCACTATAAACACTTGCGCACCTGTCTCTCTGCTGAGATCTGCTCCGTCTTCAGACGTCGAACGCTGTCTCTAACTTTAGCCTGTTTATAATGTGCTGCTGTTGGGACACTGAACAGGCCACGCAGATATGTGAAGTTTTACGGCCGAATGACCTTTTACACAGACACCAGTGAGTAATCCGTGAGCGTACGTTTGTGACCCTTGAATACTGGTGATATATATTTCACCATGGCAGTATTTTGATTCCCCGGCGCACAGATATTTCCTATATCTGGAGACCTGTTTTTAGCAGCATGTCTGACAGAGATAATGTTCTTCGGAAGTGATTCCATGTTTATGGGAGTTTGTTTATGCCTTTTTTTTCCGGTTTAAAGTCAACATGAAATGTAGCTATAACCAACAATACATTGCATGGGTCGAAATGATCCATTTTTCTTTCATGCCAAAAATCTTTAGGATATTAAGTAAAGACCATTTCTGATTAGTAACATGGATTGTTAAGTATTTCATTTGGACAACTTTTAAGGCAGTTGATGAAGTCATCAGTTTGTGTCGGTGGATTGATGATGTCAGCTGTAATCCTTCAGAACATTAATGGTAAATCATTCACCATAAGAAATGAATTAAGAGAGTCAATGTTGATTTCACTTTGACTTTAACAGCGCCAAAAAAAGAGTTAGTAGGATCCCACGCGGATCTCGAATGCGATCAGATGGCTTCACAGCTCTGAGAACAGGGAGTTTCCAGATCCAGATTTCATAAGAAACTCCTTCCTGCTCTGACTTAAAATTAAAACACGAGTGAGCCAAGACCACCAAACACTCCATGGCTCTTTTCCAAAACACAGTGAGCTGCATTGATGATTCCAGTTAGGCATGATGCATGTCGCTAAACTAACAACAAAAAAATACACACTGGACTAAACTGTTTCTAGCAATGCAACAATAAGTCTTTGTCTGCCATCATGGGCGTTTTTTTTAAAAGCAGATTGTCACAATGCATTCTCTGATCATGCCTTCTCTGAAAGAAAAGAATTAGAATTTTAAATTTGGCCAAAAGAAGGTGTCTTAGAAGGCAGCAGATGATTTGAAACAAATTTGTGTAGTGACCTTAAAGTGCTGCCTACGTAGGCATCTAACTAATTTGGAACAGAGCCTCTGACTTATTTTTATCAGGCGTTCTTGTGCACAACATGGGTGGTTCACAAACTAAATATCTGACTTGAAAACAGCTCTTTCTCTTTTTTTAGGATGTTTTGTGCAAGGATTTCTCAAACAGGAAGCTCATTTGTGTTGTCCGAGCAGACCTCGGCACAATCTCACATATCAGCTCCATCAGAACCCAGCAGAGCTCAAACAAAGCCCAGTTTCTCTCGAATGGCCTCTTTCTTTCTCTCTCTCGACCACAAACTCATTCAGAACAGCTCACAATGATACACAAAGATATTTTTTCTGACTGAGGAAAAAGACGTTTGAGTTCGGAGAAATTTACAAGCTGTCAACAAACCCAAAAATGTGGCATTTGTGCAATGAGTTTCCTTATTTTGATTCTGAAGTGCAAGCAAGAAAGTCTGTGCACCAATGAAATTCAGTCTGTTCACACACACACACACACACACACACACATTCACTTTCTCTCTCACACACACACACACACACATTCTTGTACAGTGAAAGAGGCGTCTATCACAGAGTCTCTGGAAATCATTCATGTAAACACCGACCAAAACAGAAAGGTTTGCTCTTGGTCTCTGTAAGGCCTGTGTTCACACATTGGACGGTGTTGGGACCAATGAGAGAGAGAGAGGAAAGAGACTTCTCTCCCTCTCTGTTCCCGTTCCTTACTGTCTTTAATCAAACCATCTTTGGCCCTCATTCTGCTCTACGCACCTCCTAGGTTGGACTGCTTGGCGTAAGGGTTCTCCAACAAGTAGCGGTAGTGATCGTAATTATCCAACATGTATTTGGGGGCATACATGTGCTCCTTAGGGTCTGATGGAGGGTACTCTTGCACAGAGCCGTCGAACCAGCCCCCGGTTCGGATCAGCTCCCTTATGTAGTTGAGATCGCGCTTGTCCTCGTAGTCACCCCAGCGAGGAAAGTCGCCGTTCTGGGCTGAAATGAGTTTGAAGTGAATTCCCTCTGGCGTGAAACACCAGGAGCAGTGCCAGCCTGCGAAATGGAACGGACTTCCGATCGACCACTGCACCAAGATGTGTCCAGTGTCGTTCTCATACTTTCGGAATCCCGGCATGGTGTAGTACTCCCGCCGCCGGAGCCGAATGCCATCATTGTCGTAGACGTCTCTCAGCATCCCGACGGTGCACCCTGACACCACCTCGAGGGAGCCCAGCTGCTTCCAGAAGAATCCATACAGAGACTTCCGCATGTGGATGGCAAAAGGCTCCGTCCAGCCATCGAAAAGCTTAAGGAAAAGCACTCCCTCCTGAGCCGGGATTTCGTCTGCATCGTTGATGAGAAACACATCGTCAGGCCGCAATCCCGCGATGCGCGCCATGCCGTCGCGAGTCAGGAAGGTGCGCAGGTAGTCGTCGGCGATCCATCCGTCCTGTCTGCCGCCGTCTGGGAAATGATCCAGGAAAACGTAGAGGATCTTGTGGCGCACGTAATCGTAGGTTCCGTTGAGCAGCAGATGCAGGAACCTCAGGGGACGCCTCTCTCCGTACGCCGTGAAGTTGGACTCGCACACGAGGAAGAGATCCACAGCTCGGAGGAGTTCGCGGAAGCGCACATGCAACAAGTCAAACTCGTGGTTCACGTTGATGGCATTTATGACGCGCCGAGGCATCTCGCGAGGGGTCAGTCTCTCTTTTGTGGGCAGATTGGAGTGGTACACCATAGTGGGCACTCCGCAGTACGGACCGTGCCAGCCCGGCCGGCAAACACACTTCACAAGTCGCTTGCCACGTTTGGGCTTCCCTCGGGCGGCTCCGGACTCCTCCACTGATTTCACAGCCGTCTTCGTTTCGTCCGGCTTCTGCAGGATTCTACGCTGGACGAGGCCAGCCACGCTGGGTCTCACTTTTAACGCTTCATCTTTAGGCGGTGCCACCTCCGTCCCCTGACGGAAGCACAGAGCGCCTGCTTTGGTGCGGACAAAATAAGGAGAGCGGTCGTCCTGGAGGGCGTGTGTGCGGCGGTGCAGGTCGCCCAGGGATTCCAGCGGGCCTGGAGTCGAGGCGTGACGCGCCTGAAGCTTGTTCACTGCAGGGTCCCTCTGTGGATCCGGCTTCTGGTGAGTCGGGCTGCTGGGCTGCCAGGCGATCAAACCTCCCTTATGGACCTGATTAATGAAGAACAAGCCTCATGAGAAGACAGCAGAATCTAGACACAAGTTTCACAGACTCTTAGGCTGATGAGGCAACATTTGAGCAATTTTGCCAGGCGACTTTTTTTTGCTTGGGTACTTTTCCATTGAAAATGTGTAATACATTTCTATCTATTCTATCAGTCCTAGGCCATGTGTCTCTCCTGGTTGTCCATTGACGGCAACATTTCCCAAAGATGCCCAGCAACATTGCTCAAAAATTTGCCAAGTGGGTGATGATTTGTGGGGTAACCTTTTAAGCAATGTTGGCGAGCTCAAAAAAGCTGCCCATGTATCATCAGCCTTAGGACTAAACGCATGACACAAATCATTAAAGCAATAAGCTCCAAGAAGCTGTGGTTTACAGTGAATTTATAACAGCTAAGGGGCATTGTTAGGTACGCCTTTAAACCACAACTTCACAGTTATTCCATTTATGCAAGATTTCACAAAATAAAACAAAGCAAGTAAAATGCAATGATATTTAATGATAAAACATTATTCTTCCACCAAACAATGTAGGGTTCCTCCCCTTCCTCACGAACAGTTGTGGTTGCAACAAAGTGGTTGCCGAGCAACACTAGGTGTACAGTATGTAAACAAAAGGTGTGTAGAGTAATTTACGACGGCTTTGAACACGGCTCAACCAATCAGAATCAAGGAACGGAACTATCCGTGTTTTAAAATGAATTTGATTACAGCAGGCCGTGTTTTAGTTGTGAATCCACCACATTCTACATATCAAGCAAACACAGCATCAACAAAAACCATATTTATTTTCATGTTCCAAAGCAAGTGAGCATCTGACTGCTTGAAACGAGCTCATTATGAACAATTGTCGTGAAAATCTTGAGAAGCCTAATGTTGTCATCAACACATTTACAGTCTATTGTGGCAGCAGTAATCACAATCTTGAATATAAACAAATATTGATTGTTTAAATACCTGGACCACTCACAATTCAATATTATATTATGTATATAATTGTTTTACGCAGTATATTATGTATGTATTGTTATTTCTTGCATGTTTTAGCTCTTTGGCTGACAACAAAAATGTGTTTGTTTGGGTGACCCCAGGTCAGTTTTTGACCTAGGGCTGGGCAATTTGGCAAAAAAAAAAATCTCGATTTTTGATTTTTTTACTATTTTATCATTTTAATCAACTTGAAAATGTAACTACAACATGATTCAAGTAACATTTTATTTATTAACTCTCTAGTTAAAGGTCCCCCAAAGTGCCTTGAAACACGCAAGGATTATTTTATCTGGTGATGTAATTTCAACTGAAACAGGAAGACAGGAAGGGTGGGACATATAGAGCGATCACGCCCCCCTTTTTAGAAGTGCCAATAGCTTTTTGTTTATATCTGCTCTGGCCAGAGCTGTTGAGCTCGGTAAAGCCACATTTAACAGCCACAGTCTAATAGATTACCCCCTAGATTCAATATGATCATCGTAATCACGCTGAGGCTATGTAGTTATATTCTTATATGAATATATAAAAATATATGTTGACTCACACATATAATCCACTCTGTGCGATCATATCTCATACCTCATTTGCCCCGATCTAAAGCATATTTACATGTTTCAACAAATCACTTGTGAAATACGCACTAAAAACTTGTCTTATACATGTGTTCTGAAATAATACAAGGAAAATGATAATGCTACCCTAACCTAATCAATCGGATTAGTTGGGGGCGGGACTATCGGTCTGAGTGACCAGTGACGGGCGGGGGAGTGTATGCTGGGTACCTCTGTAGTCCCCGGGCTCCTGCGCTGCTGTGGATCTTCAGGTCTCTTCCACGGCTGCGGTGCTTCAGGTTCTTGTCCGGTGTCAAGCTCCAGGCCTCCTGCGACCCGGGGCTTGCTGTGGACCAGTCGGGGCCCTTCCTCCGGAGACGCGCTGGACAGCGGGGTGGTGCCCTCCTTCCAGAAGAAACCGGTGACCATGATGAAGGATTTGATGTTAGGGTAAGGTGCAGACAGCTCCCTCAGCAGGGACACATAGTGGAGAGCCTTGTAGTAATGCAGGAAGGAAATGACACACAGTCCCACCGTGCAAATCAAGAAAACCCTGTGACGTCTCATTTTCATCCTGAGAAACAAAGAGAAACCGAGTTTGAGTGAGAGTCAGTGATAGTAAAACAACACCTCATGAGAGCCAGTTATTCCTACAGAATCCCTGTCAGACACTGAGCTCAGTTCAGATGTGTGTGTGTGTGTGTGCGCGCGAGGCCATACTTAATGCAAACACTTCTTCTTCTGCTTGATTTTGTTCCTGAAATGCAGGCACGAGTTGCACTGGAGTCATGGGGTTTGTTCCCGTCAGACCGACACAAGAGTGCATGTGAAGTATGTACTAGAGCGCGTGAGCAAGTGTGCATCCTGTGAAACATCCTCTGATTCTGCAACGAGAAACTCCCGTCAGACTCCAGAGCAAATAAACAGATTTCCTGGAGCAGAGACACTGTACAGGAAGAGGCCAGTTCAGCAAAGCAGCTAACCGAGTTAATGAGAGGAACAGAGCAGCGACGTGATTGGACAACAGCAAACACTCTCCAATGACATCATGCGGCAGTGGGCGGCAATAAGGGGTTCTCAAGACACAAATAAACTGATGCATTATTGTGGGGAGAGAATCTCTGTTTCGTGTGCGCAGAAGCTTCCACCAAACACTGCTATTTAATAAAGATCTGACATGATAATGTGTGCAACATTGAAGATAAAACACCTACAGTCACATGATCACAGTCATATCTGACACCTGAGAGTCAGATCACACACACACACAGAGAGAGAGAGAGAGAGAGAGAGAGAGAGAGACACAGAAACAGAGAAAGAAAAAAAAACACACAAAGAGAAAGAGAGAAGCACACACACACACATACACACACACACACACACACACACGTCTCTTGTGTGGAGTAAATCAGCTCATGTCTGTCTCTGATATGACTGTTTTTCCACAAGAGGACACAACAGGCTGCGGTCACTTCAGGACACTCTCTGACTCGCCTTCAAGGGACTGAGTTAGTCTCAGATCTCTATAGCACACACACACACACACACACAGGTCTCCTGAGCTCTAGATGAGGTCACTTTTATTTCTATAGCGCTTTTATCAATACAGATCGTAGCAAAGCACTGAACATTATCAGATAGGAGAACAGAGTGATGGTAATGAATAATGACCAGATTAAACTATTTATCAAGTGCAGAGACGGTCTCTGTAATCAAAATGACGATAATCACTAGAAATCAGAATCAATCTTCACACGTGTTCAGCTCGCTCCGGTTCAGTCCAGTCTGGACGCTGCAGCAGAGCGCTTCTTGACGTCGAACACAACAACGGTTTGTGTTTTTAACTGTGTTTACTGTCTTGTGTTGTGTGTTTCTCTGGACTCTGACAGACCTGTGTATGATCGTCAGGGTGAGTTCAGACGAGGTGTGATCGATGTAACTGCTGCTTCAGTGAATTATCAAATCCATTTCTCCTGAAAACATTTTGTTTCCAGATTGAGGAGCGTAAGGGTCAATTTATTTTTGTCTAGTTTGTTTAGGTTTAGTTTTTCATTTGGTAGTTAAGGAAGTTAAATTTTAAGTCAATTAGCACTTCCCTCTTTTAGATTGAGTTTGTTATTTGGCCTTTGGGACACCCGGAAGAGATTCTCACTTGATGCTGTTTAATTAGAATGAACCTCATGATCTTCTTTGACTAATCTTGTGTAGTCATTTGATGATCGACCGTTGAGGTTCAAACATCTGGGATTTCATTAACAACCCAGCTTTATTAGTTATGCCCCACTTAGTGTGTGTTTAGCACGCCTGAGCGCAGGGCGTAACACACGGACATCAGCAAACCTGGCTTTCAAAATGCAGAATGTTTCCTTGAAATGCAACATTTATTCAAATAGATTGCAAAACAAAAAACATATTTTTATAAATGATCAAAACATTTCAAAACAAATGCAAAATGAAATGTCTTATCATATATGATGTATAATTTTAATATACATTCAGATCACACACTTCAGTTCTGAACAACACGAACAAAGCATAATCTGCCATAAACCTGTACTTTCATTTCCTGTCATAAGAGGAAACACAACACTGTGAAAGAGAGAGAGAGAGAGAGAGAGAGAGAGTGTGTGTGTGTGTGTGTGTGAAAGAGAGAGAGAAGGTGTGTGTGTGTGTGTGTGTGATAAAATGTGTGTTAAGGTTATTTGGTGGACGTGTGGGTCAGAAAGCACCATGTTGGACACACTCCCAAACAGGATCTGTTACCAAGCACTGAACTAATCGACTGATTACAGTCCATGAATTTTGGATAAGAGAACAGAATTCCTCAGAGACACAACCGGATGAGCACTCCACACACACACACACACACACAGTCGTTTTTCTGAAAAGTAGGGACTCAGGAAACTACAGGTAACAGGAAGACACATTCACATCAGGGTTAGCTCAGTGCTAGTATTCCCCTCACCGGACACTGCACTTATTCACAATCACAAAATACATTATTCACTTTTATTCACTGATTAAACATTTCATACAGTATGTGTGCTGTCCGGGTGATAAAGTTATAATTGTGTGATTATTTACTCACTTACACGTGTCCCAAACCTGTATTCATTTCTTTCCTGTGCTAAACACAAAATAAGATATTTAGAGCAACCACACAGCAGCTGGTCCTCACTGAACTGAATACAGTGTTGAACAGAAGACGTTAAACGAGCTGAGAGAGAGTAGTGTAGAAGTATATAGCGTTTCATGTGTGTTCATTCAATACTGCTGAATACTCTTCCTGAAAAATAAAAGCACTGTTTGTTTTATTTGTATTATGATTGTTTGTAATGTGTATCTGTTCGAATAACAAAGATAAAATGACCGAATTGAAAGGCTTTGTTTTTTATAAAAAAGGCAAATTAGTTTGTCTGTTCTGCTCAGACAGCCTGCAGAATAGTCAGATCAATGACAACGAATCATGATATTTTTGGAAAAAACTATTGTAATATGATATTTTTGCCCTAGCGCCCACCCCTAGCTCTGTCATTTGCAAAATAGTCTTAAAAAACCAACTTGAAAAGGAAGCGGGATAAAAATCATGAATCGGGATTTCCCAAAAAAATTCGCCCACCCCTAGACCCCACCAGGAAAGAGTCCCCATGAGTCTGTGTGTATTCAAGCTTAATCCACATATATAAACCACACACACACACACACACACACTGAATCAAACGCCTGTTTTCTGTTTACTCACAGTCGGCGTGTGTGAAGCATCGCTCAGTTTCTGGATGAAGTGAAACACTGAGGTTGATGGTCTTGTTACTGAGCTTGAAAGCATTAGAACCAGGAACAACTCCGACAGACGTGTGTAAGCACCGACACAAGAACACACACAAATTAGATCCAGCCGAACATTCCCTGACGACCTGCTCGTCAGTCACTCTGCACATTTTGCATGGTATGTTTTTGCATTTTTGAACAAAGTGATGCAAAATCAGTGCGCTGTTCTGTACTTCCAGTGTTCTCAGAGGCATCATTTGTTACACTTGGTTGCTAGGGTTTTCTAGCTGGTTGCTAAGTGTCAGTGATCTGTTGATGTGCATCATTCACCGTGCGTCTGTGGAGTTTTCATGAGATCACAGACTAACAGCCCTGATCTCCAGACAGCGTCTGTGACCCGTGTGTGTGTGTGTGTGTGTGTGTCTGGCAGACTGAAGCACTCCACAGTATCCCGCTGTGTCACGTATGTCACCATGGAAACGTACGTCACACGTAATGTGTCACTGAAAGTGTGTCCGGAGCCAAACTCAGTCTTGGGCAGTGTGTGTGTGTGTGTGTGTGTGCAGCACAATAGAGCTCATTCTCCAGCCGCTCGGTATGTGCTCGGTGCACAGACACTGGTTGTGTGTGAATGTGAGGAGCAAACACACGACTAGAAATCAGTGTTCAGTTGTGTTTCCAACACTGCTCCAGAACAGCTGAACACAAATATTGGAGCGCGACTGAACGAATCACTCCCAGGAGAGGACTCATTCTTCCCGAGTCACATTAAGGATTCGTTCAAAATAAACGAATCGTTCAAGAACGACCCATCACTATATGACAGTTACATTTCATAAAATCATAGATCCAACGCTCAACCGGTCTGTTGGTGTTTGTCTGTGAATTGGCCTTTAGGCATACACACACACACACACACACACCTGATATCAACCGCCTGACGCTTCATCAAATATTTACAAGCTTGATTTCTAAACAAGTTTATAACATTAAGTGTACTAGTGCTGATAAGAGAACAATTCCTCATTCCCTTCCAAACCCACAGCATCTTCAGGAACACAAATAAAGATATTTCTGATGAATCCCGAGAGCTCTCTGACCCTTCACAGACAGATCCTAAAGATGTCGTTACAATAATCCACGTAACATCAGTGGTTCAACCAAATGAAAACAAAAATAAGAGCTTTATTAAACAATTTGTCTCGTCTGCACCCTGTAGAGCCATTCTGGAGAGGATCACATACATAAACCATGTATGCAACATATGTACACAGATACACCGTTTATGTCTCTGACACTCTTCAAAATGGCTTTATAGGGTGAGATACATAAGGAGATATATTGTTGAATAAAGTCTTTTGTTTTCTTTGTGCACAAAAAAATATTCGTATAGCTTTGTAAAATTCCTTTGAACACATGATGTCACGTGGATTCATTACTACACGGTATGCCCTGCTGCTTGTAGCTCTGTTGCTGTCTGTGGAGGGTCACACGGATGACTGCGGAGCATCTCATCTTCCACCGCAGGTATCACACACATTCACAGAAGTGACGCCGTCTTCCCACGAACACGAGACACAAACACAGCACAGACGGCTACTACTCTCAGATGAACCCTGATTACAGTCCTGCTCTGTGTGTGTGTGTGTGTGTGTGTGTGTGCCTTCACTTCCATAATAGTCTTTAAAGTGCTCGATTTGCACGTGCTAATATTGTACTATATGCTAAAATGTACTCTTTACTACTTTTTAGGCTAATATTCTAAGTGTCCTCCACTTTGCTATTTTGGGCCACTGTGAATATAAACTTAAATGTGCTTTTAACATACTTTCTCTGTACATTTGTAATATCTTATATATGTGTCTGGTACATTACAAAAACACTTTTTATATATTCATTATATATTTGAAATAATTAAGTGCATTTTTTTGTATGAAGTGTTTGAAAGTTTCATTTCAAAGTGTGTTTCATACAGAGAGAGACTGTTAAAGAGTTCTCTGATCTTCAATAATGTTCTCAGAAGTTAGCATTGTTTATAGTTGGACGTTTATTTCATATTTTTTGAATGTTGCTGCTTCACAGAACATGTCTCTGTTGTCTCTAAAGAGGAACACGATTCCCGTCAAGCTGCTCTTTCATGTAAATATAAGATTGTGTCTGAACAAGTCTTAACTCTGACAACTGACAGGAAACTCAGAGCTCTATTTCTGTCATAGCCTCAACCCACAGTGTGATCTGATTGGCCGAGATACTGAATGCATTCATATGTGCTGTGATTGGGGCGTGTGTGTGTGTGGATCTGTTATTCCTCTAACTGGACTGGACAGAGGATCTCAGGCAGGCCTAGGACAGGAAGTGGTCATCAGAGAGCAGGAAGCGCACCGCTGGAGAGAGTGTGTGTGTGTGTGTGTGTGAGGGGGTGATCCCCCGCTGACGGAAAGCGAGTGGAACGTTCCATCAGGCGTCGCTCGGCTCACACTCAGAGGTCAGAAACAGGTCAGCACCATTTTGGCTGCAGTAGGTGTGTTCAGGACGCAGCTGTAAGGAGACACCGACACACACACACACACACACTGGACACACACCACTGCTTCTCAACATCTACAGACCGTCTCAAACACAACAATTAAACCATTCTGGACCATATCATCACGGACAGCTGCCTGCTCTATATCTAATGCATTACAAACAAACATCTCTTATCTTCTTCTGAGACTCTCTGTTCACTGGGAAGTGTGTTCATTTCAATAAATACACTGATCTGAAGCAACACAGCTGCTGAGTATTTCACCACGATCTCACTGTGTTCAGTAAATATGTAAACACTGAAGTTTACTGAAATCATTTGTGAACCAATACATTTTTGGTTGCATGAACTGTAAACGCATGGCTGGGTTTTTAGTTCCCAGAATGCTAAACGCTGAAGTGAAGCGAGCAGAGCTGTTAGTGTTTGATGTGTTTGTTTCAGGACAGTAAATGTGCTTGTGTTAGTCATAAACTGGAAATGTACGTCTAAAGTTAAGATCAATGAATGCTCAGTTTCATTTGAATTGAGATGAAGAGATATTCACCCATAGATGAAAACGATGCCTTCAAGTATTCTGAAGAATGCTGGTAACCAAACAGATCCTGGTACTGACTGCCAGCATGCTTTGAATACGATGTTAGGGTTAGCTGAAGTTAGGGTTTGGAACGACTTGAGCAATTGTGTGAAGTTGAATGTATAATTATTCATTATGTAAATGAAATACTTTATTAACTAGTTATTATGAGTGCAAAAACCACCAAAATATAAGATATATAGTTGTAATTTGTTTGTGTGTAGAATTCATTTGCATTTGTTTATTCAGCAAATGCTTTTAAACACTTTTTAGGTGGAATAAAACAAGCAGTTCACTAAAGATTAAAAGAAACCTGAGAAGAGATACAGGGTCATGCTTCAGAAAGGTTTTCACCTGGCACTTGAATATTGTCAGTATTTCAGAAGTGACTTTGTGCTTCGCTGTGAAGGCAGATCCCTCTCATAATGTGATCATTTAGTATTCATAACTATGATTTTATAACAGCGTCTGTCCTGAAATATGTGTTCATATGTGTACTTTGTTTGTGCATGACAAGAAGTTTTGAGCAAATCTGAGTTCAGAAGACTCTCTATCAAGCAGAAGTGATCATGAGAAGGCTGAGCTGTGCTTCAGCAGGAGCGTGGTGAGCTCATCCATCAGACCTGGATCAGACCTCATTAAGCTCTTCAGCGTCTCCTCTGATCACACAGTCCTCCGAATGTTGACTTCATCAGCTCGCGGTATTTGTGTGTTATCTCACACACCATATGAGCTGAAGAAGACATGAGCCTCAACATCTGCTCACCGTGTGTTCACACACACACACACACACACACAGCGCTCTTCGCATGTCATTGTGTTGGGATCTGTGCTGTAGGTCAGTCACCTGTGAGCCGAAACTCAATCCACATCATTGCCTAGAAAACAACCGAGCAGAACCGGCACAGAGAATAAAGAACAGAGGAGAGCGAGCTTCACCTCGACTGACATCACACCCATCTGTCCACGAGAACCACAATCCAACACAAAAACACACATATATCAGAAATATAGCCTGAGGATGATTAGAGTGATTTGATTTCCACGACAACAACTCATTTTTTATTTCATTTTAATATCTGACCTCTGTAACGGCTAATAATGTGTCTGTGAAGTCAGTAAATGCTAGCAGTGTTACATTGTATTTCTTTTTTATTGCATAATAAGAATCGAATGATAATCGGCTGAGAGTATAATAACAATAATCAGAATAAAAACTCCAAACTAAAACATCTGGACGCATTAAATCCAAACCGTGCTAAAAACAGACTTCACATTCTTTACACAAAACATGATTTGTGAATTTCCACACTGATCTGGAGTCAAACCGCATCAGAACCAGTACCTGTTTATATCCCACATTTAAACGCCTGACGGGACGCGAAAGCCTGCTGAATCTTGATATTTATTTTTCATCAAGCAGCTGCAGACAAACCCACATCAGATCTGAAGCAGAAGCAATCAGCATCAGCAGCTATAGCCTTTATTTTCTTCACACTCAATATATTATTTCTTATTTCGGGGGTTTAATTGTGTACCAGACAGGTTCTTATCATATTCAGGCCTCTGATAAGATGTTTTCACACAGATCTGGAGTCAAATCGCATCATAATCTGGATTGTATCTTCAGAGGCCTGCAGGGTTGCACCGAAACAATGATCCCGCTACATATTCAAATCATATTTACACGCCTGGAGGGAGATCTGGCTTCGAGAACAATATGAAGCTCGTTCTGCAGACAAACCCACATCAGATCCGAAGCGAATCCGCATCAGCGACATTACCAGCAGCAGCAGCAGCAGCAGAGCGCGTTTAATAATGAGACGCCCGTGATTTCGGCTGGTTTGACCGAGCAGATGCTGCACCCCATCAACCGATCCGTGTGTGTGTGTGTGTGTGTGTGTGTGAGAGAGAGTGTCTCACCCATCGCCTGACGCTCCTCTAGATGTTCATTGCGGATGGAGGCGCTGCGGTCGGTCAGGGTGGAGGTGAAAGCGAGGCTTTTGTTCGCATCGGAGCGGTCGGACGCGTCGCGGAGCGCAGAAGATGCTTCAGTGACGCTCCGCCGGTGATGCGGGAGGATCGCGCTCGCGTCCCGCGTCCGCGTGTAAATCCATCCTGCTGCGGAAGAAAGAGAAAATCGCGGTCGATGTGCGTCGACGCCTCGATCCCCCGCTTTATCTCCGTTAACGAGAGCGCCGAGTGCGTCCGTCCGTCCGTCCTCTCTCGCTCTGTTTTTCTGCTGAAATGACGCTCTTCCGCCCAGCAGTGCTCGGTGCGTCCGTCGGTAACGTTACCGGGGGCGCAGAGACCCGCAGCTCCGCCCTCCGGACCACCGACACACACACACACACACACACACACACACCAGCGGATCACTTCAGCATCATGCAGCTCTTCATCCGCCACCCCAGCGCATTATTCATCATAAATCATCGCTGAATCATCCGTCGAACACTTTAAACACGTTCATATCGAAAGGCGATGAGATATGATGGTGTTCGTGAACGTTCGAGAATTAAACAGACCGTTTTGTTGAACTGTAGGCTAAATATTAGCGCGAGCATAGCCTGAACAAAGTGTTATCTCAGATTAAATGAAATAAATTCGGTGTTAAACATTGAAATGTCTGCGATGTCTTTCCCAGAACGCTGTGGTCGGAAGTTATAAACAAACTAACGTTAATAGAACGTTATATTTTACGTTTTCAGAACGTTAGCACAAAAACGTTCTTATGAAACGTTTTTCCTGTAACATTGTAATTGTATATTGGTCTAAGATGGTTTAGAGAACATAACAAATGTCTTTTAGGCATTCAAAAACGGTTCGATTGAACTGACTGTATTTCCTAGAACTAAATGTTTTTAGAATATATTTACAACACTATATATATATATATTACAATTTAAAAATGTTACACAAGAAATGACATCATTTGAAAGACTGTTAAATGATATCAGTCTATTTTCACAAGTTTTCACCAAACTTATTGTAAGGAAAATGATCAAAAAACATTTAACGGGTTTAAATAAAACAATAAATAAATAAAACAATAAAACAGCTAAATAAAACAATATATATTTTTTTTAAACAGTAGGTAGATATAAACGAGTTGACACTGACACCAGGCCCAATCTAAGTTTCCACTCTCAGTGTGATATAAGAGATGAGATAAGGAAAGGAAAGGAAGGGAAATGTGGAGCTGACTTGATTTGCATTGACTGCCGGTGTGAAGACTATTTTTATAAGGCTTTTCCATCAGGGTGTCTTGATGATGGGTCATTACAGTCTCACGTGTTTTCCAGGAAATTCAAAACAAGTCTTCTGAGAGGACAGTAAATTCACTTCTTTATAGCGCCACCTTGTGGTCAATGTCTGGCAGCTGAGAGTAAAGACATATTTTCTCGTGATATATTTGTTAAAGTTCAATACTAGGACAGGTTTCCAAATACTGTACATTAGAGGGGCCCCTGAGGGCCGGTCAGTTTGATGAAAGCACCACATCTCTACTGACATTATATCATCCATCATCTGAGTAAATCTGAATAATCTGCACAAGATGCTGACTCATCTCAGTATTTTGAATATTTAAAGATGAATGTGTTATTGTATTATATTTAAAGTTAAATTAAAAACAAAAAATAATATTCTAATAGTAGGCTATATGAATAATAATAATAAGAGGAATGACACATTTCTGCCTGTATTTTTCAATGATTTAACCACAAATGAATAGGATGTCAGTCACAAATAAATCCTGAGAAACCCTCGTTCTCTTCACCTTCTGAAGACTCTCTGCTGGACTCTACTCTTCTTACAGTTTTTTCCAGAGGCTAGGACACATTTCTCAATACTTAGGTCACTTCTGTGAAGCTCTTCCCACAGTGAGCAGAACAGAAGTCTATGTGAGGATCAGTTAGCATTGTTTTGGCACAAAATGCATTCAATAACTACATCTCTCAAATTTCATGAACCCTTTTCTCACTCAGACACAACAACTGCCACAAATCTCTGTACGTACAGCACATTTAGCACCTGCTTACATACTGTTTTCAGAACTGTTCAACTTGTGTTCAGAACAATAACGTAATGCAAAACTGAATAAGTTCTCCAGCAATATTTTATTGAAACATATTTTAAATGTAAAAATGCCGTTTAAGCAGCCTAGCTGATTCTCGTTGTAGATGAACATCTGCACAGGTGTTACTCTTTCAGTTTCATTACAGAAGGAGACGACTGCTGAAGAGCTTTGTATTGTGATGGAAAATAGAGAAGTGTCTGAAAGAGGAAGAAGATTGCCAGAAGACTCTTTCCTAGGTGTACTGCTCGAGATGAGATGTGTGGCCAAACGCAGAAGACCGAGTAGATCGGCATTACTATTGTATCTGTATCAGGGGATGATGGGTATATTTTGGAGTTACTTAGTGCAAAAAAATACAAATAAACAACATCAAATATTGACAAATTCTGCATCATGTCTGATTGATTCCAGTAACATATATTGCAGTTATAAACGGAGATGTGTCCGTGTTTTACACAGAAAACACTGTAATGCTGCTGTTGTTAGGGTTTTGTGGCTGATGAAGTGTGTTTGTCGGCGGTCAGTCTTTGCTAGTGTTCTGGAAGAACAGTTTATTTGAGAGCTGAATGAAGTGTTTTGGTAGATGTAGTGTATTGTGAATGAGAAATGAACTGCTTTGCCGAGCTGAAAGTCTGTTAGGAGAACTGTGTCAAGAGTTTTGCAAAAGAAATGTGTCCTATCGTCTGGAGAAAACTGTAACCTGGACACTGATGCACATCTCTTTAATTCTGCCCGTGCAGATATCATGAAGTCTCTGAGAGTTGGTAGACGTGTGGTTACAAAGTTACCAAATAAAGTGTAACCAATGTTTTGATACGCATGTTTTTGTTTGAGAAGGTCACAACATTAACCCTGCTAAAAACAAACACAACAGAAGCCATCACAGAAACGGAGGGATCCCAGCTGTCGAAATCATTACACATAGTTTGATGATGTGTCACTGTGTTCTTCAGCCTGCTCTGAGTCCGAGTCTGATTGAACTATCAGCAGTCCTGCTCAGTTGTTGTAAATGTTTGTCTACTGGATCATTTCCTAACAGCGCTGGGGTGAAAAACAAACAAACCTGGATCCTTCCTCCCTTTCCAATTTCCATCCTATCTCTAATTTACCCTCTCTCGGAGATCCTCAGGGATGTTGCATTGACTCAGTTACAGTCTTATTTGGCTGCTAATTGTTTCAATCTGACTTTAAAGCGTTACACAGTGCTGAATCTGAATACCTTTCAAGCATACGCTGGTAAAACCCATTTTATCTGCACTGCACTGGTTACCCAACAAATATAGAATTGATTTAATTTTCACATTAGATTAGCCCTCTCTATTTCTGCTATTCTCTCGCTTTCAGTCGCCCTCTGATCATTGGTTCAATGATTGTTTTATTATCGTTGTGTTTAGTCTTGTTTTATTTATGATTTCTGATTCTGTACAGCACATTGATCAACTTTGGTTGCTTTTTAAATGTGCTTTCTAAATAAAATGTAGAGTCCGACCGATAAAGGATTTTGAAGACCGATACAGATATTTGTTGGTTTTAAAATCCGATATATCCGCCAATATTTTATTTAATTTTTTTGTTTGGTTTTTTTCAGAAACGCACAACCAAGCGTTAACAGATTTCCCTAACATTAGTTATTTGTAGTTATTTATGAGTTTTAAGTACTAGCTAAATTTATTTTATTTTTGAATTATTCATTTATCAGCAGTTATAAATGCAGATACTGATAGTATATGCCTAATATCAGCCGATAATATCGGCCTGCCGATAAATCGGTCGGGCTCTAATAAAATGGCATTATGTTTTATGGTAAGAGAACCCAAAGCAGAATGTGGAGCTAAAACAAGAGCAGTTTATTGAAGCTAGACGCTGAAAACCCAAAGAACACAGAAAACTCAGACGGACAGACGTATATATACACAGCTCTGCAGGTCTGAAGTCCACAGAAGCAGGAAGAAAGCAGCTCAGAGGAGCGAGAGTGTGAAGTGTTAGGAACACGATGCTGGACCCGGATCTGCTCCGGTGAGTTTCCCTTTGATAGAGTCAGTGGAGCTCCTCGGTTCATGATTACAGGCCAGAGATAAAGTTCAGGGAGGATCCTGTGGGCTCGCTCACTGCGGCCCCAGATCTCCAGGCAGGCCCTGGCCCTCGCTGTGGTCGGAGCCCCAGAGCCGGTAGAACTGTGTGAAGTCGACGTATGGAGGCACCCTTCCCGTCTCGTCCGGTTGCGCCGCCTGACTGCCTCTCTGCCGGAACAGGCTTCCGTCTCCGGAGCTGGAGCTGGAGCTCTGCGTGTGTGTGTTCGTCGACTGCAGCGTCGCTGTGGGGCTCTGACTGAGGGGAGGAGCACACAGAGGGGCGGGGTCAATGGGAGGAGCACATACACACAGAGGGGTGGGGTCAATGGGAAGGGCGGGGTCAGGACTCTCGCTGATGGGCTGTAGGGTGTCTATGGTCAGGGGAATCAGGGGTGTCAGTAGACTACAGTTAAACCGGGGACCATAGAGAGAGATTCATGCGTTATTCATGTAGTTACCAATGTATTCAGCTGTGTGTAAGATTATTACAGCTAACTAAAACTAAACCTTAAAACATTTACATTATTTTAGAAGAAAATATAATTTTTTGAAGCGGAAATTTGAACCTTTTCTTAGTTTAACAATGTATTAAGTTCTAAAAAATCTAAAACAGAAAAATGATATCACTAAAATGATGAAAATAAATATTAGCAAATATTGTATAATTATATATATATATATATACAAAAATAAATAGCAAAAAAATGTAGTTGCTAAAATATTAATCATTAACATTAGAAAAGAGACAATGTTTTGTTTTCATTTAATTTAACTTTATGTAGCAAAATAAATAATTAAATTATAAAAATAGAAATTTTAAAAACAATATACACAGAAAAAACTAATAAAAATAGCTAAATTAATAAAATTAAAAAGGAAACAAAGAAACATTTCTTATTTTTATTTAGTTGAACTATATATATATATATATATACACTAAAAATGGCAAAAACAAATTACACAAAAAACGGAAACTAAAAAAAGTACTGTAAAGTGAAGAAGGAAACAAGTTACCCGGCGGTCGGCGTGTCTCCCTCCAGAGTGGACGCAGTGTTAGAGCCGTTGGTCAGTGTTCCCTGCGCCGGCATCACCAGAGACAGCATCACACTGGTCTTACTGGTGCTCTGATGATTGGAGTATGGCACAGACACCGGGTAGATCCGTCCTCCTGCACACACACACACACACACACACCAGTGTTAATTACGTATTCAAACTCAGACTGGACGAGACGTGCTCACAATCTGTGTGATGATGTTGATTAAAACACACTCTGATTGTGTATGAATGCACTGGTTTTGCAAGCCTACACTAATATCATACATGGAGGAGGAATGGTTGAAGCAATGAGCTTTGTACACATCGACCCGTGCCAGGAGGCGGGGCTTAGAGGAGAAACAATCATGTACAGCATGTGGAAAATAATGCGCTTCTTGCAGCTTAAACCACATAAACATATTGCATTACACCAAATACAGAAAATAATACTCTTGTTTAGCAACATTATATGACCTCTTTAAAGCAGGGCTAGGGTTGGCCACCCCACTTACAACTGCTGCTTTTATCTTGACAAGAACGGCAATCATTTAGATGCAGAACGTCTTTTCATGGCATGACAAATGGGAGATTTTTCAGTCGAATAAAATAGTTGATCAATATATGAATATATATAAGAAACCCTGAATGTAAACGTGACAGTCTTGTGTCAAAAGGACTTTGATGAACCTGTGTAGTTTATAAATCAGGTGGTGGTGTGTCTGGCTCGTGATTGGTGGAGCTACGTCTCACCTTGTGTGGGTGTGAGCGATCCGTCCGCGAGTGTGTAGTTAACGACTCTGATCAGAAGCGTCATGTCTTCGTGTTTAGCGCAGTGTGGCGCCCTCTGTCTGCCGCTCATGTATGCGTCGTGATGCAGACGCTTCACCCGCTCCACCACCGACTGCGCAGCCGCCTCGAGACTGCTCTGCTGCACCAGCTCCGCCGCTACCATAGCAACGATCTCCTGCCGGGGAACATGGGAAATGTAGTCCACAGATACTGAAACCATGCTGCAGGACAGATGAGACTAGAGATGCACCCAATGTTCAGCATTATATAAGTTATATAAGTGTAGAGCTGCACGATGATGATAATTGTTATACCATTGTTTGAAGCAATTGCTAACTTATTAACTTGTGCTTCATTGGTATAATGTTTCTTATAATGTTAAAAAATGTTCAGTTGTTTTTCATCTTTGAAAATCATTAAAAAGCAGATTTTGGCTATTTAATTTATGCAGTGGTGAAATAAATGAGCAAAATACATGGTGGAAAATATGAAAACTCATCTTTAGCCTTCGACCCGTGTTTGGTTTTGTTCGGCTTCAGCCAAGAACTTTAATTTTGGTGAATCTCTAGATGAGCAGCTCTTATTCTGCCTCTAACACAGATCTGCTGGAATAATTCATGTCAGCACCTGATTGACTTGCTCCGGTCCGTGAGCCGACTCCAGGGCTTTTATCAGCCCCTCTGACATCAGCAACAGGAAGCCCGTCACACCCTCCAGTGATTGGCCGCCGTGGATCTCAGGCTCCGAGATGATTGGCTTCTGCTTCGCTGCACTGAACACAGTATTACATTATTAAAATAATTTACTGTATTGTGTGTGTGTGTGTGTGTGTATCAGAAACACACCTGAGCACTTCGATCTCTGTGTAGCTAAACTTGACTTTATAGTCTCCGATGCGACGAGTGCTGCTCTGACCGGAGATCAGTCCAGTCTGTCTCAAACGCACCGGATCCAGACCTGAGACACACACACACACACGACATGCTCAGCTCAGACACAATCAACACGTACTACTAAAACATAATCAAACATAAAAACATTCAGCACGAGCATATCATTCACCAAAGAAACACTGAATCAGTTCATATCTGATGATTGATTCAGAGTCATATTACTGTCTGAATCACAGCCCATCAATCATGAAGACTGCTCCTCTTCATTACTGACAACTTAGTCATAATAGTAGTAATAGAGCTTTTGCGAAAGGCTGATTAATTGAAATAAATCCAGAATCACTGTATGCAAATCAGCAGATCAGAATTATTTCTGAAGGAAAAGTTCAGCTTTGAAATCAGGAATAAATTATGTTTTTACAATATATTGAGATATAAAAAAATATTTTAAAAATACATATTAAAATGTTAGTGTTTTTGCTGTACTATGGACCAACTAAATGCATGCTCCATGAGCAGAAAAAAAGACATTAAAATGTACTGTTGAAAAACTCGAATAAACTGGTAGTGTATTAAGTTATAGTAATAATAATAATAATTTTTATTGTTTACCCATTTCAATCACTCAATTCTGCTGAACTGTTCAGCCCAACAAACAAGTTTTCACTTTTTACATATGATTGTGCCCTAATGTGATTGTATTTTGTATTTAATGCATAAGTGTGTATGTGTGTGTGAATTTTTTTGGTGACAAATAGGGATATAAATGTGTATAATGACACGGGTATGACACAGGTATTACAAGGAGAAGGAGACTTTTCAGTACATTACCTCATGTCTCCACTTTTTAAAACACGATTATAAAACACACAGAATGAAGTGTTTGGAGAATCTATAAGTGTGTGTAGTCTCCTGTAAGGGGTAGGTTTAGGTGT